>OY770104.1:16551509-16989009 GCA_963669365.1 Verbascum thapsus
GCATGGATTAGGTTTGCTAAATTTGAGATGAAAAACGGAGAGATGGCCCGTTGTAGAAATTGTTATGAGAGGGCTGTAGATAAGTTGGGGGATGATGAAGAGGCAGAGGAGTTGTTTGTGGCGTTTGCGGACTTTGAGGTGAAATGTAAGGAGACCGAGAGGGCGAGGTGTATATATAAGTTTGCGTTGGATCATATTCCAAAAGGGAGGGCGGAGGAGATCTACAAGAAGTTTGTTGCGTTCGAGAAGCAATATGGTGATAGGGAAGGAATTGAGGATGCTATTGTTGGGAAGAGGAGGTTTCAGTATGAGGATGAAGTTAAGAAGAACCCACTTAATTATGATGCGTGGTTCGATTACATTCGACTAGAAGAGAGTTGTTGGAATAAACAAAGGATTGAGGAGGTTTATGAGAGAGCTATTGCAAATATCCCACCTGCTCAGGAAAAACGGTATTGGCAGCGGTACATCTACTTGTGGTAAGCATGATGGCTGAGTTATAATGTCATATTGAATGCTGAGGAAAGACTTTGCTTATGATTTATTTGTTTGCAGTTTGTCTGCTCTGTTGCTGAGTGGTTGAATTTGTATTATCTTCAGGATTAACTATGTCTTGTACGAGGAGCTTGATGGACAGGACGTGGATCGTACCAGAGATGTGTACAAGTAAGATACATTTGAACCTTTTCAGATACTTAATTAATCATCCGGCTAATTGTTTGTGCTGTTATTTTAAATAAATAATATTCGTTAATATGAAACAAGTTTTCATGTATCATAGTGGGGTTATACCCTAACATATTAAGGAAGTTTGTTATGTATATATATTAGCTATTGTTAATAATTTATTTTGCCATAGGATGCCTCATGTTGTGAAGTAGTATATTAGAATTTAGGAGTGCATTTACGTTTCGATTATAAGATATAAGTGAATAGTTGTCTGATTTCTGTATGCAACATTGTCGTCATGGTTTGAGCTTGGATGTGTTTCTTTTGAAAGGTAATGAAATGAGGATACATTTGAGACAGACAATTTTTATCAGAATTATTATAGTTTCAGTCTTTTCTGTGACATGACAATGGTGAAATCAATTTCATCATGACAGCATCTCAAATTGTGAATATTATCATTACTGTCGAAACAAAATAAGTTTGGACGTGTAGCTCGTCTCCACCAAATTTTTGTAGTTTCATTCTATACTCTTTTTGGGTTTAAACAGTTTATGTGATCCTTTTGTTTTTTGGTCTCCCGAAACCTTTTCGGTGAAACAAGGATTGAGGCATTCCTCATTGAACCTTGTGGAGTAGTATTCGCAGTACAAACTGTACAGTATAGATACTATTCCATGATTCCTCTAGATTTCTTTTTATCTCAGATTTTAAACTTCCATGCTTGGTCATGACAATTATCGCTGTTATAAGTCAACTGTCCTAATTTACGTTGGAATTGAACAGCTTGTGTCTCAAGATTATTCCCCATGAAAAATTCTCGTTTGCAAAACTTTGGCTGATGGCTGCACAGTTTGAAATTCGTCAGTTAAATATTGACCGCGCACGAAGAATTTTGGGGTCAGCAATTGGCATGGCTCCCAAGGATAAGGTAACGTCAGTACTTGATTTCTAGCAACTTTTCTTTTTTCCTTTTTCTTACTGACTTTGCTAAATATGAAAATATATATTATGTTACAAACAGATATTTAAGAAGTACATTGAGATAGAGCTGCAACTTGGTAATATAGAGCGATGCAGGAAGCTGTATGAAAAATATTTGGAATGGTCACCAGAGAACTGTTATGCATGGAGCAAGTTTGCTGAGTTGGAGAGATCATTGGCTGAAACTGAACGAGCCAGAGCCCTTTTTGAGCTTGCAATTGACCAACCGGCACTAGACATGCCTGAGCTGTTGTGGAAGGTACTCTTATATTATTATGAGTTGCAAACTTTGATTTCTTTTTTAGAATCTGCATCTTGGCTGACTCCCTCGACCCTCTCTATATGGACCCTCTCATGCTTTTCAATATATCTAATTGAAGCGCTTAACTTCAAACTTCATTAGTTGGAATGAGACTTGGTTTCACATTCTCTCTGATTGGCTTTACTCACGAATTGCCCGAGCCTCAAATTTGACATGCCAAAACTAATTTTTTATCTACTACTTGGTCTCATTTTAATCTTTTCTGTTTTTGTGTGTTTTGGAGTTTCCTCTTTCATGAGAAGAAATTTATTTAATTAATAGAAAATTCTGTCTATTTTCAATGTTTTTAAATCTAATAGCTGACTTATACTTTTTTAGAATAAATGCTTATCAATCTTCAATTTATTTGGTGACAGGCATATATAGACTTCGAAATATCAGAATCAGAATATGAACGAACTAGAGCACTTTATGAGAGGCTTTTGAACCGTACAAAACATTTGAAGGTGTGGATAAGTTATGCCAAGTTTGAAGCATCTGCAATGGAAGAGGGCTTGCAGGACTCGGACTTGCGTGAAAGTGATTATGAACAGAAGAGAAAATGTCTTCAGAGAGCGAGAGGTATAAAAATAAAATCCCACTGATATGTCATTGATTTCATTATCATATTTCCTGGTACTTATTTTTCTTATCTTCAGCTTAATTCAAGTGAACTAAACGTTAACATGTTTCTCTGTTCATCAGCTGTGTTTGAAAGAGCTCTTAGTTATTTCAGAACTTCTGCCCCTGAATTGAAAGAGGAAAGGGCAATGCTTCTAGAAGAGTGGTTGAACATGGAAAGCAGCTTTGGTGAGGTTGGCGATGTTGATTTAGTTCGTGTTAAGCTGCCTAAGAAACTCAAAAAGAGAAGGCACATAGAAACTGAGGATGGTCCTTCTGGGTACGCCTTCAACTTCTTGTTTGACTCCTTTTTATTTGAAAGAAGTAATTTATTCTTGTGAACAATTGCAAATAAATGCATTCATTGCCCTTTTTTTTCCCAGGAAAAGCAATGTTGGGTCTGTAGCAATTTTAGCCATGTTTGTTTACATATATGCAAAAATCCCATATGATGCATATTCTTGAAATTTTGGTACATTTGCCTTAAAAACGGATTGAATTTTGCATGTGGAATGCTCGCGCAGTTAAGTTTATTATTGATCTGGCAATGCATGCGTCCAAACTGATGGTTTCCATCTGTTTGTTAACGGTTACAATAAAATGAATAATATGTGACTAATTTTGCAAGTTTGTGAAAAAATGGGACTAAAATTGCAAGAGAACGTGTCATATGTGACTAAATTTGCAAGAATACCTATCATATGGGACTAAAACTGCAAATTTATCTTTTTTTTGGTGCATTCTTCTGGATTATTTGGACCAAGTTTTTAACTTCTCTGCATGAAAGAATTCATCCCTCCTGGTTGATTTTAGATAGAGTTTCATTTTCCCATGAATTTCAATTTCTTCTCGAATATGTAGGGGATGAAATTGTTGATAGCATGAGTTTGATTGTAGTAAATTAAAGCTCATTCAAATTATATCTATTGGGTTGTGATTAATTGTTATTCTGTATCTTGCAGGTACGAGGAGTATATTGACTATCTGTTCCCGGAAGAAACTCAAACAACAAATCTTAAGATTCTGGAAGCAGCATACAAATGGAAGAAGCAGAAGATTGTTTCCGATGACGATTAGTTTGGTAACACACTTTTACTTTGTATGTCTGATCAAGAATTTTTATTTTATACAGGAAAAACATTGATTGTATTGCTCAGTGGTTTTTCATATTTTTTAATTTCTGAATAGAAAATTTAGCATAACGAAAGTACTTGAAGCAGCTAATTTATGGGTGTTAAGTGCTGTAGATAGCTAATTGTGGATCACAATATGTCTATATGCTTGTTTTAATGAGTTGCTGCATTCTGTGTGCTATTTAACATATTCTTGTGAGAATGCAGATTTTTAGTGTCCAAAAACCAGAAAATCTCCATGGAGAAAATGTTAAAAGTCTTGGTTTGTGTAGCAAATAGGTGGGTTGGGTTGGTTTATTGTTAAATGTGTTGAATTCTTTATGGTTCCAACAAGCTCAACCCAAAAGGGACAAAGCTCAACCAATCATTTTGCATGTTTTTCCTTGTATTGCAAATCTTTAGCTATTCTGCGCCAAAACATTAATAATCCAGTCCAAAATTAATTAGGTCCAATTTAGAACCAAAATTATTTGGATTTAGCTATGGATTTGGAATCATGTTGTTACCCGTCAAAGTTTTTGATCCAATTATATTGGTGTTCGTTAAATTTAAATTAAGTTTCGACTTGCCAACAAGCAGTCAATATAAAAATTGAAAATAACCCAGAATCCCAAAATTGAATTCATAGTCTCATAAACAAAATAATGGTTGTTGCCTTCCGAAATAGCTTCTTCCTGCATTATGCACATTTTTATATAAATTCTCGTGTTTGCCAGCCAATATTTATTTTTTAATATATACATGATTCGGCCGTAAATACTGATTTGATTCTCTAATCTTAGTTGGGCTCATTCTGTTAGAATTGGTCTAATGGGCTTATAGATTAAAGCATAAGCTTAAGGTCCATGAGAGACACTATGATTTACCATTATTTAGTCATAGACTCATAATTAATTATTTACACTGACTCGGACACATCACACATCACTCAATATACTTTTCTGGAGGTGTTCAAATTTGACCTTGATACTATTTTGCTCCAACGTAAATATAATAGTTAAATTTATTTTATGAAAAATATCAAATTCGCCTGATTTTCTTAATTAAAAAGGGTTAGGTTTATATTTGTCTAGTTCTATTATAGAGTTAGTATCAACAATCAATTACCCCTTTACTAATAAAAACTTTTAATGCCCCTAAATAATATTAACGTACAAATTGCCCTTGAATGGTATATATGAAAATTTAATATTCAGTACTCGTAACAATTTATAACATCTCCCGCCGACCAAATTATTTAAATGTTAGCTCTAGCAAATAAATCGATCCCATAAGATAGTAAAACATATATAGTATAAACAAAATAAATTACACTTGAAAACTATTCTGCACTTGATTTTTAATCAATAAATTATCATTTGATTTACCTTATGTCTCTATATAATTTGTGTCAAGTTCCATTAGAAGATTTCTAAAACAAGTCGGTCCATGGATCAGCTCACTTGAGTCTGTGTATTATCTAATCTTATTGGATGCAGATAAAATTAAATTATTTATCAGTTTATCCCTATATCTTATGTATTTGACCCATCAACTCTTTTAAACTGAATTTATATTAGAATCACCTCATTATTAGTATTATTGCTTTTAGTTACTTTTTGAAAGAAATGTGCAAAAATTAATGAAATTTTGTCGTTTACCCTTATTTGCTATTTTCTTAGAATTATCATTATTGCTATTATTATAAAAAACATCCTATTAGCATGTCAATTTTTTTTTTTGGCAATCCCAAATGTAAATAAGAACAAAAAATTATAAAGAAGAAAAGTAAAAAAAGTGTACAAAACAATACATACTTTGCTGCCACCCCTGCAAATTCTTATACACAGTTACACACTACCAGCACTCTCTGTCTCTCTCTCTTCCCCACACACTCACTGCCCGGCACCGGCACTTCGCTTCACCCATCTACGTCGCTCCAACACTCGCCGGATTGTTCGTCTTGAGAAAAAAAACAGACCTTTTTTTCTTTTTTTCTGCAAGTATTTCCCATTTCGTCATCATCCTCGAATCGACAGTTATTTGTAAGCAATATTTTGTTAAGAAAACGTTACTTTTTTGCATAAGCTATTATATTCCTGTTTATTTTGTTGTTGCACGGCCTTGCTAATTCCTTCCATTACAGGGAGAGGTTTTTTTAAGGCCCCAAAAGGAAGAAAACATAAGCTGTGTGAGCAAAACCAGAAAGGGGAAAAAAAATACCTTCACGAGGGGTTCCGGGACCAAGTTCTTCTTCAAGAACTTCGCTCCAGAAGGAACTGGTAGAGAACCCACCTTTTTGTGTTTTTTATTTTCTGTTGAATCCTGTAATAAGTGCTTTTGTTATTTAAATTTCTGATTATTGAAACCTCGGTTGTGTGTAGGATAAGTTAGAAGTTAGAACATATTTGAAACAAGTGTTGAAGGGATTGCTGAAATTCAAATCTGATTAAAATGAGTTCATCAGAGGCCGAGACATCGATTCTGAGGGTTAGTCCAGGTTCACCAGTTCATGAACTTATTAAGTACATTAGATACTCGTTTCGTGAATGTGAGTATGATGAGGTCCAGAAAATACTAATGGACCGCGAGAACAAGATGAATATGGAGATGGAGAATCTTGTTATTGATCGGGATTCGCTGAAAAAAGAGGTCCATTTGTTGGAAAAGAGGCATGGTATGGCAGAGCTTGAAAATGCGAAGCTTGAGGAGAAGTTGAAAACTAGTCGGAGAAAATGCGAAGAGTTGAATGAGAAAGTTATGAGGTTGATTGAGGAGAATAGGGTGTCTTCTGATAGAGAAAAAGAGGCGAAGGTGCGGTTTGATAAGGCCTGTGAAGAAAATGACAAGATGGCAAGTGAAAAAGATAAGATTATTGTGGAGTTAAATGAGAAAATTAATGAGTTAAAGAACAAAAACTTGGAAAACGAGCTATTATTGGGAGAAAGTCGGGAAAAATTTCAAAGTTGGGTTACGAGAATGGCGAAAATGGAAGAGGAAGTCGAGGATTTGAAGCATGAGAAATTGGCTGCTAAGAAGATTATAGGAGAGGAGGGGGCAAATGTCAATTCTCAAGATTTGATGGGTGAAAAGGATATTTTGGGAAATGGTGATGCTATGAATGTGGCCGTCATGTCGCCTGGCGTGCGCTCGACTTGCAGTGTTTCTGAAAATGAGCCAGAGAAAGGTAGTTTTGGAAATGGTAACATGTTATTGCTCATTATGTTCTATTGGTCGGATATTTATGGTTTATTTAATATTAATCCGTCTTTAATTTATCTTTTGAGAAGCCAATATGTGTTATGGCAATAATCGCCAGTGTTACATTTTGATTTTCAGCATTTTAGGACTTGTTTAACTTTTAACATCATACTACAAATCGAGTCATCTTTCCAGTGTTTGTTATGCCCTGCAACACCAGATACATAGTCAAAGTTCATCTAGCAAAATTTGAGTTTTGAAGCTTCTCAAATCTTTTTGGATACTTGATGTTAACTTGTGCGAATGAACCTATCTTGGCATAGTGTTCACTTTCTAATTATCTCGGTAACATGTAATCAGGATTAGTTATTATGAATCTCTTGAAATATTCAGTGACTAGAATAAATAACGAGCCAAATGCAGGTGGCATAAACCATGATGGGGCAAACTCAGTTGAGACTTCTCCTGATGCAGAATCTGTTTCTAATCATCCTCAAATGGAAACTAATGCATCTGACCAAGAAAATGGAAGTAAAAGATTACAGGGATCAGGTATCATACATTATATTCTCTGGTTATTATGAATTAGTAAGTGCAATTGATCTGTCATTGTTCTCAAGTTTTACCATATTTGGAAAAACAAGGATATCAATCCAATGATAGTTCTGGAAATAAAATATAATCAGTAAATGATTATATGAGATTACTTCCTGTAGTTTATTCTTTCTGTATTAGAAGATTTCTGTTTTCTTCATTCTATTGACCTATTGAAGACACATAAGTTGTTTCGTTATGATTAACTGAGTAATTATGTCTGTTTTTGTTGATAGTATGTTGATGTTAAATAATTAAACTCCATCCATGTGTAATGTGTTTGATTTTCCCTTGTTGGAATCTAGTAGCAAATTCTTCTGAAGTAGACACTTCTTGAAAATGTCAGTTCTTAAAATACAGGATGTTTTGGTGAATAGGCCGAAATGGAAGAGTCAGCTACACTTTGTTGCAGAAATGAGAGAAAAAGATGATGTTGTTGAATGATCTCGACCCCTTGTTTATAGATAGGAAGTAAATAAATGGTAATAAACAAAAATGGAAAATAAACAAGACTAGATATGTCTAGACTTAATGTTATTTGCATCTTGGTGCTTTTTTCCAACTTGGAATTTCCATAAAGCGCTGTTTGGCTCCAGAATGAAACATGTGGATGAAATATCAAGTGTTGAACTTTTCATCTTCTGTTGCAGGAGATATAATTGATTTATGTGATAGTGATGATGAAAGGAAACCTGGTAAAGCAGTCTATATTTCAGATATATGTGCAAATGTTGGTGAGAACGAGACAAACAAGCGAAAAAGAGGAGACTACAACAAGGGTTCTCCCATAAGTCTGACTTCAAAGAGGAAAAGAAGCTTATGCATAAATGACAATGATATAAATATGCCAATGGAGCAAGTTCTTGAACTAGATTCAGATGATGAATCGTGTTCAGACTCTGACATGAATAATCTTATTGCAAAAATTCGGTAAAAGACAAGTTGACGAGGTATGAAATTATCGGTAGCATGGCAGTTATGTGTTATGTGTATACCATTTCAGAATAGAAGATCCAATCCAGTGCGCCTATATTATGTCATGCATTGATAAAATTGTTCCGATGTTTCTTCATATGTTTGCATCTTGCTCATGAACTACTCCAACTGTCGCAAATTTCATGCCTTTCCAAGATGTCCTAAAATAAGACTCATTTTCCTCGAATGCCCCAAAAACACCCTTTACATTTAGAGTAGCGATGCATACTGCTGAGCACAGAATCATAACTGCTAACTACATTTATATGTCTTATCAGGTTTCACTACTTCTGTGAATTGTTCGACAGTGGACATGCTTTGGCTTAGTATTTTGTGAAGAGGGATCGAGCAATGCAACTATTTACCATGAGAAGCTGTTTGAGATATATATTGGATTCTCTCTTCTGCTAAACATAAACCTAAACTTTCTCAATTACATTTTAACTTCTTATTTGGTTCATGGGATGGAAAAAACACTTTGTTTCTAATGCTTAGTATTAACCTTTTTGGCTGCTTTTTAGGTTTATACAATGTCTTGTGATCTTCTGTTTACTTGCTTGAGACTATTGAAAATCTGATGTTTTTTATAAGCCAACAATTGAAGCCTAAAAAGGGATTTATTTATGCATGATTTCAAGGGTGTTTTTTCAGGACGAGCACACTTATTAATTATATATATGCATATAATAAAATCTTACAAGGCTTTTAAGTCTAGAAAGTTACTAAAACCCACTCATCAATTAACAAGGATTGAGATATCAATAATTGTATGCATGCAATATAGAATTAGCATAAATAATACCTCCAAGGATTTGGTTTGAAATTATATTTGATGGTAATTTTCATAAATAAACCAACCTTCAAAATGATAAAATTGTTGGAAAAATTGTATGGTAATACACAATTTTGATGAATGAGAAATTAATGGTCAAACTATTGTGATAAAATCATAATAATCGTACGATCGACGGCCGCGATCGTTCGAGAGTTGTGGATGTGTTCACATAGGATTATGGACTATTATGTAAAAGTCTGAAAATATTGGGGCTAAATAGCAAGACCTGAAAAGTTGTGAGAAGGGGGCTTTTTCGCCCAAAAGTCACAACTCTTGGACATGCTTGCAATTTTCAGAAAGTTGCATCTCTTAGCCCACAACTTTTCATTCTTTATAAATAGACCCCACATGTTGAGATTCAAAACATTCATACATTCTTTTATTTCTATACATTAGTCATTCAAAAATCGAAAGTTCTAAACAGAGATTAGTTCGCCAGACTTAGAATTTTGGAGTGGTCCTAATTCTAAGACGCTAGTCGTTGTATCTTGGGACACAAACGCCATATTCCGTAACCACCGAGAGCGGGACGTGATTGTGTTAAGGAAATCGGGTAACCCGTGCCTCGACTAACCAATTTCCATAAACACCGTATTCATTTCATAAACTTTCATAACAACAATCTTAACACAATCATTTTAATTCTTTGTTATTCGGTGTTTATGAAAGTAGGGATGAAGAGTCGCAAGAAATTGATTGGAATGAACAATCTGATATTGTTTAGACAATGACTAATTAATTTAGAATTCTTCAGTAAACATGCCATCATGCTGACAGTGAGAATTTTGTAACTGTTGAAAAATGAAATTATATATGAGGGACTATGGAGGTTTAATTCTAATGGAATTTCTTGCGCATGATACAAAAGCACACATGGAGAAGCAAAACTCAAACTTCAAAATTGGAATAATTTTGCTGCAAGAAGGAAACAAGTGACAGAAATGCCGAAGCCATTCGTGAATTGGATGAAATGGTTTAGAAATGGGTTATTTCTGTAGGTATACAACCATTAAAATAATATGAAACTTGAAGTCCGACGAAGTGCCGAAGCTATTCGACATTAATTTGGATTTGGTATCCACTGATTTTGTTATCAGACGCAACTAGTGGAAGAAACTTTAGTACAATTGCTATCTTGTGGAATTTGAAATTTTCAAACGTGGTGACTTTTCGTGAAAAAGCACAAGAGACTTACGAATTTAGTTAAGCACGTGGCGGGCTAAACTTGTCAAGGGAGACGAGTGATGAAACCCAACAACCTTGCATGACTGTTTATATGGAATACATAAAGTGACTGCTATCATTATGTTATTGCATTGTCGGGTATCTAACAAGATACTGGCTATATATCAATTTAGTCAATTGGACTAATTGATATTGAAACATTCCTAAATATGAGTAATCTCTTTTGTAGAGGGATATGTTAATGGAATGGACTGGAGTCCAGTCAAATGGCTTATCACCATAAGTGAGAGAATTTTACGAAAGCTAAATTCGTCTAAGTTTTGTTTCATTTGGAAATGAACACTAACTTCCAAAATGTATTCACATTGACGTTTATGATTTTGAAGTTGTATGGTGCTATTAAATGCACAAATCGATTTTTAAAAGAGTTGATTGGTATTATGTTGATTAACTCGACTTTACCCAAGAATTGTGGGGGTTGGAGTATTAACTTGCTAATTACTTTCTCAATGAGTTATAATGAATATCAGTGGGACTCTGTGCATTAAATCCGATGGTACTACACTAGGGAAGGTTCAAAGCAAAAAACTACCTCTCCTGATGCAATTGCTTTTCGCCCGAACTCTCTCAGTGTCTGCATAGTCTGCATCTTTGTCAGCATAGTCTGTTATGAATTAATTTCATTCATGGTGGGTATTGTTGGAAATTTTGATTGAGTAAATTGTGTTTTAGCACGATTTATGTAAAGATTTAAGTGACTTTCGTATGTCGAAAGTGGAATGTCTTTGGCTCTAATTATTCTACGTCTCGAGTAGATAAATTTAGAGTATTTAATTACTCAAATTCGATTTCGGGTGAATGAGAAATTAATTAACAAAGTGAAATACTTAAAACGTTATTCATAGTTGGAATTGATTTATCGATATGTACATAAGTCATCAAATGATCATAAATCATATAATCGATGGCCACGATCATATGAGAAAAGTTCATTTAGTTGGGACTAAAATGTTCGAATCGGAACATTTCAGGACCAACTTGTAAGGACGTAATTGTTCAATATTCAAAGTTTTGGGGTCAAATTATAAGTTTGGAAAAGATTAGGGATGAGGTGCACCGCAGCGGATGCACCTAGCCGCACCGGATCAGCACTCTACAAGGGAGCAATTTGATTGGTTGAGAAGTGCACGGTACACCCGCTACACTGGATCTGAGCTCGTTGGGGTCTTTTCATCAAACAAGGCAACTTTTGGGGCTGTTTTGAAAAGCCATTTCAGGGGGCTTTTAGACCAAAAGACACACCTTTTGGGCCTAATGCAATGACGAAAAGTTGCAAATTTTTGATCCAAAACTCTTCATTTTCTATATAAAGGCCCTCCATTTATGAAATTAAACACACCAAAAATATCATTTCTCTTCTCTCTTTTTCTCCTAAATACTAATTTAAGTATTTTGAGAGTTCTTTTATTTCTTAAATATTAATTTTAATATTTTATAAATAGTATTGAATATTAAATGCTAAATTAAGCATTTGAAATATTCTTGAAGTTCTTGAATAATATTTCGAAGAACTTTTTCGTACTAAATTGAGTACTTTTGATATTCTTAAATATTAATTCAATAGTCTAAGAATAAGTCTTGCATATTAAATGTCTAGATATGCATTAAATCATACGAGTCAATCGAGAGAGTTTGGAACAAGTGTTTGTTCGCTAGACTCGATAATTTGTAGTGGTAATATTATCGAGACGATGTCGTTGTATCTTGGGAGACAATTGCCGTAAACTGTAACCACCAAGAGCGGGGCAATATTGTCTTAAGGAACTCGGGTATCCCGTACCTCGACATTTCATCATTATATTGCATCTTCATAAACGCCGCCCGTTACGCTCCAAGATTTTTCCCAACAAAAATAAATTAGACTTTGATAAATTTATGAAACAAAAAGTGCAATTTTGGTGCTTGAAATTGAGGATGAAAAGAGACGGTCGAGTGAACACCACGCGCGCTAAAAATTTTCTCCAAGATTTCACCCTCTCGGTTTGAAGATTGTAGCTCTTCCCGGGATCATCTCTGATCACGGCGCCGGTAGTTTGTGAGTTGGATTGAGTTCTGCGCTGTTGGGGGCTATCGGCCGTCGGTGGTTTTGCCGGTGACTATTCTTGAGTCGGGCATTCTTGAAACTTATGAATACAGATTGGAATCAATAGAAATAATACGAACCAGACGCTTCGGCCGGTGGATAACTGGAATTTACGGTGGGCGGCGCTGGATACAATAGGTGAAAGGACCATATTTGATCGAAGGGCTGATTCTATTCAAACGTGGGGAACCTAATCGATTGGCATTGTGGGTTTAAAATTCTTAGTATAACCGTGCAAGAACATCATCAAATCTTCACGGATGAGCTAAACGAGGGCGGATAAGTGGGTCTGGGCTGAAATTTTGATTTTCTGGGCGGAAATCTTGAAAAGATTTGAATCTTGATTTTTTGGGCTGGAATCTTGAATTGATCATCAGATCTTAAAGATTTGATGTAAAGAACAAAGATATAATAATAAAACTTTGAGATAACAGCAGAAAAGAGATGGGAAAGCAGAGAATTTTCAGAAAGAAATCAGATAACTTTTTAATTCATAAATGCCAAATGGAATTACAGAAAACTAATAAAGGAAATTGGTCTGATCAACCGTACATAACAAAAGACAATTTTAAGGATAAATGACAGCTAATTCTAACGGATTGATGCTGATGTTGTCCTTGCCACTCCCCCAACGTTAGCCCTCTTGATTTCAGCACTCTTCAGATGGTTGAGTTTTGTGTCTTCACGCTTCTTCCCCTTTTTAAATGCGATTTTTAGTAATTTATCCTTCCAACGGCTGAGATTGAATCCGATCGCTCCCTTGATCCTACGGTCCATATCAAAAGCCCCAATTTCAGTCATGATCATGACATTGCTCCCCTGTTTTTGAAATCCTTGTCCACAAGGATTAAATTCAGGAAATTGGCGACGCAAATACGCAAGATCTTCCCAAGTAGCCTCCTTCTCTGAGAACCCCGCCCATTGAACTAACATCTCAATTGCCGGTGCATCATTTCGACGGACAATTCGCCTGGATAAAACCTTTTTCCGGATAGACCTTGCAGAAACCTTGATCATCAACCCTAGGTAGCTCTTTAGAAGGCACATACTTATGACCAATTTTCTTCTTCAACATTGAGACATGGAATACTGAATGAATGTTGCTGCCTGGTGGTAATGCCAACCTATATGCTACCTTCCCCACCTTTTCAGTTATGGTATAAGGTCCATAATATTTCAAAGCCAATTTCAGGTGCTCAACTGCTTGGGTAGCTTCTTTAGTCCAGTGAAACCCATCTTTCTTCAACAATTGGGTCAGAGGCCTGCTAATTAAGCCATAGTATTTTACAAACTTCCTATAATAGCCTGTCAGCCCAAGGAAGCCCCTTAATGCCTTAACAGTCTTAGGCAAAGGCCAAGTCAACATGCATTCTATCTTAGATGGATCTGTTGCCACCCCTTCATGAGATATAACATGCCCCAAGTAATCTATAGAAGTTCTTCCAAAACTGCATTTGCTTTGTTTGGCAAACAGCTGATGTTGCTTAAGAACCTGTAATCCACACATAGTCTCCACCCACCATCCTTCTTTTTCACCAATAGAATAGGGGATGAAAAATGGACTTTGGCTTGGCCTGACAATCCCAGCTTCTAACAACTCCTTAACTATTTTCTCAATCTCATTCTTCATGGTGTAAGGGTACCTGTAAGGTGCTTGTTTCCTTGGGGTAGTGTTAGGTTTGAGGCTGATTTGGTGTTTAATGATCCTGTCTGGGGGCAGGCCTTGAGGTTCCTCAAAGACTCCCTGGTATTGCAGCAGCAATTCCTTCAACTTATCATCATTAGATGATTCAGGGATATGAGTCATACACACAGAGAACAACTGCCCAAACACCCCATAAGTACCCCTCTAAGCAGCTTACTCATTGACCTTGCAGAAATGAGTTTAAGCTCAGATTGTTCAACTATTGCCTTTAATGTTATCTTTTTTCCTTGATGAGAGATGGTGATTCTCATTCTATCATAATCAAACTCAATGGGGCTATGTCTCCTTAGCCAGTCCCCTCCCAAAACCATATCACAACCCCCTAGCTTGATCACTCTTATAGGGTATGTGAAAGTGTAACCTTGTATGCTCCAGATAAAATTTTGACAAATGGTCCTGCTTACCATTTTAGTGCCATCGGCTATGCTAATCAACATAGGGGTAGTAGAGGTTAAAGAACACCCCAATTTGGCTGCCATTGCTTCATCCAAAAAACAGTTTGTGCTTCCGCTATCAATCAACACTTGTATATTCTTCTTGTAAGCCACTCCTTTAAGCCTTAACGTATCCATGTCCGTGTTCCCTGATATAGCATTTAAGGATATAGTTATGCCTTCTTCCACTAAATCCTCTTGTTGTTCTTCCATCTCTAATTGATTCCGGACATATGCGCCCTCTTCCTCTTTAGTCATAATCATCAAGAGCTGTCTATTTTTACACCTGTGGCCAATGGTGTAGACTTCATCACAGTTGTAGCAAAGGTTCTTTTCTCTCCTTTCCTTCATTTCTGCACTAGTTAGTAACCTCCTGGTGGCTTGATTGTTGTCCTGATTATTCCTGTCAGGAGGTTTTGGTGGAATAAATGCCTTTTGAGGGTTATGATTTGTAGGATTAAAATGGGATTTCTGAAAAACTGATGCTCTTTCTAGAATAGCATCCACAGTTATCTCTTGTTTCTTGGCCAAATTTATAGCCTGCTGTAAGGTGTGAGGTTTCATGGTCATTACAGCTCCTTGTATTTCACTCTTCAAACCACTTATAAAGCTGGCAATGAAGAACTCTTCAGAAAAGTCTCGGTTGAAAATCAACATTTGAGACTTCAAATCTTCAAACTTCTCCAGATAATCAGTTACACTACCCGTCTGAGTAAGTTTGTTGAACTCTCCTATCATGAGTTCCGGATCCACGTCATCGAACCTGTCATAAATCGCCTTGATAAGCTGCTGCCAAGTTAAAAACATCTTATCCTCCATGAAACCTTGATACCATAGTTCGGTTTTACCCTCCATGTGGATAGCTGCTAGTTGCACCTTGTGCTCTTCACCCATGGTGGTGACTATCTGGAAATATCGATTACATTTCCTCACCCAAGCTCTAGGATTAGTCCCATCAAATTTTGGGAACTCAACCCGCGGAAAAGGAGTAAATCCCCCGTGACCCGTGTTGGTTTCATTCTCCACAGCGAAATGAGAAGTGTGTGTTTGAGGCATCTGAAGCCTGGTTGGTGTTGGGGATACAGGAATCGCGTGCGATGTTGACCCTTTTTCCATCCCTGCTATTAACCCTTCACCCAAGATGGATTTGTTTTTGTTGTATAACTGCATCTGGTCCACTATTCCCTGGAGCTGTTGTTGGATGAATTTCTGACTGTTTTCCAGGCTAGCTAAAGAGTTTTGCATCCCATTTTGACTGTTAGATAGGTTCTCTAGTTGAGCCTGAAAATGCTGCTCACTAGCCTGCCTTAAACCTTTCTCTTCAATCAATAAAACCTCCTGTTTCTTTTGAGCTTCCAAAACATCTTTGAACCTTGTGGCATCCGCCATATTAATGAATGAATCCGAGGAACGTGGCTCTGATGGCCAAATGTAAAGAACAAAGATATAATAATAAAACTTTGAGATAACAGCAGAAAAGAGATGGGAAAGCAGAGAATTTTCAGAAAGAAATCAGATAACTTTTTAATTCATAAATGCCAAATGGAATTACAGAAAACTAATAAAGGAAATTGGTCTGATCAACCGTACATAACAAAAGACAATTTTAAGGATAAATGACAGCTAATTCTAACGGATTGATGCTGATGTTGTCCTTGCCACTCCCCCAACGTTAGCCCTCTTGATTTCAGCACTCTTCAGATGGTTGAGTTTTGTGTCTTCACGCTTCTTCCCCTTTTTAAATGCGATTTTTAGTAATTTATCCTTCCAACGGCTGAGATTGAATCCGATCGCTCCCTTGATCCTACGGTCCATATCAAAAGCCCCAATTTCAGTCATGATCATGACATTTGAAGATCTTCGCGCGCTAAAACTTGAAGATATAAGGGAAAATCTTGGCATATTTCCAGTAACTTGAATACTTTGGCGCCGAAACTTGAAGACATTGGCGCCAATTATTGAAGATATACGTGGAATTCTGGGCAACTTGATTATCGGCTGGGTGCGACGCGCGATAAACTAACTGTCGAGGTCTCTGCCGGGTTTGACGCTTCGCGTGCGGCACAACTGCGCGCGCATTGCATAAACCGCACGCGCGATTCAATAACGGCCGAGGCATCTGTCGGGTGAGAACACGCGAGTGCGGTACAATCGGGCGGGTAATCTCTTGCGTATTCTGTCGGGCAACATAACCGGGCCCTGTGCGCCGCTCTCGGCTGAACCCTCTTGCACGCTGGCCACGCACCCGGTTGCAAGTAGGCGACTAAATTTCTCGGGCATGACCTATTCTGACCGCGGCCGAATGTCGGATACAAGTTCAAACGATAGCCCACCCACCAGTCCCATATTGGGTGGTGATCGTGGAAAGGTCGCCGAACAGTCACCGCATTCCCCCCGGGCCATACCAGTTACTATGCGAGCAAACTTAGCTTTCTCGCCGGATAAGCATCATCTTATAGCTGGGCAACGAAAAAATGAACCCTTGGCAGTAAATAGTCGTAGGGTGCAAGACGGGTTTAAACTCCGAAAAATTGATACTACTGATGGTGAATTTGTACTTGACCCTAAACATCTTGAGGATGTGGATAGTGTTTGGGGATTTTGTTTTGTGGGTTTCTTCGCCTCACAATTCCCGGGTTACCAAGCCCTAAATGAAATTCGAGCCTCTTGGGAAGTTCCATCTAAGTACTTTAAGCATGCAAGCGGTTGGATCGTTTTTAAATTCGAAACGGAGATTGATAGGGACACGGTTCTTAGAGGTGGCTCCTATTTTGCTTATGGAAGACCACTTATTACAAAGGCTATGCCGAGATGTTTTGAAATCGATTCGGCGAATGATTCGAACATGGTACCGGTCTGGATCAGATTCCCGGGACTACCGTTGGACTTGTGGAACGAAAGGATTTTAAGTCAGATCGGTTCGAGGGTTGGCAACCCCATTGCTACTAATTCATTCACTAAATCCAAAGAGCGATTCACTTATGCCCGGATACTCGTCGAAGTGGATGCTTCGAAAGATCTAGTGAAATCCATACCTTTGCGGCTTCTGAATGGTAAGGTCCGTTTACAACATGTAGACTATGAGTTCTTACCAAAATTTTGCGATAATTGTAGGCAACTTGGTCATGCGAGCGATGGTTGTGCAACCCACAATGACAAGATCAAAGCGCAGGCTGCCGTGGTGGCACCGCGGAAACCACGACCAGCTGCACCAGGGGCAAATATGCTACCTAGGCCTAAGGACATTACTGACTGGCCGAAGGTGTCCGGACGTATCAGGACTGAAGTACAGAGTGATATCATGGCCAAGGCAGCAGCCTTGGACCAACGGGGAAATGATGGGACTGCGGAACTGAAGGTGACTGAGCACATCAGGACTGCCGAGGATGCACATAAGGATACTAGTGCACGGCAGCCTGCACACGGGGTAGAGTGGAAAACTTGGCGTAAGTCGATTGAATGGTTCAAGCCGAGTGAGAATATCAGGATGGACGCGGCCGGGTCCCGACATGGGAATGATGCACAAAAGGAAACCATGGAAATTCCTAAGGAAGACACAAATACTCTGAATGAAGAATCAACGGCAGGACCTAATCGTATGGGGTTGATTGGTGCAAAGGACCAGCCCTCAAATCTGAAAATGAACATTGATACCGTAGATGTAACACCCTACAGGAAGAAGAAAAAGAAGCACCGTCCGAGCACAAAGAAAAAGAGGCACCGTCCTATCACAAAGGCGGTTATAGGGAAAGGGAAGAGTACGGCTTGATCATGGAAACTGATGTAGAACAGATAGATGTGTAATTTGGGATTTTCAATCGACTGTTGAGATTTGTTTGTGATGATTGTAGTCTAGGGGTGGTGCTTTAGACTAGTATTGATTTGAGGCTAAGTAGAAGTATGGGCCATCAATGGCCATGTGAAATTAGCTCCAATTGGATTGTTGAAGAGTTTAGTAGACGTGGATGATTTAGTGCCACTTCGTACTTAAGGTAACCAATATACTAATAATGTCATTACATTATTATGAAATGTTACTAGACAATTAACACGAGGTAAATCACATATATATATATATATATTATATAATGTTACAAGTGTGTTTTCTCATCGATTAATGGACTCATTAGATGTTAATTATTATGATTGATAGAAGATATATTTATTCAAACACATTTTAATTTCTCCGAATAATAAACACAAAATAAGTGATATTTAATTTATATCAAAATGGTCCGTAACACTGAGTATAACATAGACATTTAATTTGTTACTATTTTGTCATTAATTCTTCATAAGAGAAAATAGTATCATTCATTCGCTTGTTAATAAATTAAAATGTAGATTTCAATGTGTTCAATAATCAATACCAAAAACAATTTTATGAGTATAGTTTCTATTTTCTCTCCATTTTGAAAAAAAGATTAAATGACAAGATTAATGTATAATTGGTAGATTCTTGCTATGCACACTAATTGGAATTATATTTCAATTCTTTTTATATTTCAATCACTAAATAAGTTGGTTTAATTTATAAGTATTTGTTACAGAAATAAATATTCATCTTAACACAATATTTTTCTTTTAATCCTGACTCCTTATACTTTCCTACATGATTTAAATTCATTTAACACGAGTAAAATTATAAATAATATTACAATGAATGAAACGAAAAAGTGTAAACAACTAAATGGAAATAGAGTAAAACGCTGCTAGTTGATAAGGAAGTAAGGAACCAATTACATTCTTAAACAAAAAATTTGTGAGTTAATTTGTTTTGTCAATATGTGATTTAATGGATAAAATATAAGTACCTATGTACATAAATTTTAATCTTAAAAATAAGCCCTGACTCGATAAATAATCGAAACCAACATTATCTAAATATTTCGGTACCCAAAATGAAAAAAAAAAGTTCCAACTTGCAACTGTAATTTTGTCCACTTTGGATGGGCCACCCAACGTTAACTTAAATTAAAACAAATATATATGTATATAATTAATATTTAACACAAGTGGGTATAAATGAATAATTGTGATAATTCAAAGACAACCTTAATTACTAGATTAAGAATTAGAATAATATAATAAGAAAGAAAAAAAATCCCCAAATTAGTGTGTGTGTCTGTGTGTTTTGTGATCCAGAAATACTGCCATTTGAGATATTTTTTGCCATTTGAGGTAACTCCCATAAATCTCTTTCCTATATCCTAAAGCTACGAACCCCACTCATTTGCTAGGGCTTTTTATTCCATGGCTCACAATTTTCCCCACTTTTTTTCAACTTTCACCTTGCCCTATCTTCTTCACTGTTCCATTTCTAGCTTCATTTCTCCGATTGCGACCCAAATCAGGTATTCCGCTGGTTAAACCCTCCAATTTTCTTCGTTGATCGGTTTATGTTCAAGTAATTGAAAGTTTTAGTGTTTAGCTTTGTTTTGATTGCTCAAGTTTGCTTGTTAATTGGGAATTAGGTCATGGGTTTGTTGTGATTTGGTTTTTCTGTTCCTTTTCTTTTTGGAATTGTAAATTGTAAAATACCAACGGCGGTTGTGGAATAAAGTAGAATAGTTTCTTCTCTGGGTATGATGCATTTGCTTGCCTTTTTGATTGATCTTTTGTAATGAAGTTTTTTTTGAATGTGCATTTTTTTTTTGCCTCCGAAGATGAAGTAATACGAGCATTCACTGTATAGTTGTTTGCATTGAAAACTGCTGTCTCCAGATTCTTGGGTCGAGACTCAGAGACATAAATCCACATATATAATTCTTATTAGTTGTTAATTTGTTGTTATTAGATTAGAGTTAAGTTAACATACGTACAATTAAAACCACCAGAAGAGATTGGTTCATTCTTGCTTTAATTTTAGAATATAGATCATATTTAACAAATTTTGTTTTATTAACTTGTGCATTTTTTGAGGAGTGGACTTGGGGTTGGTTGTCATTGCAATTACTAATTACTAATATTGCTGTTGATGTAGTTCTAGTTATGTGATGATCCTCACTTATTTTAGCTATAGATGGTAGAGTGACACTGGGCTTATAGTGCAATATGAGCAGCCCACCACGTTATCTCTGTTGCTATCATCAACATCACCATTGGACATCTGCCTAAATGGTTTAGTCTAAATGTATATCTTATATTTTTTAATGGTGTCTGTTCTTTCTTGCAGTGCGAATTGTTTTATGAAACGGTAACATATCAGGCAGTATGAATGAAGCAATAAATGATGAGATTGGTGACCCTGTTGATGGCACGCACATCAGGAAAAAAGAGAACGAGTTCTCGTTGAAGCCTGGGAGCTCCAACATGCTGCTATCAAAGGAAATGGTTACACCTGGTGTTAATGATTATCCAGAGATTTCAAAAAAACCATATTCAGGTGTTTTGGATGCAAAGGACCTAGACAGAATTGGTTCATCTGAACATGCAAGTGCCAGTCCTCACTGTATGGATGATGTTGAGGAGTTGACTTTGAGAAATTACGATGGGGAGAATTTGACTATAGTGGGTAGTTCTAATAACAGAGAGAGAATGCAAACTAAGCGAAACCAGTGGCAGCATTTCTATCAGATAGCTGGTGGATCAGGAATCAAAGGAAAAGGTCAGGCAACCTCTAGTGTGTGGGAGGAGAGTGGCAACGATTTATTTTCTGGGTTATTAGATCAAAATCAGCCACTACCGAAATACAATCACAATACAGTTATGGACAATTCGTTGAGTAATGATGATAAAAGTGCTTCAGGCAATAATTTATTTTCTTCTGGAGGCATTCGGACGAAAATTCTATCAAAATCTGGGTTTTCAGAGTACTTCATCAAAAATACACTAGTAGGTAAGGGAGTGATACATAAAAGTCAAAATTTCAGAGCATCTGGACCAGAGAGTGCGTCCCGGGGTCATCCTACGACTGACATAGCTGGTAAAGGAGTAGTATATGAAAGCCAAGGCATTGCTAGTTTGAAAAATTCTGTTGCACCGTTAAGTTTGACTGCAAAGCCTGCATCACCTCCTTCACTTGGTGTTTCTGAACTATGGTCTAATCATAGTTCTAATAGTGGTGGTGATGGAATCAATTTAAGAGAATGGCTGGAAAGATTAAGAAGCAAGACAAATAAAGTCGAGAGCATGCACATATTTAGACAGGTTCTTGATCTTGTGGATTATTCACATTCTCGTGGAGTTTTCCTTAAAGAACTACGGCCTTCCTACTTGAAGTTGTCCAAGTCAAACCAGATTGTGTATCTAGGATCTTCTGTACGTGCAGGGACTGAAGGAAATGTTTCAGATGAAGATGTTCACCAATCAAATCACAATCAAAGTGAAAAGAGGCCAACACATCATAGCATGGTTCCATTGGATAACCATTCTGTGAAGAAACGGAAGTTAGGTGAAAATATGAACTTTATTCGAAGGTGGCCTCAATTTCCAGCAAGGTCTGGCGTTAGATCTGCACCCATAAATGTTGTCAAGGTAGATAGTGTCGATGCAATGGATTCTGGCAATGATGTAGATGAAAAGCACGATCATGAAGCAGAAACTGAGAATCAGAAAAAGGTATCTGGCAATGATGTGCCTAAGTCATTGCAACTATTGCAGGCCTCTGCCAATCGTGTGTTGGAAGAGAAGTGGTATACCTGTCCTGAGGTGTTCAATGGGAAGGGCTGCACATTTGCATCAAATATCTATTGCTTGGGGGTTCTTCTATTTGAGGTTTGTGAACAATTTGTATCTTATTTTTGCTTTGTATTCTAAACTCTTAATGAATTGAAGAAAATGTTCGTTGTAATAGTCATAGATGTATAATCATGGTGTACTTTCGCAGTGTCGGCATGTAACTGATGTTTTATTGGTCCTATTTTTTTAATGAGAATAGCCGAGGGCATTTGTACAATCTTCTGAAGTTTTCAATCCAGAGTCAGATGAGTTTTAACGTGACAAACACTCAAGTTACAATTTTTCAGAGGAGGATTTCTAATGTTCTATTTCACCTAATACAATCTGTTACCCATTTCTTCTGAATGTGACAGTTTTGCTCTTCTTCGTTCTATGTCTATACCAGGTTATGAAAAGACATTGAGCTTTATTTTCCCATTTGTTTAGTGAAATCCTGTCTATTTTGAAGAATTTCAAGATCCCAATTCCCACTAGGAGATAGCAACCTGGTCATATGCTGATTCTTCATATGATTCTTTAAATGTTGATAATCATTCTTTTTAGGCTTTTATACATGTCAAGTAATACCATTATTTCTTGCTTGTTTTGACATTTATATGTTACTATCAGTTGCTTGGCTCATTTGATTGTGGAAGATCTCATGCTGCTGCAATGCTTGATTTACGCCATAGGATTCTTCCGCCTAGCTTCCTTTCAGAAAATCCAAAGGAAGCTGGATTTTGCCTTTGGTTACTTCATCCTGAACCTTCTTTACGCCCAACAACTAGGTATGTTCTAAATTTCTTGTTTGTACCTTTAGTCCTTGTGATTGCTAGTAATAATATATTGATCTAGAGATTTGTGGAATTGTAACTTTGAAGTTCATATGGGAACTGGCCATTTATAGTGTATCCTATACCTAAAGAAGTTCCTTTCTAAAAGAATTATAATGAATATTTAGATGAATAAATCATTTTGGAGGACTGTAGTTGTGTTTTGATTCGATCATGATTTACTTGATATGATGTCTTAATGAGCTAGCTACAGGATAAAGTTATATTCAGTGTCCTTACTTTATAAGTTTCTCATATTGGAACTGAGGTATAAATTTAAAGGTTATGTTTTTTTTGGGATGCTTTTAGAAATTCTTCGGGATTTGTGCATTACATGTATTCTTGTGTCATGTGAAAATGATGGGATGTTTGTTGCGTTTGTTTTAAAAAATTGGTGAAATTGTAGCATGATGTCTTTTGTTGATGTATAGAATGATTTAGTATAGTAATATTATATCGTTGAAAAAATATTAAAGTAAGAGATAAAAGAAAGAATAGTTCTAGTAGGTAAACATTGATGAGAGATAATGTAAAGTTATGGGTGCAGTTGATTGATACTTATATAGGGAAAAGTGAATGTGAAAATAGTTGTTCCAGGTTGAAAACGGCTTGTTGTTGATTTTTTTTTTATAGGTGTTATCCAGAAAAATGAAAATTGATAGCCAGTGTCTCGACTTCCTACTATAAATTCAATAATGGTGCTAGTATATAAGAGATGATTTTGTATTTTGTTTTGTGAAAATCGACAAGTCAATACTTCAGTGTTTCTGCTAGTTTTGGAAATCTCAACTACAGAAAGAAATGTTTATGGATGAGGTTCTTCAGTTTCATAGCATAATTTTTATTTTGACTAGTAATGTTCAATAATTACTGTTGCTGCACAACAGGGCAATTTTGCAATCTGAATTTATAAGTGAAATTCAAGAAATATCTGGAAATGAGTTATTGCCATCTATTAATGAAGAAGATGTGGAATCAGAATTATTGTTACATTTTCTTTCATCGCTAAATGAGCAAAAACAAAAGGATGCATCCAATCTAGTTGAACAGATCCAGGGTATAGAAGCTGACATTCAAGAGGTCGAGAAACGCCGTCTTAAAAAACGTCATATTCCAAGTGTAGAATATAAAGATCCAAGGTTGATGAGTAGTTTCAGTCAACTTGAAACTGCTTATTTTTCCATGAGATCCACCATTCAGCCTTCGGATAGTGATTTTGCTACTCAGAGAGATGGAGAATTATTAAAAAGTCGTGGAAACTCAATGGGGATGGTAGACAAATTCAATACTCCAGATCGTTTAGGGGGTTTCTTTGATGGTTTGTGCAAATATGCTCGCTATAGCAAATTTGAAGCAAGAGGGATATTGAGAAATGGAGAGTTCTCCAATTCTGCAAATGTGATATGCTCTTTGAGTTTTGACCGGGATGAGGACTATCTAGCTACAGGAGGGGTGTCGAAGAAGATAAAGATTTTTGAGTTTCAAGCTCTGTTTGATGACTCTGTTGACATCCATTATCCAGTTGTTGAGATGTCAAACAAATCAAAACTAAGTTGTGTTTGCTGGAATAGCTATATCAGAAATTACCTTGCTTCAACTGATTATGATGGCATAGTCAAGGTCTGTATTCCTTGCTCATTGTTCTATTATTATTTCATTAAGTATATCTACAGTCTACTGCAATAGTTAGATTGGTGCTTTCGGCTTGACTTATCTCAGAGTGTCCACTTATATTCTGTTTGTATAACTAGAAACAAAGTTTAGCGGAGTATGAATGGTTTTGGTTATCTTTTCATTTTCTGGACGATTACTTGAAAGTAATAAGTCTTTGTCATCACGATAACCTTGCAATCAGGATTGTTTCGTGGTTACTGTTAGCCATCGAAAGATAAGTTTCTGGTTCAACTTTATGCTTTTATTACACATTGATACTTCTGCCAGAAGGGCTGTTTATAACAAGACCTAAGATTAGTATTCCTTTTACATATCTGAAAGGGCAAAAATTTATGAGTGACTTGCCTCAGATTCGACTTGAGATTTTTTATTATTCTAAGCTTGGGTTGAGCTTTTTTACCTAAGCTAAAAAGTGATAAAGTATGTCAGTTGAGCTCTACTTTACATATTCGACTTGATTGTAGTTCGTTCAAGTGCGGTTTCTATAGATATCAAATCAAGCGCAAAAAAATTTCAAGCTCGATATGATATTCAAGCAAGCTTCAGGTACATACCTACATGCACATGTTCTCCTCTGACAAAATGAACTTCAAATATTGGTTTATGATGAAACAGAAAACCTCGTACATCAAAAGAACCATACATATGCTACATCCCTGTAATTTCTTAGTATTCCTGAATTGTTATTGTTCCACACAGAACTCTGTAAGAAGAAGATTTGACAAGTTGCAAAGTCTGAGGAAATGGATATCGGTTTACAAACAATTTATGGTGATGAAAATTGGAATAAAATAATATAATTATGACGTGACGAATGTGGGAATCCTTTGAACATCTTCTAACAAATATTATTAAGAATCTCTGCTCACTGCAACTTAGTTGCCACTCCTTGATCCAGGTAGTTGGAGTGAGAGTAAGAGCTAGTCGTTGAATTGTTGCATTATTATTTGCCCAAGCATTGCAATTGTAGATTTTAGTATATATCTTTATATTTATAATTTATGGCACTTAAATATTACCAAATATTCTTCTTTACTAACCTATATTTTTGAATCTAAAGCCCGTTTCTGTCAGTTTGATTGGACTTGTAATGTTACCATGTATCCTTAATTTTTTTGGTACTTAGTACTTGATTTCTGAATTTCTGACCTAACTAATAATGTTGCAGTTATGGGATGCGTCAACTGGTCAAGGGTTTTCTCAGTTCACTGAACATAGTGAAAGGGCTTGGTCCGTTGATTTCTCCAGTGTCGATCCTACAAAACTAGCCAGTGGCAGTGATGACCGTTTGGTGAAAGTTTGGAACATCAATGATGTATGCATTTGCCTTTGCTGGTTTTATTTGTTTGCTTTTACTGAACGCCTTTCTGATTTTCATAGTCTCCATATTTTTACTGGCTTCAAAATACTTCTCTTCTGGATGATTCTAACTTTGGAGATAAGATGCAGTTGAAATCATACTCTTAGTTGTTGGAAAGATTTAATGGTCAGAGCAGTAAATTGGCTTCAGAGCCCTTGATGAGTCTAATTACTGCTTGAAGTGATTATTATTTTTATGTAATTTGTTGAATGCTCTTTAAAATTCATTTTTATCCTTCATTGCAGAGAAAAAGTTTATGCACAATTAGGAACAATGCTAATGTTTGCAGCGTACAATTCTCAGCTGACTCCACTCATTTATTGGGTTTTAGCACTGCTGATTATAAGACCTATTGCTATGATCTTCGAAATGTTTCAACTCCTTGGTGCATATTGGCGGGCCATGAAAAAGCTGTTAGCTATGCCAAATTCTTGGATGCAGGAACTCTTCTTACTGCATCTACTGACAATACACTGAAGATTTGGGATCTAAATAAGACAAATTCCAATTCTTTGTCAAGAGATGCTTGTATATTGACTCTTAGAGGGCATACTAATGAGAAGGTTAGTAATTGCCACTATTGGTTTTTCAAATTACCAAGATACTCTGTCAGAATGTGACAGCTTGAGAAACAGGGGTGAAATTATGGATTGTTTTTTACTAAATGTGGTAAAACTGTAAAAATGCTTTTACTAACCGGGCAAGTTATGGTAATTTCTCATATTTCGGATTTTTTAGTAGTTAGGGTCTGTGTCTATGTCATTTACCTTTTTCATCTAGTACATATTGTTTTACAGATTTTCTCGGCTAACTTTGTGCTCCTCCGTTTGCAGAACTTTGTGGGTCTATCAGTTGCTGATGGATATATAACATGTGGTTCAGAAACAAACGAGGTTGTCCTCACTTCTGACTCGCATTGTTTTTTTCCTGACATGAAAATCATATTAAAAAAAGTATCCTGCGTATTGTGGAGCTTTCAAATACAACTATAATAATCTTATCGAAAAAGAGCTAGAGAAAAATAAATAAATATTATAGCCGTCCATGGGGTATAGAGGTGTTCTTTTGATTGATTATTCATGGTTCA
Source organism: Verbascum thapsus (assembly GCA_963669365.1). NCBI lineage: Eukaryota > Viridiplantae > Streptophyta > Magnoliopsida > Lamiales > Scrophulariaceae > Verbascum > Verbascum thapsus. The sequence continues at coordinate 16,578,882 of OY770104.1, forward strand.
GTCTTCTTTAGATTTATGTTCATCTTCAGCGTCGTCATACAGGTTTGATACATTATTGGTGACTTCTATTGCTTCAGACTCCGAAGAAAACAAAATCAATTTAACTAAAAACTGATGCGTTAAGAGTTAAGACTATTGCCCTTTTAGCTGAATAATGACTAGTTGATTTTGCTCAGCCGGATCCTGAACATGCAGTCTGAGGGGACTAAACCGGCCCGGCCCCTTTAGGCCTTACTTGTTTACTTAGGGGCCCAGGCTGGCCTGGCCCACTTTTGTCCATCCGGTTAGGCCCATCTGACATGTTTACATGCAGATCCCTTAGTGGATTATTTTTATATAATCAACTATATTTGCTGTCATATAATGAATGGTGTGTAAATGAAGTTCAAAAATATAAAATCAACTGTTACAGTAAATTCCTTAGTAGTTGCCATATCCAGAGCTCGTGAATCTTAAGTTTTTTGCTTTTCAGGTATTTGCCTATTACAAATCTATGCCGATGCCAATTACTGCCCACAAATTTGGGTCCATTGATCCTGTAACTGGTAAGGAGTCGGAAGATGACAACGGGCAGTTTGTTTCAAGTGTTTGTTGGAGACGGAAATCAAAAATGGTTGTTGCCGCCAATTCATCTGGATGTGTCAAACTGCTGCAGATGGTTTAGAGATGTCTTACCTTAGCTCGTTTTCACTTACTTATATGTTGCCGTGTTTTGGAAGAGGACTTAAATTTCCAAGTTTCATAACTTGATGCGAGTTTTTGCAAATTACCTAAATACCCTCCCCTGTCAACCCCTGACAATCGAGTGAAATTGTAAGGCTTTTTACGAATAGGGGATAAAAATGTAAGTGACTTTTGACCCAACAGAATCGGCCATGTTTAGAGACGAAGGATTTGCAGGATTTGTGCTGTGCTTATATGTACAGGACTGGAGAGCTTGGCATTGTTTATTGAATGCACACCTTTGCAGTAGAAATTTGATTGTTCATATGTAGGATTGTAGCTATATGGTCGATTGATTGTATTTTTTTGGTATATCGACATGTATAACCAAGTGTCGGAATCTTTTAGCCTATACCAGATTGTGAATTAGTTATTGTATATGCATTCATATTGTATTCTTTTGGATTGGATTCATTGTTCTCTGTTTCATATTTGGTCACGTACAAATGTAATCCATCACAATGTTTAAAATTGATCGAATCTATTCGGGCAAAGATTTACATAAATAATTATAATTATATAAAGAAATGGTTACACATGACCTCAAGCAATCCCATGTTTCCAAAAGAAAAAACATCTACATACATACATGCCCATGCAATTAATTCGAGAAACTTGTAGAATCTTCGATTAAATAACATTCCAAGTTTCTGGCTGTAATTTGCAAATTTTAAATTAATTAATAATTGCCATTCATTCATTGAAACTGGCCTATAAAAAGGTAACTAGGCAAGTACATGCCCCTTACAACACACAATTTTTCTCAAGGGGAGACAAAAAATGAGCATTCCTAAATCATCTCCATGCACCGCCCTGCACGGCGGATCAGCGGAAAACGGCCACCGTGGCACCACCGTGAATTCAAAGGGTTGTGTTTTTCAGATGCCACTTCACTATCCAAGGTACAAAAAATCAGACTATGAGAAGATGCCGGAGGGGCAGCTTGACCGGCTTCTGTATGAGTACGGGCTGCCCGTTACCGGAGATATTAATCACAAGAGAAAATTTGCAATGGGAGCATTTCTTTGGCCTGATCAGTATTAAGGTATAGAGATGGTTTATCTAATGTTGTTATTTAATTACAACTTACAAGCATTTTTAAATAATTAATTTATGAAGTATTATTATGTGTGGTGGTTTCTACTAGTTCATTAGTTTTGGTGAGTTTTTGGTTTTTTTTTTTATGTTGTTATGGTTATTACATAGGGGAAAAAAAAAATAGAAACGTGAGTTTTGTAATATTTGGAATTTTGTTATAGGAGGTCTTTTTGTTGTTCATTTGAGCTTTTTTCTCAAAGCTAGCTCGTATTTAAACTGGACTTCATACAAATTTTATAGGTTTTTTATTATTGTCGTTTAAATTAATGTGACAATCATAGTTACCAATCAAGTCGAGTTAGTTGAGAGATATTATGATAATTTTTGTGATAGTTTATTTGTGATGTATAAATTAAGTATGTAACATATATAGAGCAATGTTTATTTTGCTCCACAATAAAATGATGATATGATCTACTAGGGGTTAGATAGTTCACGAGAACTTGCTGTATGATGTTTACTTTTCATATTTATTTAGTTCTTGTGATATAACTAGGGCATGCCAATGAAAATAGAATTCAGTTACGAGCGAATCAAAATATGATCATGTTTACATTTAATTTGATATTACGTGATACTTTATAGTTAATACTTGGGTTTTTTCGGACTTAATTTGAAATTATATTCATACAAGCCCAAGTGGCCCAAAATATTAAATATGGAGAAGAGGGTAAAATACTCTCAAAATGAGCATTTGACATATGGACAATTATCACTATAAGTTTTTTAATACTTCACGATTTTATGTCGCATGACAATTAAAAGATTGTTATACATAAAATAAGTGTTACTAATCAATCTATAAAAATCATATCATCCATTATTTCAAACATAAATTTGCGTGTTACTACAATGTTCATTCATGCAGTTAACTTCGAATCCATTAGGGGAATTATTTGTGCCTTGCTATTGAGGCAATCTTTTTGGTTCAGAAATAGAAATTGGAACATAAACAAATTCTGAAATTAATCAAGTAAATTCTGCTAAAATTGAGAACCAATTCTTATTTATATTTATTTCTTCATGTACATGGTTGCACTTTATACGGGTAACATTGATATATCATATTTGAATAAACTAACTAATAAATAAAATAGACATAGCACGTAAATGTATGATCTTGTGAAGAAATTCATATATGAATGACAATGTGTAATTTTATTGTAAACGTGAAATTACTTATATAACGTGTATATTATTACATTAGTATAGAAATTATTTTGAAATTTTACAACCTCGCTTTCATATATTACTTGAGTTAATTTAAATAGTCTCGATCTACTAGGATCATGTTATATTTTAAAGTACATTTTAGTTATTTTTAAGCTTTTAGGACTTCAATTTTATATAATAAATAATGTTGTTTGAGTTAATTTCAATATTCTCATGCATCAAAAATCAAAAAGAAGTTTTTGACTTTTTGACACATTACATGATATTCAAATCTAATAATAAGTATAATAATAATAATAATAATAATAAAGTACAAAATGTACCAATGTGATTAGGGGTGAAAATTTAGCTCAATATTCGATACTCGACTCGAGCTCGATCGCTAAAAACTCGGTTCGAGCTCGGTTTGATAAATTACCCAACCAAGTTTGAACAATTTTTTCTGTTTGATAAATTTTGAAGCTCGACTCGAGCTCGGCTCGATAAGCAAAAAATAACAAAATCATGTATAAAATATTCAAACTACTCGAGCTCGACTCGTGATCGACTCGATTAAAGCTCGTTTGAGCTCGGCTCGATGAACAATCAAACCAAGCTCAAACACAATTTTCAAAGCTCGATTGTAATTCAAACAAGCTTGAACATCTATGCGTTCGGCTCGACTCGACTCATTTTCACCCCTAAATGTGATTATGGGCCATTCATTTACCGATCACCGGCCCTCCCGGTTACGCCCCCTTCCCCCAATGGAATCCAAAGAATGCAAAACACTTTACAATTAATTAAAAAAGCATCGGAAAATCAATCATGCTTTTCATTTTTCATACACATTTTTATTGTGTACTAATTAATTTCTAAACCTAATTGCAGAGAAAAGCAAAATTAAGAGAAAATGGCGATGAATTGTAGAATTTCTTTTGCCATTTTTGAGTATTTTGCTCTTATTTTTATGCCTGCTGTTCATGGCCATGGCGTTCTGGCTCCCGCTCCTGCTCCAACCAGTGATGGTGAGATTTCTTTTTGCGGTATTTTTTTTTCTTTTTACGAATTCATTATTTGAATTACAGTTTATGAGAAAATGCTGGATAATGTTGTTTTATGAGATTGTATTTTATTTGATTCATGTGAAAATGCTGGAAAATGAGATTTTATTTTGATATCTGATTATTTTGCTCTAAGCAATTTAATTTTCTGCCAATAATTAAAGGGCAGAAGAATGATAAAATTAAATGGCAGAGCAGAAGAATGATAAAATTAAAGGGCAGAAGTATGATAAAATTAAAGGGCAGAAGAATGATAAAAAAAAGTTGAATCTTTTGAGTTAGTACATTACTGTCAATAATTTGATCTATTTTTTTTTGTCACTTATAGCGTTCATAATGTGAAATCTGTCACTTTTTATACATTTCTTAAATACATGATCGTAATTTGAAAAACTACGGGCTCGTATGGTATTGATTTCATCTCCTAATCTTATGTTCAAAACTGAAAAAATGTCGAAAACTGAGTTGCAATTCTGTGGTTTTTATGTAGTTTTGTGGCACTATTCAGTTAAGCTTGTGCAATTTTTATGTCTAAATTACAAGTAAGTATCAAACTTACTGTCCGTGAGATTTTTCTAATACGATTGACATTTGTTTTCACTAGGGACAGCAATCGATCAGGGCATTGCTTACGGCTTGATGTTATTGGCGTTGGTGCTAACGTATATAATCCACAGCTTTGAAGCTCCATCCGGTATCTGATTTTTTAGGGGACATTTTTTTCAGGGTTTAGGTTTCGTCGTGTTTAGGATGCTTTAGGGAGTCTTTTCTGTTGGGGTTTTCACTGATTTTAGTTGTGTATCTCTGAGAAAAAAATTGCTTCATTGTTCCATATTGCTGATCTCGTAACTTCTTTTGGTCTATGAATGTATAAATTGCTCATTGCGAACCCTAATTGCAGACGTAATATAAATCATGCAAAACATATAATGGATCGGATCACAATTTAGTTTCGACCACAAGATTTTAGTGTAGCTGAGAAACTGAGGTACTATTACTGTATTAGTATCTATCTTGTTGATATGTGTTTCAATCTTCAAATCTCTGTTCTGTTTAACATTTAGGTGGAACTGCTCACTCCTCATGCTATCGAATAAATCTCCACTTTTATAATGACGACAACATTGACAAAATTCAATTAAAAAATCGTCGTTTTTGAGTTTTACACAACATAATATGCATCAAGCTTGTACAAGTCACAAGCATGATAGTATTGCGATCAGAAACAGATCAACAGTCGCAAAGACGCAAACATAACGCAAATTTAAAACCACGCAACTTTAAAAAAAATGCAATACTGAAATGACATGAAAATACAGAGTACTAGTATCTTTGTCTTCCCCTTAATATCTCTTTCCAGCTTTGTAAAGTGATGGAATGCTTTGCTCATTCCTAAAGAAATTCTTTGGATCAACCTTTGTTTTCACTCGAACCAGTCTATCGAAATTGTTCTTGAAATACTTTATTCCCCAAATTCTTGCATCTGCATAGCTTATTTTACCTTCATTATTGTTAACTCCAATATCAAGATCCCTGTAATTGATGCATGCTGCCCTTGGAGACATCGAAACATAAGGAGTCATGTAATCGTACAGTCTCCTCATCCAGCTTATGTACCTGTCTGAATTTTGTGCCTGTGGTTCTCTCCAAAACACCAAATGTTGAATGTTGTACAAATTACCAGCCCTGTGAGGAAATGGAATTGCTGATTCTGAAATTTCATCCAATATTCCTCCATATGGGTTCAACACGAGCGAAGCCTGATCAATTTCTGCTTCGAAAAATAACTCCCATATGCCTTCAAGCGCGTGTACAGGAATGGGCGTTTGAACGTAATCTGATTTTGCTTTGAAGTATCTCACATTTGATGCACTTCTGTTCAACAGGACTTCGATATTGTCTACTGGAAACCCTTCAAAATATACTGCTGATTGAACCCAACTCATCTCTGTGCAGTCTTCTCTTACTAAGCCCAATTCAGGGAAACATTCTTGCATCAATGGAAGTAATCTGTCAATCCCTCCAAGGAAAAGCGAATTGAAACGAGCATTGATAGTCATATTTCTTCCCTCTTGGCTAGTACTGGTACTGTTTATTCTTCCTAAGATAACTCTTATAAACAGATCTTTGTCGAATTTATGTGCGATGGATTGCCAACGGTGAACCAGTTGAGTCGCATTTTGCTCCAAAGTCTTTTGGACTGTGAAAACAGTAACTTTTTCAGGAACATCGACCAATTGAACCTTCCAAGCAAGGATTACACCGAAACTGGCACCTCCACCGCCCCTAATGGCCCAGAAAAGATCTTCACCCATGGACTTTCGATCAAGAATTCTACCATGGACATCGATAATTCTTGCATCGATAATATTATCTGCAGCCATCCCGTATTTCCTCATCAATGTACCTTCACCACCACCGCTGAAATGCCCGCCAGCAGCAACAGTCGGCCAAAGTCCAGCCGGAAATCCCAGAGTTGAACTTTTTTTGGCAATCTTGTAATAAAGAGAGCCAATGATTGCACCAGACTCGATCCATGCAACTTTCTGCTCTGCATCAACTGATATCTCAGTTAGATTGATCAAATCAAGTACCACGAATGGTAGAGGTGATACATAAGATAATCCCTCGTAATCATGACCGCCACTTCGAGTTCTAATTTGCATGTTAGTCTGTTTGGCGCAACGTATGACACTGATGATTTGTTGCTCATTTTCGGGAGTGATAATGACTAATGGTTTAGGGGTGGATTGTGTGGCGAATCTGAGGTTTCGAATAGAGAATCGAAGGATGGATGAGTAGGAAGAGTTTAACGGAGTATAAACAACATCGGAGATGGAAGATTCATGAGATAGACATTCGAGAAAATCTTCGTGTTCATGAACAGAAGCTGCCCATGAACATGAAAAGAGAGCAAAAAGAAGAATGAAAGTAGTAAGAATCTTCATTTAGTGTGTATTTTGGAGGGGTTACAATTACATTGTGTTCTATTTATAATGCAAATCAGGCCGACGTGGGAACCTTGTTGCCAAAAAACTTCCTACTATATTTTTCAGCTAAGTTTGGTTTGATTCTTAATCGATTCGAGTTCAAATTAATTTTAATCATCGAATACGAGTCGAATTCGAAAAGTTTGATTATTTTATAAATATTTTTTATTTATTAATTGAGTTAAACTTCAAAATTGATCGAATACAAAAAAAAAAATTATTTAAACTTATTATGGTAAATTTTATCTAATTCAAAGCAAAACGAACTTTTAACCACTAAACTCCAATCGAATATCAAAATTATATTTTCAGCAATAATATTGACCAACTCAACTTATTTTTTTTTTAACTAATGGAAATAAAATATCTAGCTGACTTTTTGAATATAATTAAAATATAACGACTTAAATATTACTGTTTAATTGTTTATAATCTTACAAAGTCATCGAAAGATCAGTATCTTAATTAAAACATTATGACCCAGCACAAATTTACAATTTTGGGATATAAGTACTTATTATTATTATTATTATTCTTTCTTGGAGGAAAGTAATTGAATATATGTCACATTAACATCAATTATTCGTTTCTAAATTCAAGCAAAATAATCGAGGGTTAATAATGCATAGTGCTACATAAAGTCAGATATGATGTGTCTACACTCTACATGATTCATTTATTTGAATTGGTATAAGTAGTAGTATAGTTTTATTTCTAGTGAAAGTGACAAAATGAGTTTTATCACAAATAATTTAGGTTATTTGATTTTAATATTAGACATTTTAAGTTTTTTCAATCTTTATATTCAAAGAATCGATAAGATTTAAAGACCAAATCCACAATGTGCTTTTCTTATATTGAGACGAGAATAGAACTATAACCAATGCTATTATTATTTTTTTCAGGTGCAAAGTGCCAATTAATTTTTCATTTTTATTTTTTATTTACCTCTCTTTTCTCGCTTTTTTTTTTCCAATTTATAGTAATTAGATATTTAGTATGATACAATTGCAAAAATACAATAAATAATCTAGAAATAAATCAACTATACAAATGAATATTTTTTTATTTTTAAATACGAATTACACGTTGTTGAGTGTGGTCCGACTAGGCGGCTGCTAGCAATTTACTAAGAGAAAAAATGTTTTAGATTAAAATATAATTAAAGCTACTAATGATTAAGTTGAAGATTGTTGGCAACATTAACAACTAATGATTATTTATTACATAATAAATATATTCATAGTCATCGCTTGTGAAGGGGTCATATTCTTTGTCTTATAATAAATACCCTAATGCCTGAGCAAAAGATCACGTGCAATTTACAATTTCTCCTTTAATTAAGTTTCAAAAGAATAATAATCAGATATTAATTATCCGTAATAAACTACTAGGCAAGTAGAATAAAAATAAATATATCTGTAGAGATAAAGGCTAAAGCGTGTTTCTTTTATAGCACTTTTATTAGTAGTTATGGTTTATTACTTTTCTGCCCTTTTAGTTATTGAGGTATATAGCGTGGCTTCTCTTGTGTGTTAAGATAGATTTAGAACTTCTGTATATTGAGAATGGTTTTTCCCCAATAATGAAATATCTTTTCTTTACTTTCTCTAATTCTACATGGCACCAGAGCCATTGATTTCTTTTTCCGATCTTGGTTAGGAATTCCGCTGTGCGTTCCATTGTCGTGAGTGGTGAGCCGTTTGCTGTCAACTTCAATTAGGGTTTCGTTTTCTTTGTTTCGTGCCCTAATTTTCTTGGTATCTTGAGGATTTGACCATGGCTGAACCTGGGGAAGCAACTGGTACCATCTCATCCGTCTCCACTACAACCTCCGGGAAGATCGATTTTCACGATCCCCTGTATCTCTCTCCGTCAGATTCGCCGAATCTTGACCTCGTATCGGAAACCTTGAAAGGATCCGATAACTATAAAATTTGGAGCCGCGAGATGTGTGTTGCGCTGGAGGCCAAAAATAAGCTTGGATTCATAACTGGAGAATGCAAGAACCCTGGCGAGGATTCACCTCATTTCTTTCTGTGGAAGAGGTGCAACGCGCTTGTCAAATCCTGGATTACCCGATCGTTATCACGTGAATTAGTCCATGGAGTAGTCTATTGTGAGACTGCCTCCTTAATCTGGAAGGATTTGAAGGAGCGTTTTTATAAAGTGAATGGCGCTCGGATTTTCTTTTTGTATAAACAGATAAATTCCATTACTCAAGGGGCAAATTCGGTGACAGAGTACTACTCCAATCTCAGACAGCTTTGGGACGAGTACGAGTCCTTAATTCCAGCACCGTCTCAAACTGTCACCAGTGAATATCAAGATCATACCCAACAATTGAAGATGATGACCTTCCTCATGGGTCTTAATGAATGCTACCACCACACTAGGTCTCAAATTCTTATGATGACTCCTCTACCGACTCACAGTCAGGCGTTCTCTATCGTCTGCAATGAGGAAGGACAACGGAGTCTTGGGACATCTTCAAGTGTGCAAGAAAACACTATTCTGGCTGCCAAGAGTGTGAATGAGCCTGATAAGAGTAAGCTGAAGTGTGACGTCTGTAACTATTCTGGTCACACGAAGGAGACCTGCTTCCGAGTCATTGGATATCCTCCTGGTCGGGGTAGAGGCCGGAAAGGTGGCCGGCAAGGTGGCAGAGGATACCAAGGCAGGGGGAGAGGAGAGTCTCGGGCTTATCAAGCTTTAGCTGAGGATAAAGCAGGAGAAGACTCTCAACAGCTAATGGGCAATTCCCCTCATTTCACAGAGTCTCAATACAAGCAAATTCTCAAACTGATTGGAGAAACTAGAGATGACCCTATGAAAGTCAACAGTACTCATGCCATGACAGGTATAAGTTTTATCCCTCAAAGCACATATAGTACTAAGGCCTGGATTATAGACACAGGGGCCAATCAACATATTTCTTGTCAACTTAGTTTATTTGATAAACAATCTGTTGCACACATGAAAAATACTAGTGTCAAACTGCCTAATGGCAAGTTTAGTAAAGTTACACACACTGGTAACATTGTTCTTAACTCTGGTCTTGTCCTTAGGGATGTTCTATATGCCCCAGAATTTGAATATAACCTGTTATCTGTGTCCAGATTGTTATCTGATAGTGAGTATGAAATAAGATTCTACCCTAGATTTTGTGTGATACAGGACAACAGGATTGGGTTGACCAGAGGGATTGGTGAGCTTTGGAATGGGCTATACTACCTCTACAATAATAAGCAGACTCAGGACTCTAAGGAGTTGATTTGTAATCAAATATGTAGTAATAAAAGGTTGCTTGACAAAGCTTCTCTCTGGCATTACAGATTAGGGCACTTGTCTTTCATTAGGTTACAATTGTTACCTCAGTTAGGCCTAGAAGGTAAAACTGTGTCTGATACTAAATTCTGCCCTGTTTGTCCTCTTGCAAAACATTCTAGGAATAAATTTCCTATTAGCAATACTCTTACTCATGGTATTTTTCAACTTGTGCATATTGATGTTTGGGGCCCCTACAAAGAATCTACTTACAACCAAGAAAAATACTTTCTAACCTTGGTGGATGATTTTTCTAAATATACATGGGTCTTTCTTATGAAACATAAAACAGAGGTTGCTTCTTTACTAAAAAACTTCATTATTACAGCCCACAATCAATATGATACTCATATTAAAATGTTTAGGACTGATAATGCCTTAGAATTTTTCAGTAATGAGTGTACTACTCTTTTTCAAACTTATGGTATAGTTCATCAAAGCTCATGCACCTATACACCCCAACAAAATGGGGTGGTTGAGAGAAAACATAGGCATATTCTTGAGGTTGCTAGATCCCTTAAATTTCATTCCAATGTACCTATTAATCTATGGGGTGAGTGTGTTAAAACTGCCATCTATCTGATTAACAGGACACCTACTCCTCATTTAAATGGGAAAACTCCTTATTTTCTGTTATATAACAAGCTGCCTGGCTATGATCACTTAAGGATTTTTGGATGCTTGGCTTATGCTAAAATTCTTCCTGTGCATGATAAATTTAGTAAGAAAAGCAGAGCATGTATTCTGATAGGTTATTCTGTTACACAAAAAGGGTATAAATTGCTTGATATCAATGATAAATCTATTTTAGTGTCTAGGGATGTTATTTTCTATGAAGATATTTTTCCCTTTCAAAATATGTTAGGTGAAAATTCTCCCAGCAAACCTGATACTAAAAGTGATTCTAATGTGTTCATTAATCTTGAAGATAATGATTCTGTTTTGCACAGTGCCTCTCCTTCTCATAAAAATTCTACCTTAAATGCTCCTGTTGAGGAAACTGTGGCACAGGAAAATAATATTGAGCCAACTTCAGAGGGTCTTAGGAGAACTGCTAGAGTTAGTAAAAGACCTGTTTGGATGCAAGACTATCACTCTTCCTTTTTGGATAAAGATTCAGATCATGACTCAACTGTATATCCTATATCCTCCTTTGTATGTTATGATCAAATTTCTCCTGAGTACAAATCCTTCTTGAGTTCTGTTGATCAGGCAACTATTCCTAAATCCTATTATGAAGCTTCTCTCAGTCCTCACTGGACAGAGGCTATGAAAAGTGAGATTCAAGCCTTAGAGTTAAATAAAACTTGGAGCATTGTGGATCTACCTAGAGGTAAAATTCCTATAGGATGTAGGTGGATATATACTATAAAATTTAAGAGTGATGGGTCTATTGATAGGTATAAAGCTAGATTAGTAGCTAAAGGGTTTAATCAATTAGAAGGTATAGACTATTCTGAGACCTTTGCTCATGTGGCCAAACATGTGACTGTGAGGATTGTCTTAGCCTTAGCAGTGAAATCTAAATGGCCTATATATCAAATGGATGTATCTAATGCATTTCTGCAGGGTGACTTATCTGAGGATATCTACATGACTGTACCTCCTGGCTTTGGTAAGATGTCTACAGGTAAAGTTTGCAAACTTCATAAATCCCTCTATGGTTTAAAGCAAGCACCTAGACAATGGAATATCAAGTTTACTAATGCTCTTAATACTTATGGCTTTGTTCAATCAAAATGTGATTACTCATTATTTGTTAAACATTCTGGCACTGATATTCTGATTTTGCTAGTGTATGTTGATGATATAGTGTTAACAGGTAGTAGTTCTCACATGATACAAGATTGTAAACAATATTTGCATAAATCCTTTTACATGAAGGATCTTGGTAACTTGAAATTTTTCTTGGGGATTGAGGTTGCAAGATCAGAATCTGGTCTGTGCTTAAATCAAAGGAAGTTTGTCTTGGAACTTCTTACTGACACAGGGATGTTAGGCTGCAAACCTGCTCTCACACCAATGGAAACCAATGTCAGACTCACTTCTACAGATTATGATCAAAGCAATTCTGTTAACAGTCAAGATGAGCCTGTTAAGGATATCAGTCAATATCAGAGAATAGTAGGTAAACTTTTATATTTATGCCTTACTAGACCTGATATTTGTTATGCTGTGCATGTTTTGACTCAGTTTATGCACTGTCCTAAGAAGTCTCATTTGGAGGCTGCTAACCGTGTTTTAAGATATCTTAAAGGCAAGCCAGGTTTGGGCTTGTTCTTTGCAGCTAACAGTGATATGCAGGTTGAAAGTTTCTGTGATGCTGACTGGGCTACATGCCCTATGACAAGGAGATCTATTACTGGCTATGCTGTGTTGTTTGGTGGCTCTCTGATTTCTTGGAAGGCAAAAAAACAGACTGTTGTGTCTAGATCCTCGGCTGAAGCAGAGTACAGGGCCATGGCTGCTACTACAAGTGAGCTGGTCTGGATTCTTAGTGTACTCAAAGATTTGAAGGTTACAGTCAATAAAGCTGCCAAAATCTATTCTGATAGTAAGTCTGCTATTCAGATTGGGGCCAATCCTGTGTTGCATGAAAGGACAAAGCATATCGAGATCGATTGCCACTTCATTCGAGATAAAATCATGGAAGGGGTGATTTCTACACATTATATTTCTACAAAAGATCAAGCTGCAGATTTATTGACTAAGGCTGTTACCAAAGATCAAGCAGAGCATCTGCTACGAAGATTCAGTCTTAAAGATATCTTCCAATCCGATTCTCTGCTTGAGGGGGAGTGTAGAGATAAAGGCTAAAGCGTGTTTCTTTTATAGCACTTTTATTAGTAGTTATGGTTTATTACTTTTCTGCCCTTTTAGTTATTGAGGTATATAGCGTGGCTTCTCTTGTGTGTTAAGATAGATTTAGAACTTCTGTATATTGAGAATGGTTTTTCCCCAATAATGAAATATCTTTTCTTTACTTTCTCTAATTCTACAATATCAGTCGAAATCATTGACATTAACATTAACATTTTTTTTAATATTATCATTGACTATCAAAAGGGTGATGATAGTAATAGAACAACAATCATAATACATAGCAAAATACTCTAATTGGCATATTTGTAATTGACAAATCTTTGTTAAAACAAAACCTTTTACATATATTATTTCATATTTTCCACAACATGTTTTGGTCTACTATTTAACTAGATGTGAAATATTCATTTTACATATAATATATAGAGAACTGAAGTTTCATGATTTCCATGATTTTTTCAAAATCAAAAATTAAGGCTATGTTTGGTTTTGTTTTTCTTGGGTGTTTTGGTTAGAAATTTTTGGGTAAACGTGCATTATTGGTTAGATAGTGTTTGGTTTTGATTTGAGAATTGATTTTTGAGTAGTTTTTTTGGTGAGATAGTGTTTGATTTTGTTTTGAAAGGAAACATAAGTTACTGTAGCAGTCAAATCATGACAGTTTTGTCTGGTGATTAAATAATTCTTGAAAGTTATATTGTAATATTAAGATTATTATATAGATAAATCTTTATTTGTATATAATATTATTTAACATAAATAAATAAATTATTAAATATTTACATAAAGAATTGAAGTTAAAATATATTATTAAATATAAATAAATTAATTCAAAATATATTATTAAATAAGAGACAATTATTTTAAAAATAATTTAAATAAAACCACTTACTAAAAAATAAAATAAATAAAAGTCATATAAAATTAAATGTAAGATGACTTACTCCGGATAGTATATGTATATAGATACAATTTTATAAAATTGGGAGATGACTTCTCTTTGTCAATATTAAATTGAGAATGTAAAAAGGTGACATTATATAAACAAAAAGTGAGCAAAACAAGATAGAGGTTAGTGGTGTATTATCCTAATTTTGGAGCCATAATTATTGCACTATATCTATAATAGTAGTTATTAAATAAACTATTATTTTATATACTAAGCAAAAAAAAAGATTTAATATATTTATAGTGATCTATTCATTACTATTCACATGTATATTTCTTATATATGTATAATATTGTCACACATTAATTTTTAAACATTTGTTCTATATATTATTTATAAATACTCACTATATATATCCGTCTATATTTGATTATTGAAATTACACACATATATAGAGAGACATTTATATGTATTCTGTAATTGTAATATGATACATAATATATTGTTTTTAATGATATATTAAAGTAAATAGTTATAAGAAAGGATAAATAATACATATTATTTAGTTATGCACTAACACAATCTATATGTATGTATAACCTATTTTGTATATACTCTTTTATCCTTCTATATTCTATAAATAAATTTAAAAAATGAGAGAGAGGGAGAGAGAGAAGGGATGCTAAAGGGGGAAAGAGAGTGTATTTATTGAGATTTGACAACTCATGATGAGAGAGAGTAAGTGCCATTTTTGGCCAAATTTTTCCATTTTCTTTTGATAAAAAAATAATCAAGCCAAACACTATTTGGCCAAAAAAATTGACCAAAATGCCTCCAAAACAAATCCAAACATTGCCTAAATTTTTGAATGTCCCTATATTTTTATCGAAATTTTCATAAATTTGCTAAGATCAACTGAAGAGAATAAAAGCGAGCTGTCAGTAGTTTAAATGGGCAAAAGCCCATTTTCTTACAAATTTTAAGCCCCTAAATATTGAAAGGCCTTTGATTGAAAGTCGTGACCAAAGAAAACCCTATGGGCCCATTGTTACGATTTACAAACAATTTGAAAGTCTGAGGCTAACATTGCATATTTTTCTAGTTTATTAAACAAGAATAATATCTACTACTTCAAACATTAGAGTTTAATTTGGAAAATTTATACAACGAAATAGATAAATACATCGGATGGGTCTCTGCTAATAGCTACGTCTTCCCGTAATTTAATTAAGTAAATTATATGTAAGTACAGTATTAATATATCATACTTTTGGATTGTGTAGTGAGGTTAGGGCCCTAGCCGAATAAGACGAGTCCCTGGCCTAATAAAGATTTATAAGTATCACTATAATCAACGAAAATTAGATTATCTGGTTTACATTTAAAAAACTACTTAAAGTATTTAAGTGTTGTATGAGTCTTTCGATATCGATAAGTACAATATCTAGTAACCAAGAAGAGGGTTGTAACTATCAAATATAGACAACTTGAAGTTACTAAATGCACTCACAATCTATTAAAATACTAATTAGTCTGTGGTGGGTGTGATCAAATCTCATTCTTGTAATTCACATCAATATATTTGATCTCTGATCAATATTAAAAGATTATGTCACCGTATATCACCGAACAACTTATAATCCGCTTAGGTTACATGAGCAAAACCTCTAAAATTGATATTATAACACTAAAAATGGTGAGAACAATAGTAGAATTTGTATTGTTCTTATGTACTGTAATATCATCATTTATTATGAAACACCCTAAATATGTAAAAGTTAAAAACTCGATTGAAATTCATATAATATCAATTCTGATCCTCATTAAATATCCCTTTTTTCTAGAAATATTCAAAAATAAAAGTCACAAAAAGTTGTGATATTTCAAGTGATTCATAAAATGCCAACATGTTTGTAATAAGTCCCTCAAGAAGATCATGTGATATGTGAGTCCATCAATTATGCAAACCCCACTTTTTGCATGAAAAATAAATGATTTTATTTCCTGTCTCCTGATATATATATATATATATATATATATATTTGTGTGTATAATAGATAGAAAGAGAGAGAGAGAGAGAAAGACAAGTAAGGCAATTAGCCAGCCCAGACTGAGATTATGGGCCCAAAAGATCTGTACATAATGGCCCATCACTCTCTTGCTTGGTAGGCGAAAATGACTGTTTTGGCCCTACTTCCCCAATTGCTGCATATACAGACACACTTGGATGCCACGTGTACTGCTGTATAGCACTTTGAGGACACCATGAATAATATATTGTGTATGATATGATCATTTGAAAAAAGAGATTACAATATATATTACATGTATCGAAAATATATACATTAACATATAGAAGGAGAAAAAAATGAAAATGAACTCAATAATATCTTCTTACTGGGGTAAGGGTTAAGTGAATTATTTTAATTTATTTTTCAACTATGAGCAAATTTTAATTTGAAGTACAAAGAATGTTTTTGTAAATAGTATAGATTTAAAAATGGTAAACAGAAATTGTTTCAAAATTATAATTTGATTCAGACATTTTAATTTGTGAAACAAATAACGTTACTCATTTTCTATAAATAGTATACATAACTTATTTAGCTTTACATGTGTCACGTCAAGTTATGTGACCACTACTACCAAGCATACTGTACAAGAGCATAGATTTGGTCATCATTATTAATAATGTTGTAAAATAATAATAATAATATTAAAGAAGAACAAGTGTTTCTATTACTTGATTTAGAAACATATCTACTACTATCAACATTAAATAAACCCCTATACTTGACTTTCCACAATATTAATCTAATTAATCCATATATTAGAATAATTGATGAAGCACGTAGACATAATGTGCTATATATATATATTGTTGCAATCACATAAAAATATAACAAGAAAATTGGAGATAGTTGACTAATAGGATTTTAATAGAATTAATTAAATTGTCTTTAATTTTGAACGAATAAAGGACGAGAATGACCAACTAACGCAGAAACTTTATTCATGATATAAGAGTTCATGATATAAGGCTTTGTTTGTTTACCATATTAAGTTAAAGAATTTCAATTTTTTTCAATAAATGCGTATTATTGATATGCTTTTGAAATTGGGATGTGTTATATATTTGTATATATTCTAAGAAAATAATAAAAAAAATATGGCAAAATCAAAATGATTAATTGATATATCACATTTGTATGATTGAATTAAATTTTAATAATAGTTATGTGAATGAAAATGGTGAAGAAGAATATGCCCTATGTATGATTATTGGTGATAGAAAGTGTCACCATGGATATATTATTGATGCATAGAGAAGAATAAAAAAGTAACACCATAAAATAATTTTTTTTTTTTTGTGAAAATAATTGTGATAAAAAAAAAAAGTAGCATATGAAAATGTAAATAAACAAGGCCTAAATTTTTGTTGTAATATAAAATTAATTAACCCACACTTTGGCACCCTACTGTTAAAATACGTGTACTTTTTGTACGCACCCCGGTGCAAGTTAGGCAGCCACAGTCCTGTGACTGCACAGAGTGGCGGCTCAGTGGGCCCTAGCAGGGGACCAAATGGTAAGGGCCGTTAAGCCCAATTCAAGGTCGTTCTCTTGTTGCCATTTGCCAATGCCAACTTATTATCTTTTACTTTAATTTTGTGTTTTTTGTAATATAAAATTTACATGATTCAAACCAAATCATGATTGAAAAATATCTTCAAAATGGGCTTTGAAAATTTATATAAATTTGTATAATTTAAGGCCATCAAACAAATTCAATTTATGGATAAATTTAATATTCATAACTTTCAACAAAAGAGACAACCTTAATGAAACTTTTACTATGATAATATCTTTGTCTTTTCACTGTCACCTAATACTATAGGACCACAAAATTGATACTTGTAGTCCAAATATTTCTATTAATACTTATATTTACACCCCATTCATTTACCACAGCTTGAATTCAATAATTGTATACTCTATTTTCAAAATACTTATAGTATATTTACGATTTACAAAGGCAGTCAGTATATTTTTGGAATTTTCTAATAGGGAACTTATACAATTGGGAAGATATAAATAAATGGTATATGTTAAGATTTTATGATGGGTTGAAGGGCAGTGCCAGTTGATACAAATATTTGTCTCATATATATTCTCAGGCTACAGCACATTATAGGACCACTGGCAAATGTCATGAAAGTTGTTGTAATACGAACCAATTGACATGTAAAAAATAACACTTCTAAGTGTGTGGTTGCAATCCAAAGACCAAGTGGTAGAGAATATAAGAATGTCATAACATTTGTTAGAGATTTTAATACAATAATGTCATTAATCCTTGACAATTTGATATAATTATCACTTCATTGATGCATCAACTAATGTGGTAGTCTGCAATGCTTTTTTTTTTTTGTTTAGTCCCAAATTAAGTACATTTGTTATAATATATATAGCTTAATTTTAGTCCGTACTCGAAGAAGTCGTGTGTGTGTGTCTGTGTCACGTGGGTAGTTTTTATCAAAAAAATAAACGAACATGACTATAAGTGTTATATTTTGACTCCAATAAAACAAAAATATCTAAAATTTTATGGACCTAAAACTGATTTGGTCGGATTGCAAAGATAACCCCAAGTACAATTTTCCCTAGCAACTACGTGATGCATTAATACAACTAATAAGTAATAAAGGCAATTCAATAAGATCAATACTTTTAAAGCAATTTTAGCACAATAAATTCTTGCAGAATCGATTTTCCACAAGGACATTAGGAGCTTAAAGACAACCCCATCAACCAATTATAGTGTGACAATCTTAAGGGTTGGCAATTATTTCTTTTATTTATTTGAAAATAGAAAGTAATTAAATTAAATGGGGTTCATTCCATTTCGTTCTTTCACCTAATCCAAAACTGGGCATGTCACGTGATCTCTCACATTTATTCTACCATACAAAACAATTCTTAGTACAATCACAAATGAATTATTGGGGCTCTAAGTTCTAAAACAAATTAGATATTTAAAATCATACAAATATTTATTTAATAACCAAAAGAAAGATACTAATAAATTAACAAATACACATTGACACGAGAACTCATAAACAAAACTCATACACTAAAAAACTAAAATAAAACATTCATAGGATTGAGACAGACGTTCCCAATTTCCTACCACTCAAAACTGCCGAAAATCCAGCAAAATTTATTGCTGATTTTCAAATTACATAATAAATCTATTTTGAACTCTTGAAACACTCAAAGGGCAATGAGGGGATCCGACCCGAATACATCCCCAAACTCTTGTAAGTTATCATCGGAATGAGATGTAGATAATCCGAAACCCGACCCGAAAAACATGCTGTCGCAGCACTCAAAATTGGACCCGAATATGCTTTCGGAAAGACCCGTTTGATCAAACAAATCGGGTACCGAAACCGGATTTTCTAAGTTGAGGAACAGATCATTATCCTGCGGAAATATAGAAAAATCATCATCATTTTCGGTCACCAAAACGGCGTCGTTTAAGGAGGAAAAGAAAGGAGACGACTCGGCTTCGGCTTGAAAGTCAGCCGCCGAGACAGAGCGGAGGACAGACTTGGGTGATGATTTAACATTGTTCTGTGACTCGTCGTCACCAGTGTTGTACCCTGAGCTAGTTTTCTTGTCCTTTTCCACCGGAGTGACGAAATTAGTAAGCGTGTCGGGTCCACGCAGCTGGATAGCAGCGCGGTCGTACACCATAGCAGCCTCCTCCGCCGTGTCGTAGGTTCCCAACCACAACCGCACCCGCCGCGACGGGTCACGAATCTCCGCCGCCCATTTGCCCCAGGGACGTTGCCTTACGCCGCGAAACTTCTTAAAACTCCCTATTTTATTATTATTTACGATTACTTTTCTCCCACCACCAGTACTAGTACTACTCTTCTTCCGCTTAGACGCCCTCTTCCTAACGGCGACATTTCCGTTGCCGTTATCTCTGCAGCAGGGTTGTATTTGGACCTCCTTGATATATTTTTTGACTCTACGGCGGTTGAGAGAAGTAGAGGCGTTAAGTTCATCGTCACCGGATGAGTCAGTGGCGTCAGGGTCTGTAACGGAGAAACGTACAGTTTTGGCACCGGAAATGGAATTGACACGGCCGGTGTAATTGGTAGTAGAGGACGACATCGTTTTTCCTTCTTCTTGTAGTAATTGTGGAACAGAGAATAAATAGCTAGTGTTTAATATTTTCAGATTCTCATTGAAGGGGAAAAGGGACCTTAAAAAGAAGAGAATAAAGAGCTAAAAAGAAGAGATATAGAGATAGAAATATACGTGTGTATGTGTGAAAGTTTATCCAGAGTAGAGAAGAAGAAGAAGAGAGACAGAGCATGTGGAGTAAAAAGAAGAGTGTGTTTTGTGTTAAGCTATGCTATAGCCTATAACTATAAGAGATATAGAGAAGAAGAAGAAGAAGAAGGAATATCAAATATAAATACTTTTGAATATTTTCTCCAAAATGCGAATTCCTTTTTATAGAACTAGACAACGATTAATTTGAAAATTAATTTCATTGTTTGTTAGCAGTTAAATAATAAGTGTTATTGTAAAGCCATTAACTTTTTCATTAAAGATGTTTAATTAACATTGAAAATTGGTTAATAGGGACTTAGCAAATATAATTATTTATTAATTTCCTTGGAATATGAAACGTGGAGATGAGGTGTAGATTTCCTTGGGGGGCACGTGACGACCAAAGGGAACGGTTCCGTTAATTTTGGTACTAATAGTAATACTACATCACTCACTCTTTCTTTCACTAAAAATCATTTTTTAAGTGCTTAATTCATTCATCTTATGATTACTTACAAGATGTGAATTAAACCAAAATTTTGGTTTTCGAAATTACCAATTGAAAATTGAACCAAAAAAAATTGGTTAGTTTCGGTGCGGTTTTTTACCGAAATAATTGAAATTTCGAAATAAAAGGAAAAAAAATACTTGATTCGATTTTTCAATTTTTTTTTTTGTAATTTTGTCTTTCAACCTACTCTTTTATATATTTTTTTAATACTTTTATATATTAAGAAATATTTATTAATTATTTATAAATTCAATTTTTTTTTTAATTTTGTCTTTCAACCTACTCTTTTATATATTTTTAAATATTTTTTTATATTAAGAAATATTTATTAATTATTTATAAATTAAAATAATTATTAATGTATGTTATATATTCCTCTTTCAATTCGGTCCGATTAACTTCGCCTAAAAATAAAAACGAACTGAATGACCGAAATTGTGTGGAAAAAATCGAAAACCGAAATTAAATTGTTAGTTCGATTTTGGATTTGAACCAATTTGATCGATTCAGTTAATTTCAAACAACCTTTTCTACCGGTAAATAGTTGATCACTCTCACATTTTGAACAAAAGTAGAAGTAGACATGTTAATACGGTTTCGGAAAGGGCTCGGAACCGTATTCGAACCGGTTAAAACAGGTTTTCGGTTCCCAGTTCCACGGTTCCGGGGTGGTTCCCGGTTCTAACCGTTTTTTTAATAATTTTTTTATAAATATATTATGTATAAATTTATTTCGGCAATGTTTAAAAAATAAACCGGAAAAAGTAAAGACAAACATTAAAAATATTGAAGAATAGACAAACAATTTTTATTATTAATAAATTTAAACAATACAAATTCAAATTTTGTTTGATTTAGATACCAAAGTGATAAAAACATGAAAATTTAGAAATCAAAGTACAAATAAATTGGCTAAATCATTTAAAAATTTGAAAATGATTAAAGTGAGATAATATTATAATTTCGACAACGGTAATCTAACAACTTTTACTTTAGGGATGCAAGTGAGATAATTTGATACTTTGGGGATTATTAGTGGTATTATCTCAATTAAAAGTATTAAAATATTTCTAAATATTATAAGAGTACACAACTTATACTTAATTGAAATAAAACATATGAGAAATAAGACATTCTATTGCTTCATAATAAAATAAACATATACGGGAATATATGATTTAAAATTTAAGTTAATATTAAATGAATTTGGTTCAGTCTCCGGTTTATATCAATCTACATGTAGGTGGGTTGAATAATCAAACTTCAGCTTGGTCTGATTATATTGATAATCCTACTTATATAAAATAAGTAATTTTTAGTGCTTTGCATATTTCAATATAATTAAATAAATCTCATTTTTTTACATATTAGGTATAATTTACATTGCAATAAAAAAAAAATTTCAATGCTCCATTATACCAAAACATTCCTAATATAGAGATTAAATGATCTTATATATTGTCATTTATTTTAAATTTTCGATAATAAGAGAAAATGTATTGTTTTAACTCATCTCTAAAGTCTCAACCCTAAACCCTAATCTAATGGACTTGCTCGTCGCCGTTGATTTCAAACGGCCACTTGATCTCACAATCGATCGAATTTGAAAAAAATAAAAAAGGACAAAAAAACCGTTGGAACCGGCAGTTCCAAACCGACAGTTAAAACCGACGGTTCCGATTCAATTGAACCATGCCACCCGATTTCGGTTCCGGTTCCTGGTTCCGAACCAGGAATCGTGGTCAACGATTCTGAAACCGGTTCGATTCCCCTGTTCCGATGCCATTTTAGGGTTTACTATTGAACCTTTAATAAAATAATATGTGAAAGACAGCATAAAACGTGGGGGGCAGGCAACCATGGATAGAAAAGATTGACACTTTTCAAAGGCCGATCAACCTAGGCTATACATGTGTCTCCGATCCTTAATTCCCATGATGCTCTTCACTCATTTCAATCCAAGTTTTTCAACTACAATCTTTATAATTTCGACTCAATTATTACACTAAAATTGAATATGGATTTAATCAAATTATAAGACTAACCAGCTTTCAATAATTGTATATGAGATTTAAACTCAAGCTCCACGAAATCGAATTACTCTTACTTTCTTTTTTTTCATGTTCATTTAATGTATCTATCTTATTAATATAAAGTCTTTTGGTTTTAAAAAATAGTCCTATATTGTAACATTAAAATATATAGTAAAAAACTGTTTATGCAAAATAGCAACAGTGATGGCAGCTTGGGAAACATGCAAGCAGTGTTAAAAGTTGACTACCAAGTAGATTTCTAAAATTAGTAGCACAGACACAGAGAAACTTTACTCTTAAAATATATATATATATTTCAATATCAATTAATATTTTGGTATTTTAAATTGCTTAAATTTGGAAATTAGACAAAACAAATATTAGAGTTCTTTGAGTTTGATATTCTGGGGTAAATTAGATAATAAAATTGAATAGGATGGAAAAATTTAAATTCTAAGACATGAAATTTATTTGATTTTTACATCTTTTATTTGTTTTTGAAAATGATGAATTTAGGAAGTTAAATTAAAATATGCGGCTGCCTATTTCTCGAAAATTGATGACAACTTAAATTTCCCATTAATACTACCAGCTCCTTTATGTATTATAGTCCGTCACCTATACGAAAGCCTAGAAATTTCAGCCTAACTATAAAAATACTTATGAGATAATCAAAGCAATCCATATATATATATATATATATATACGTGTAATAGTGATTGTGATGAATTTTGTAATTTTATAAATATATTAAATTCTATAAATTTTTAAAACTTACACTCTAATCAAACTTTTATTATTTTTTCAAATACTACTTAATGAATATATCAGTTGTTATCTTCATTATTTTATATAATTATCACTTATTATAATCATTATTTATTCTTCCATTTCATACTTCAAACGAAACTATACGTTTATTACTTTATTTGTTTAGAGTAATATTTAATTACTTTCATTTTTTGGGAAGATCAAACTTTTTAGTTCAATAATATTATATGCATAAAATAGTACAACTGATGGCACCAATTATTTGTTACGTTAGCTTTAACAATTATTTGTTATATAAAGTTCTCATATACGTAGATAACAAAAATCAGAGTGGCGCAGCGGAAGCGTGGTGTGGCCCATAACCCAGGATCGAAACCTGGCTCTGATATATATATATATAGAGTGGCTTCCTAAACTGATTTATCTCTTTTTTTATATTTCCTTCTGTTTATATGATCATTTTTTTCAATAGAAAAATTAAAACCACCCACCATGTTTTCTTGTCAATCTTCTAGCATTTGTCAAGTTGAATCAGTTTTGAAACTGTCTTGGAGCTGTGATTCATGCAAGATTGGAATAATTTTAAATTAAAATTTAACCGAGTTGTTATATATATTTTGACGAGTTGGAACTTGCAATTTTAATTAAATGTTTTTTTTCTTCTAAACGCTACAATGTCCAACTGCGATCAAATAAAAGGAGTTGGAGCTTCAAATACAAATTTTGGCCTTTTTTCAACTGTGAACTTAAGAGATTAAAAATAATTTATTATTTATGTCTATACATACACTGTGTATAGAGAATTTCTTAAACTTGATTACATAGATAATTAATACGGTATATACCAAATCGACTGAACATTAAACTTTTTCAAGCAACCTGTCAAATCTTTTGGTAATTAATTAGTAAATTAGAGTCTCAGGCGAGCAGGCTGTTTATGTAGATAGGTAATCTTAAATTCAATTAAAAACCCACCCTTTAAATCATGATCGAGAATTTCGGAGATATACTGCAATTGTAATTTGCATGTATATAGTTTTTGTTATATATGATGCATACATGGATTGAGATATATATAAGTGGAATTGTAAATGACCTGACCAGTTAGTCTTGCATATATAGGCAATAAACCACTCACCAGTATGGTTTATATATGTTGCCATTGTGACACTTCATATGCATATGCTGCTTCATTCATTGTACATCTGGCCATCCCTCAAGCCTGTCAGCCTGATTTATTTCAGAATATTATATATATTGGTACATTGTTGGAATTACTATTTACTATTTACTACTGAGAGAGAATAATATGTTGTAGTTTACATTTTTATGGTCCTCTGGTCTGGTGCATATATACATATATAAGCCAACGAAACAGAAACAAAGATTATAGAAAAGTTATTAGATATTTTGGTTGTCCATACAATTTACCAATTAGTTATTGGAAATCAACAGCAGTTCATTTATTTTACGTTATAACTCTGAATATTTCTGTGTCTTTGAACATCAATACTTTCTCAACTGATACTTTTCTGTCATTCACAATCATGTAACTTTGTGATCATACGTTTTTACGGTCATAAGATTGAAGCTTTAGTCTTGTAAGTTGTAAGTTGTAACTAATTTCATGAGTCATAAAACAATAGTAGTAAGTAGTAACTACATAATGAACATGCGATTTTTTATTCAGAAAGTAAAATAGCACATGAAATACTACTCTACTAATTTGCGAGACTAAAATTGTGAATGTTGACTTTAACTCCTTGGGGTTGGTGTCAAAAGCCTCTTTTGACGAAATAAAATTTCAGGACAAATTTTTTTATAATTGATGACTAGAAGAAGACATTATTCACTAATAATTTATTCATATATCATGTTACTCAAATTTTGCTGCTGTCTCAAAAGAAAATAATAAACAAGTATATTTAATCCTTTTTCCACCAAACGGCGACGTTTGGGTGGCACGTAGAAATGATGAGCCCCTGGTTGGTAGATTAAGTCGCCACCCTTTCACTCTCTCGACGAGTCCGCCATTATTATTATTATTATTATTATTATTATTATTATTATAATGACCTATATACCCCTATTCTCTAAATTTGCATGAATAATCTCTACAAATTCCATCTTAATAACTTCTCAAATACTTCCATTCCATTTCCCAATATTGTTATTTCTTATTTTCATGTTTTACAATCAAATTCTATTTTCTCAAATAAAATTGATTAATTCCTATTACTTATGTGAAATTATTTACCTTCCACTGCTACTTTAAAAATTTGTTCTAAAATTCTTTTATCACAGTGATATAATCACATGAAATATTATTGAAGAAACATTTACATGAATCTTCCAAGTTGCAGTTCACAATCGAGTCAAAAATTACAAGTTAGAAATGTTTGAGCAAGTCCTGATAATGCATTGGCGAACTAAATATAGGATTTCCAACCGTACGAGGTTGAGTATTTATTTATTTTATTTATATTTAATTATCATAAATTATCAATTACTTGTTGATTAATATATTAATACTGTTTTGAATGGATCAATTAAATGATGCATGTAATAATAATAATAATAATAAATATAAAAAATAATATGTACTAATGAACTAACAATAGAGAAAAACGATATCACGATGAATGTTAGATCAAAGCTTCTAATATCTTGAAACCACAATTGGATTGTTGAGTAGAGTTAGGTTTCATTTAACAATATTTCAATAATTTATTTTGAGCCTTTACTTGAAAAATAGTATTTTTTTTATTAGATTG
Source organism: Verbascum thapsus (assembly GCA_963669365.1). Classification (NCBI taxonomy): domain Eukaryota; kingdom Viridiplantae; phylum Streptophyta; class Magnoliopsida; order Lamiales; family Scrophulariaceae; genus Verbascum; species Verbascum thapsus. Next base: position 16,605,387 of record OY770104.1, read on the forward strand.
AATTTCATTAATTCATTTACCAAAAAGATTCTCAAGAATTTGAAATTTATACAGAGGATAGTTTCGTCTTTTCCGTACGGCCAGTGATAATTCCGTTGCTCTTATTAATCTCACTCCCATGGCCATCACACACTCTCTAACTGCAAATCTCCTCTCCCTCTCTCCGTTCCGCCATTAACAACATCTCAAGCTCTTACTTCCATCCAGTGGCAGCCATGGAATCAGCTGCACTTTCTCAAATCGGTCTAGCGGGTCTAGCAGTAATGGGCCAAAACCTAGCCCTAAACATCGCCGAGAAAGGCTTCCCCATCTCCGTCTACAATCGCACCATCTCCAAAGTCGATGAAACCCTAGATCGCGCCCATCGTGAAGGCCAGTTACCCCTATCCGGCCACTACAACCCCAAAGATTTCGTTTTGTCGATCCAAAAACCTCGATCGATCATCATCCTGGTCAAAGCTGGCGCCCCCGTGGACCAAACCATCGCCGCCCTTTCGGCGTACATGGAGCCTGGAGATACGATAATCGATGGCGGTAACGAATGGTACGAGAACACCGAGCGACGTATAGTCGATGCGTCTGCTAATGGTTTGCTCTATTTAGGAATGGGGGTGTCTGGTGGCGAAGATGGGGCGAGAAACGGGCCCTCTTTGATGCCTGGTGGGTCCCACAGGGCTTATTTGAATATTCATAACATACTTGAGAAGGTCGCAGCTCAGGTTGATGATGGTCCTTGTGTTACTTACATTGGGGAAGGGGGGTCGGGTAATTTTGTTAAAATGGTGCACAATGGGATTGAGTATGGCGATATGCAGTTGATTTCGGAGGCATATGATGTGTTGAAGAATGCCGGAGGTTTGGGGAATGAGGAGCTGGCCGAGATCTTTGGTGAATGGAATCGTGGAGAACTGGAGAGTTTCTTGGTTGAGATTACGACGGATATTTTTAAGGTGAAGGATGAAGAGAGTGGTAATGGGCATTTGGTAGATAAGATTTTGGATAAGACTGGAATGAAGGGGACTGGGAAATGGACTGTGCAGCAGGCGGCTGAATTGTCAATTGCTGCTCCTACTATTGCTGCCTCTTTGGATAGTAGATACATGAGTGGGTTGAAGGAAGAGAGAGAGGCTGCCTCACAGATTTTTGAGAAAGAAGGGCTAAAGGAGGAGTTTAATAGTGTAGGCTCTGTGGATAAGAAGAAGTTGATTGATGATGTTAGGCAGGCACTTTACGCGTCAAAGATTTGTAGTTATGCACAAGGGATGAATTTGTTGAGGGCAAAGAGCACAGAGAAAGGATGGGGTTTGAATTTGGGAGAGTTAGCAAGGATTTGGAAAGGTGGATGTATTATCAGGGCTGTTTTCTTGGATAGGATTAAACAAGCGTATCAGAGGAATCCAGGATTAGCTAATTTGTTAGTGGACCCTGAATTTGCAAAGGAGATGGTTCAAAGACAAGCAGCATGGAGGAGAGTTGTGGGATTAGCAATTGAGAAAGGGATTAGTGTTCCAGGAATGTCAGCTAGTTTGCAGTATTTTGATACTTATAGGAGAGGGAGACTTCCTGCAAACCTTGTGCAAGCTCAACGGGACTACTTTGGGGCGCACACTTATGAGAGGGTTGACCGTCCTGGATCGTACCATACTGAATGGTCTAAGCTTGCGAGGAAATAAAGTCTAGTGGAAAGTGGCGAAATTGAGGTTTGGTTTTAAATTTGATTATTGAAATTGTTGTTGGAGCATTTATTTGAAAATTTTAGTTGTTGTATCCCTTGATGAGTATTTCTTGATTGGCTCACTCATGGAAACAATATTTGGTATTGTTGTGTTTGAAGTTAATAAGAGGAGCATAAGTTTTCGAATGTTATTGGGGTCTGATTGTGTTTATTGCTATGGTGTGCTTTGTTTTTGCTTTAGAGGTCTATATTCGCGTACATTCATAGTAGTAACAAAGAGAATTAGTTGTAGAAATCTTCTTGTCTTGGTTTGCCAGGAACTTGACAAGATGCACAATCCAATTGTTTGCCATTCACAAATCCACAAGAAGTTGCAACTGCCTTTGCATGTAACTAAATTGGCATACTTGGTGATGATGTGATGTGATGCTTATTAGGGGAAGAACCGAAGCGTCTTAATCTAATTAATAATAGTTTAACATTTCTGCTGAATAATTGTCTGTTAAGCTGGTCTGGAGTAATCGATTACATACACCTCCAGCTGCAATAGAAAATAGAACTACAAAGACAAGAACAGCTATAGATTCTGAAGAACCATGCTCGCATATACAAGCTGTGGTCTTGAGACTTGAGTTCATGTCATTTTTCTGTGTTACCAATCTGCTTGTTTTAACAGTAACTCCCACCAACATCCAAAAGGGCCACTTCTGATTCTTCGATAGAGCAATTACTATACAGAAATGGCCTTCAACTTAGCCCAGGAAGCTTATGTAACTGAAGAATATTATATTTAGGTGGGTGATTCAATTGCAGCAGCTCAGTTTCTCATTTGTTGCTCGTTTTGAAAGAGAAATAGGAGCGAATTTGTGTCTTTTTTTGTTTTGTTACCTACTTGTATAGGACACACAAAACACACAGCGACCATTGCACTGGACCTGTACGGAATTTCCCTGGTTGAATTGTGGGATTCTAGTCTGAGAAGTTTTGGCATCAGCATCAGGATTCAATTAACTTTTGGACAAAATCATGTAGTCAATGCATACTGAATAATTTTATGTCGATAGAGGATGTAATCCAGTTGGTCCAAAACCATCAATAGAATGACCCTTCCAACGTCTGGAAACTGGTTAAGAGCTCTATGCATGACAAACAGTAACTTTCAAACAATGCTATATTCTCTCGTGTGAAATGTTTGAACTGAACTATAGCCATCACAAAAAAAAAAAAAAAAAAAAACATAAGCAGAATAAGAATCACATGCCCTCTTGTCATAGAGGTCACAACACTGTGATTGAGAGTGGAGTATTGCTAGTAAGTTCCCTCCCATTTTTGCAATTTCCATATTAACCGAATTTGTACAAGTGGAAACAAACCAACACTTAATTGACATTGTAGATAGAATTCCTACCGTCAGAAACCTATCTAATAGAAATATAACAGCAGTAACTCTAACCTCTCAGGCTTCCCCAAACTTCTGGGCCAAGACATCAGGAAGAAACCGATAGCCAAAATATGCACATAATATTGGTCCTATATTAAATATCCCAAAAAAGATGACATTAAACAACATTGGCTTCACATTCAACCTCTCGTTTCTTGATTGTGAGCTCAGCTCTGAGATGTAGTATACCATTGATGAAGTAAGGGCTATCATCAGCAATAAATGCGGTCCAAGGTACACCAAACAGATTCCTATACCCAACAGCCTTCCCTCCAGTAAACGTATAACTTCCTCTATACTTGCTCACAAAATCCTCAGACGGCTTCACTCTTGCTGCAAACTCATAGTCCACAGTAAAAGAAACTGAACCCTTTTCTTGCATACCCAAAAAAAGCCCAAAACAATGAAAAGAACTCTGTTGGTCCATATTGCAATGGCCCGACAAGAAAAACCCTTGCCCCCCCAACTGAAAAGCCTGTGAGTAAACTCGAACCGTAGGGAAGAGATTAACACACTCCTCCCGTTTAAGATCAAGATAAACTATACACTGCGGACGTGGCAATTCAAATTCAACTACTTTCACGGGACGGTATTTGTAGGCCCGCTCGCCGAAACGCCGGAACAAAGCGTTTGCCTCCTCTGCCACGAGAGAACGTTGTCTATATGGAGCTTCAGACTTGAAGAAGAGAGCATCTAGGACAACCTTAGATGCAATCTCAGGATCAGTGTCACTGCAAGTTAGGACTTTCTTCAGCTTTCTGCATGACATGCATGGGAAACGAATGCAACGAAATAGGCGCTTGCTTAGAATTTCTCGTCTTTCCTCTATCTTTGGGTAATGGGTTCGGGCCCACTTAAGAGCAAAATCATAAACAGCGTCCTCTGAAGCTACTTGCAGATCGTCACTGAAGAGAACCGCCTCGATACCAGCTAAAGGCAGGTTCAACACCTCTTCCTGAAACCTGAAAAGAAATAGCATCATTTAAACCTAGCATTAAGAAACACCACACAGATAGCATAGCATAGCGGTGGAACTAATGTGTGATTGTGTGGAAGCAAACTAAAGCCCTGTTTCAAAACTGATGGGAAAAAAGCGTTTTTGAGCTTGTCCAAGTTTAAGTTGCCTTTAGTTGTTTGGTTTCATTAATTATGCTTCTGCTTTTCTAGAAAAAAGCTGCAAATAAGCAAAAAGTAAAAGCATGTTTAAAGCTACTCCTACCAACTTCTATTTCTTCTGCTTTTCAGCAAGTTCTACAAACAAACCCATTATCAGTTTTTTTTCACTTCTACAACATTTTTTTTATAAAATTCAACAAATTCTTTGAAAGCACTAGTTTTTGCAAACAAGCTCTAATACCAACAACTGTTAAGCGACCATTCTCACAGTAACAACCATAAGAATAGATATAAGCATTTTCTTAGAATATGATGAATACTTACTTGCTTAAGTCCTTGAAACGGGCAGCAAGAAACTGCTTGGCAGCATCTGCAAGTGGCTGAACTGTATCAGCCATTAAAACAGTAGAAGGAAGATCCAAATAAAGCAAGGCTGATTCACAAGTCATTGGTAAGTTCCGCAATAATCGACTGCAATATCTCATGCATGATGCAACCTCAAATTTGTCAGCGGCCATCAAGACATCTAGTAAAGCAGTCGGTGTAGTTCTGGATACAGTACTGCTATACATAAAGTTCAGCAAATCCATGAGGGCATCTTCCTCTGCTCAACCATAACGGCCAATCAAACTATAGTCGGTTGATAGTATACATTCAAGCAAGACACTTATACAAATAGAAAACTAAGCACCTCAAAGACTATTCCTTGGCGTACAAATTGAAGTCACAAGCATATCATAAAGTAGATAAGATAGATATTATGTACTATAAGCAATTCCTTATGCGCATGAGCTAAGTTCAAGTATTTCATTACCTATAGCAAAAGGCAGAAGACAATCATCCTCAAGAAAGTGAAGTTATAAGATTGAGGTTTGCCAAGTGAAAATAAATCAAATTACAAATTCTGAAAAACATTGAAGAATTATCACAAAACGACTTTTAACATAGAGTTAACTGACTTGACAAAGAAACTTAAGCACCCAGCCAGTATATAAGTTTTACCTGAGGCTTGGATTTGTAGAGTTACATGTCGCTGTTCTAACTCTCTCGTACCACTTGCGAATAACTAGAGAACATAAACATTGGAACATATATATATTAATGCCAAATGGGAAAATGAAAAACAAACAGATAACATTAAGCGCAACTTACTTTGTAGAAAAACGGACTCTTTGCTGCCAATATTGGAGAGCTTATGTTTATAGTCTTCACCCGAACTGCCGAGTAGTCCATGCTAGAGGATGTTTCATCACTATGAGCAGCTTCATGACCTATAAAATAATAAAATTAACCTTTCTCGTTCTGAAATCATGATTCCAGAATTACAAAATCTATAAACAATTTAATACACCAAATTCAGAAGACTCATCGACATAGTACAAGCACCCATGCTATTTTTATCAGGGCCAATCTGACACTCTAGATGAACAATTTGATGGAAATTCATAACTTTTGTGGTTTAATGAATATTTAAGGAGCATTACAAGGTTTAACCGTTAATATGGAACTCCAAGCAAAGAAATACTAATTGTACCACATCTATTTACTGTGGCTTCTACATAGTCTGCGATCATTGGAGCAGCTTCCACTTGATTTTCATATGTGACACCATCTTCTGAATCCGTCATATTGCAATTTAAAATTGGCCCCTCACATTCTTCAGTCAATTCTGCACAATTCAAAAATGTAATCCAACTTAAGAGTAGCCATCACAAGTAAGAAAAATATTCCAAGCTCCTGGAAAGTCAATTAACCTATCAAAAAGATAAGATAATGGAAAATCACTTTTATATGCATAAAAAGGTACAAAATGACACAATTATTTCTACATATTAATAACCCAAAAAATGTTGATCAGATTTAGAAGCATACAGATGCTTGGGGCCTAATCCACCAACAAGAGAGGCAGAGTGATCTCCAGAAAACTAAATGAGAAAGAGCTACTCAATTAATTTTCATGATTCTGATTTGAATGAATAATTAAAACTGTTTGTAGACATGAAGAACAATAAAAACAGCATTAGTTTTGGGTAAGTAATTCTAATATCATACATCTGTAACTCTTCCATGAAGGGATGAACTTGACAAGTGTTAGATCATCTCATAAAACATAAATTCTGTCACAGAGTATCTAGACCAGAGATTAAACCAAAATGTGAAGGAGAACTAAAAGATAATTACAAGCTAGATACAGAAGAATACAATGCATTCTTTCCGTTAGTTGACCTCCCAACCCCAATCCTGATTCATTTACATTTCAACATTGCCCAACAATCACATCAAATTTCACAAGTTTTAAGGAAATACTCTTCAAACCCCATATCTTCAAAACCACTTCTGATCCCCAATTATATTTCATTTAAGAATCACGACTAAAACACGAAATTCCAAATTCATTAATCTTCAGGAATTTCCTTCATCTACGATATTCTAGGAAAACAAATAAGAACATAAAAGCTTAAGAAATCCTAACCCTAACGGCCTAACGGACCTCAAACCGCCCAATTTCAAGAAACACCATAACACATGCCTCAAATTCCGAAATTCGGCATACTAACACACCAAACACTCTCTCCATAAGCACAACAATCGAAATTTACCCACAGAAAAACAAAATATACCAATTGCATTATTTAGCTGTTCGTCACGGCGACGTTTCCGATTACGCGCCCAATCAGCAAGACTATCATCCTGTTCGGGTTTGAACCCAGGCAATTCGGGTAGGATCTCGATTCGCAAAACCCTATCCGAAAAATTAGCGTCGTTGAACGCAAACGCAAAGTCCGATGAGGGTTCCGGTGATCCGCATACCGGCGATGTATTGGACTCCATCAAATTTGCTCTTGAGATCAATCAAATCTACCGTCTACCCCAAATTCGTTTAACAATTATCGATGCCTCTGTAACAATATGTATATATGTATATATATATGTGTAAATGTGTTGATATTTCTACGCAAGAAAGCAAGTGAAGACGTAGCGAAAAGGTTTTATCTATCTGGATTTATTGGGTTTTGAAAATTGAAATAGTTTCTACTTTTCAATAAGATTTTTTCAATATTTATGATGGTTTATAATTATATGGGAAGAAAAATTATATGGCTTGATCTATTTTGTTTATTTATATTTTAATAAATTAAGAAAAACTATTGAATTATTATATTAGCTAACTATGATAAGTTAACTATTTATTATAAAGTATAAAAGTGAATGAGAAAAATAATTTATTAATGATATATTAATGATTTTGTAAAATAATTTTATGTAGTGATATTACTATGTAACTATATTGGAGATTGGAACATTGAAGTTGCGAAAAATGATTTTTGAAAGAAAATAATTTATTATATATATTTTATTTTGTAATTTTATAATTTAAGATGATAAAAATGAATTTTTAAAACATAAGTAATCAATACTTATTCTTGTCTTTGAATAATATATTGGGATAAAAAGTATAAAGGTAAATTTCGATAGCAATTTTATGGTATTTTGGTGAGTTATGTAAGTAATTAACTCCTAATTTCTAATGTTATATTTAATAATTTTACTTCTCAATGAAGAAAGCCTATTTTGAAGGACAAAAACAAAATGACAGACTTTTATTTTATATTTCACATAAGAAAAAACAATATTGCTCTGTTTTTGATGAATATTATATGATAATACATCAATACCAAAAGGTCCAAAACTAGCGTTTACTTAACCAAATAGGATACAACTTCTTTTTCAACAGTTTCTTTTTGTTTCTTTAGAATATTTCTATGTATTCACACAATCAATCGAGAAATAACTATATATAGTGAATTTTATTATATGGTAACATTAATTGAGTTTGGTGCGCCAAATTGAAAAATTATAATAAAAAAGCATAATTTTGTATTTTAAATGACAATATTTCCTAAAATATTTCATTAAAAATACAATTTAGACAAACATTATTGTGGAGTCAACTCACTGATTTTTCATATTTTTATTTTCCGGTTGCAAGTACTAAAACACGATGTATAAGCAGTTGTTTTATTCCAATTCTATTTGAACTAACATTAATCACGAAATTAATATATAGTCGAAAGATACTTATTACCTTTCATAATATATCATGAAAATCCGAGTGTGAAGATAAGGTGCTAAAGAAAGAAGACGGAAATGGAGATGTATGAAGTAGGTCCTTGTGAAGATGGGTATGAAATGGGATTCTTAATTGGCCAAAAATTCTCAAAACAGATAAAAAGCAGATTGGCGAAAGACCTCATTCTGCAGAAACAGCTTCTCCCTTTTGCTCAATCTCCACACTCACACTCACTTCTCAAATCTCTCTCTGAAACCAATATGAAAAAGTACCCAAACTACTGGGATGAACTCAGAGGAACTGCTCAAGGTAGCGGGGTCTCGTTTCTCCAGGTATTTAAATATGAAATTTGATTTATAGTTTCGAAACCCCTCGAGCTAATGATAAGTTAATAATAGTTTCTTCTTATCCTTTCCTGCAGATAATGCTTCTGAATTTCAGGAAAGAGATACTTCCATTCATTTCAATTCAAGAAAGTAGTAATTCGATTGATGATAGTAATGATGATTGTTCAGATATTCTCGTTGTTAATGAATCCATGGCTGTTGCAGCACACAACGAGGATGCAAATGTCGCCCTCGTTGGCCACACGTAATTAAGATTTTATTACCCCATAATCAGAAACAAAATATTATTGCACTTTAGTTATTTGATTAATGGATTTCTGTCTTGTTCTCTCTGTAGTTATTTGATTAAGGGATTCCTGTCAAACGGAGCATCATTTACGGCCTATACATATGCAGGGGAGCTGCCCAGCTGTGCGTTTGGATTCAATACTCATGGACTGGTATTTGTTCGCTTAAGAGTTTAGCAATGACTGTACTTGATTCATAGATGAAAAAATCAAGATTTTGATTTTGGATAATATATGCAGGCCTTTACACTGAATTCAGTTCCACCTTGTAAGCATGAGATTGCAGCTGGGGCCATAGCTAGGAACTTCATCTCCAGGGACTTGCTGGAAGCTCAGACCATTGATGATGCCTTAGCTGTAAGTCGATTCCAAAATACATCTTCATAAGAAGAAGAAGAACAAAATGCGTATTCTGATAAAAAGGACTTGTGTGTTTCTTCAGAGGATTTATTCATCAGACGCTTCTATAGGACACAGTTACAATATGATCGACGTTAAAACAAGGAGGATTTTGAATGTAGAAACTGCATCAAGAAATCGTTATTCAGTTCATGAAGTCGGGGCGACCCCATTCTTCCATGCCAATATGTATCTTCATCTTAAAGTTCAGCAGGCAGGTTTGCAATGTCCCATTTCAGATACAAGTTAAAAATCGAAAGGTTCCCAGAACATCTCGGTCATCTAACGCTGTGGACCCCAAAAAACATGGGTGGTTTGGATGTCCTGGGACCTACCACTTCTGAACGGAGTACATATATACAGGGTAACTTACAAAGACACTGCCTATGTGATACTAATAACCAAAAACGTCCCGAGATTTGAGAAATTACCAAAACGTTTCCTGTCTGTAAAAACATACTCAATTCTGCCCCCTTTCAGTAAGACCAAACTACAGTTCCACCCCTACTTTTCAAGTTGTCCTGAAAGGAGATACCTGGTAATTTGTAAAACTTCCCGGGGCTCGTAATATTATCCAATAAATGAGGGGCTATGCATGCATTATCCCATATATATACATAAATATAGTTATATATATATATATGTATATGACAGATACTCTCTAGCATATATACTCCAAGAAAGTTGATTTTTAAACTTTCTTGAAATTTTGAATTGTGAAGGAACAAGATGAGAATTCATTAAGTAGACAAAGGAGAGCAGCTATGCTGTCCATGGGAACAAAAAGAGATTTTCTCTCGATTCTTCGGGACGAAAATGATGCAAAGTACCCTATTTACATGACAGGTATGCAAGATCAAAAGTTTCACGAATTATACAAAAAAGCAAAAAAATGTCTCTTTTATCTGGTTTTTACCTCATATTTCAGGTCCATTACTATATACCCTATGCACAGCTGTAATAGATTTGGATGAAAAAACATTTTCCATCATAGAAGGGAACCCGAAGGATAAAGAAACCTCCTTTGTTTTCTCAATGTCATAATCCAAGTTACCGAACAAGAGGCAGATGCATCTTAGAGGCGTTAAGACAGAGAAAAGTCCAAAAGGAAGTGAATAATGGCATTTATTCAATAAATAAATAAAACACAATCTGTCAAGATGACATAAATAATTATGTACCTTCAATAACAACAAATCATCCATTTCTAGAAGGGAATATTGAAGATTTTGGGCGCGATCGTGACCGTTGACCCCTTGTTCTTGTTTCAGAAAGCTTTGCCTTTCAAATGTGGAGGCAACTTTGAAGAAGCTGTAAGAACATTTCCATAATGTATATGATATCAATGGGAAATGATCTTTCCATTTATGTGATCCATGTCATGCAATTACCTACAATAGTGGGATTGTGTTTTGCCCACTAATGGTTAGTGGCATTGTGGTTTGTCCACTATTGATGGTTAGTGGCCACTATTGATGGTTAGTGCCAATTATTGATAGTTAGTGGGATTATGGTAATGCTCATAATGATGGTTAATGAGGCTATAAATACAACACCATTTGAGGTCCCTAAGCTTATAACTTACATTCATAAACCAACACCATCTAAGGGTGAGTTTGAGAGCTTAGAAGAGCCTTGAAATATTCGCCGGAGTTGAAGTTTAAACTAGCCGGAAAATCGTAACAATGGCCGGAGGTAACTCGATCTATATTCGCTTCCGCTTTAACGTGTTCATATTGTTTAGAACACCTTTATATGTGTAGCTTCGATTATATGCTAACATTTGGTATCAGAGCGAGTAATCGCCTCTGCCTTGCTTACGAAATTCGTTATCGTTTTTGAATGGTGATGAATTTGGTAATTTAATAATATGTTGGATAAGTATGTCAACGGATTATTCATATGAATTGAATCATGAGGATTAAATCATTTTGTTTTGCATAGTGGACTGTTAATGGAGACTCAAGAATTGAATATGTAAATTTGTATTAGCAAAGCCACATGTTCATGTATATATGTGTATATGGCACCTGCTACTGTTTACAATAAATTGAAAGTCTAAATGGGCACCAAAAATTGATTAGTCCTATTGTGATGATATGGAGAGTTTTGAGGTTGTGTTGATGGCAACAATAATAAAATATAGATGCATATATATATATGGTCATGAATTTGTATGCACTACTGCATGGCCACATATATGCAATGATGATTTTTCTTGCATTAGAGTGTTAATGGGCTATGCATTACTTTTCAATTGTTGCTGAATTTTTTGGTCATGAATATATTCAATTGTTGCTGAAATTTATTATTCTAAAATGAATTACAAAGCTACTATTTTTAATTAGTGGCTTAAATTAGGATGAATTTTATTCATATGAATGAATAAACTACCCGGCTTAATATATAATCAATGCTTAATGATTATTTATGGAATTTTGAAAATTATATTTAAGATGAATGGAATATTGCGTGAAAATTCTAATATTTGACTTCATATCGGATGAAGCAATTTTGTGTATAACATGAATTCTTTTATATAATGAGTTCTACACTTTATATACATATAGTTGGGTATATAAAATAAAGTGAAATGTCAAGTGATTAAATTTTATTAATTAGGGATTAGCCACAGCATCTCTAATTATTTGAAATTTATTGTCGGACTCACATATGGATACTAGACATTAATTGTAATTAATCATGTGTAATATTATGAAATTTACCCACAGGAATTTTGTAATTTTATCTATGATTAATTAGGATAAAATATCAAATTATATTTCCTAATTAACCTACAGGTATTAGGAAAAGGAATATAATTTGATAGTTTTATCATGATAGTATGAATCTAATGGAATTAGAACTTTAGCCCTGCAAGTTTTATGTCTCTAGATTCATTTAGTAAAAACATGTTTGTACATTGGTAAAACATGATATAGTTATAACCTTCAAAACAATTTTGTTAATGAGCATTTACTTTTAATTTGCAGTAATTTTTTTTGGAAACATTTCTGATGTCAAATGTGACATTCCTGAATTAAGTGGTGATAACTTAGCATTCGTTTGTTATGAATCTAATATGGTTAATGTTAATCATAATACATGGTAGATTGATACTGGGACTACAATCCATGTTTCGAATACCTTGCAAGGTATGACAAACCTAAGAAAACCAGTGGACAGTGAAAAATCTATCTATTCGGGCAACAAGATAGCTTCACATGTGGAAGCCATTGGGACATGCAGTTTAGTTTTAAGTAGTGGTTCTACTTTACGTTTGGAGAAAACGTTTTATGTTCCGAACTTTGCAAGAAATTTAATTTCAGTATCTAGACTTTTACCATTTGGATTTTCCTTTAACTTTTCAGACTCTGGTTTTAGTATTATTAAAAATTCTGAAGTTATTGGATATGGTACATTGTCTGATAATTTATTTCATCTTAATTTGCAAAGTGATACCACTCATAATTCTATGCATGTTAATGTTGGTTTAAAAAGATGTATTATGAATGAGGATTCCTCTATGTTGTGGCACCGGAGATTGGGACACATCTCCATTGAGAGAGTTAAGAGATTGGTAAAGGAAGGTGTACTTGGTACTTTAGACTTTACCGATTTCAATACTTGTGTTAGTTGCATCAAAGGAAAGCAAACTAACAAACACAAAATTGGTGCTAAGAGGAGTTCTAACTTATTAGAAATCATACATACGGACATTTGTTGTCCGGACATGAATGTTGAAGATCCAAAATACTTTATCACTTTCATAGATGATTATTCACGATATATGTACCTCTACTTACTTCGTTCCAAAGACGAAGCTTTAGATGCCTTTAAATTGTTTAAGGCTGAAGTAGAGAATCAATGTGGTAAGCACATTAAAATAGTGAGATCAGATAGAGGTGGTGAGTATTATGGTAGATACACTGAAAATGGACAAGCACCTGGGCCATTTGCAAAGTTTCTTCAAAAACATGGGATTGTTGCCCAATACACTATGCCTGGTACTCCGGACCAGAATGGTGTATCAGAAAGAAGAAACCGAACTTTAATGGACATGGTGAGAAGTATGAGGAGTAACCGAAAACTTCCTCAATTCTTGTGGACTGAAGCACTAAAGACGGCTGTGTATATATTAAACCGAGTTCCAACCAAGGCTGTCTTAAAGACACCTTTTGAGTTATTCAAAGGTTGGAAACCCAGTTTGCGACATATACGCGTTTGGGGATGCCCGTCCGAAGTGAGAATTTATAATCCACAAGAAAAGAAACTAGATCCTAGGACTATCAGTGGGTATTTCATTGGATATGCCGAAAAGTCTAAGGGTTATAGATTCTATTGTCCATCTCACAGTACTAGGATTGTGGAATCAAGAAATGCGAAATTTCTTGAGGATGACTTGATTAGTGGGAGTGACCAACTGCATGACTCAGTCTCTGCGTTGGATCACAATGAAGTTCAACCTTCTACTTCAAGTGATAGACTGATTATCATACACACTCCTCAGGCTCAAACATGTGTAAGACAACCAGTTGTTGAAATTCCACAAGTTAATGCTGATCCATTAGATCAAGTTGTTAATCAAGACAATGTTGATCAACCAATTGAGCAAGCGGTTGAACAACAAGTCATTCAAGAAAATGATGAAACAACATTAAGAAGGTCTACTAGAGCAAGAAGATGGGCAATACCTAGCTATTATGAAGTGTATTTGCAAGAATCGGACTACAATATTGGAGCCGAGAATGATCCTGAAACGTTTTCACAAGCTGTAAGTTCTAAAGAATCTAACTTATGGCACAAGGCCATGATTGAGGAAATGAACTCTATGTCAATTAACAAAGTCTGGGATCTCGTCGAGTTGCCTGATGGTGTAAAAGCCATTGGATGCAAATGGGTCTTTAAAACGAAGAAGGACTCACAAGGCAATATCGAGAGACATAAAGCAAGATTTGTGGCAAAAGGGTTTACTCAAAGAGAAGGAATCGATTACACAGATACATTTTCTCCTGTGTCAAAGAAAGATTCTCTTCGCACAATTATGGCTTTAGTAGCTCACTTTGATTTTGAGTTACATCAAATGGATGTGAAAACGGCATTCCTCAATGGTGACTTAGAGGAAGAAGTTTATATGAAACAACCTGAAGGATTCTCCTCTAAGGATGGTGAACATTTGGTTTATAAGTTGAACAAATCCATATACGGGTTAAAACAAGCTTCCCGCCAATGGTATAAAAAGTTTCATGAAATAATTACTTCATTTGGTTTTGAAGAAAATATCATGGATCAATGTATATATCTTAAGGTCAGTGGGAGTAAAGTTTGGGGTATGTTTGGTTTTGTTTTGGTTGGTTATTTTGGTGAGAATTGTTGGTGAGAAATTTTTGGGGACACGTGCAATTTTTGGTGAGATAGTGTTTGGTTTAATTGGATAATTAGTTTTTGGTTATTTTTTTGGTGAGATAGTGTTTGGTTTTGTTTTGGGAGGGAACATAAATTACTGTAGCAGTCAAATCATAACAGTATTTGTCTGTTAGTGATTAAATAAATATTTAAAGTTATAATATAATATTGAGATTATAATAATTATATTATAGATAAATATTTATTTATATATTACAATTTAAAATAAATAAATAAATTATTAATTTTTTTCATAAATGACTTAAGTTAATATATAGTATTAAATATAAATAAATATTTATTTATATATTACAATTTAAAATAAATAAATAAATTATTAATTTTTTTCATGAATTACTTAAGTTAATATATAGTATTGAATATAAATAATTGAAGTCAATATATAAATTAAATGTGAAAGAAGTGGTGCTAAAGATTGATAAAAATTGAAAGAGAGAGGAACTGATCGACTATTGAAAATGATACTAATTTAGTGTAGTTTTATGGTATATTATTAATATAATTATTTTATTAGTATTTTTCAATATAATTTTCGAGAGTACTGGAAAGGGAAGTACGTTTTTTATTTTATAAATTAATTTATATTTTTATGTGATCTTTTAAGGAGAACAAAAAGTAACTATAAAAATAATTTTAAATGTTGGTGTGACATAATTAAAAATGATAATTTTATGATAAAAATATTACTAAATCTGGACTAGGTGAGGTAATATAACTAAAATTCTAAATTTGGAGTAGGTGAGATAATATACCTAAAATTAAATGACTAGTTTATTATTGACAGCAACATACAAATAATTAATTTAAAGATCCGTTATATTTTTAACTGACAAAAAGAATTGACTATAAAATAATTGGACAAATAATTTCATTTAAAAATCAAGGTGGGAAAATATAAGGGGCAAACCATAATTAATTGGACAAACAATTATATTCCCACCATAATTAATTGGACAAATAATTAATCTCTCCAGCCCCCAAGAAAAATTGATTACCGACAAGTGACACTTGACTACTGACAAGTGACAAGCACTCAAAGTTGGGAAAATGGATTTCCAAAATTTGGACCAAAATTTTGGGATATTTTTTGTCCAAATTTATCAAGACCAAACACTATTCGGCCGGATTTTTGGGCCAAAATAGGCCCAAAATAAAACCAAACATACTCTTGTTTTCTTGTGTTGTATGTAGATGATATTTTGCTTGCAACCAATGATAAAGGGTTTCTACGTGAAGTGAAACAATTCATTTCAAGTAACTTTGATATGAAAGATATGGGAGAGGCATCTTATGTCATTGGCATTAAGATCCATAGAGACAGATCTAGAGGCATTTTGGGATTGTCTCAAGAGGCCTATATCAACAAAGTACTTGAAAGATTTAGAATGAAAGATTGTTCACCAAGTGTAGCACCAATTGTTAAGGGTGATCGGTTCTGTTTGGACCAATGCCCCATGAATGACATTGAAAGGGAACAAATGAAAAATATTCCATATGCTTCAGCTGTTGGTAGCATTATGTATGCTCAGGTCTGCACCAGACCCGATATTGCATATGCTGTTGGAGTATTAGGGAGATATCAGAGTAATCCAGGGATCGATCACTGGAAAGCTGCAAAGAAGGTTATGAGATACCTTCAAGGAACAAAGGACTACATGCTTATGTTTAGACGGACCAGTGAATTAGAGGTGGTTGGCTACTCTGACGCTGACTTCGCTGGCTGCATGGATTCAAGAAAATCCACTTCAGGATATATTTTCATGCTAGCTGGTGGAGCCGTGTCTTGGAGAAGCACTAAGCAGACATTGACTGCTACTTCTACTATGGAGGCTGAGTTTGTATCATGTTTTGAAGCTACATCTCATGGTGTTTGGTTGAAGAGTTTTATATCTGGGCTTAAAGTTGTCGACTCTATTTCTAAGCCACTTAAGTTATATTGTGACAATTCAGCTACTGTTTTTATGGCTAAGAATAACAAAAGTGGAAGTCGAAGCAAACACATCGACATTAAGTATCTAGCCATAAGAGAGCGTGTTAAAGATGGTAAAGTGGTCATCCAACACATTAGCACTGATTTGATGATTGCCGATCCTTTGACTAAAGGCATGCCATTAAAGAAATTTAAGGATCATGTAGAAAGCATGGGACTTGGTTCCATGATGTAATCTTACGATGTAAGATACATTATTTTCAATAAACTCTTATTCAGTTGATGTTTCTCATATAGTTGTGCACATTCATTTAATTTATTTAGAGATATTATTTGTGTGGACCTACATTAAGCATATGGCTTAAAGATTAAGGGCTGAGAGACTTAATATATTGTAATACATGGAAGATAATACTCGCTCACAGAGAACCTATCGCCATGATTCATATATTTTGTTTTTTCTTATGTTGAGTGCTTCGTTACATGGACCAAGTGGGAGAATGTAAGAACATTTCCATAATGTATATGATATCAATGGGAAATGATCTTTCCATTTATGTGGTCCATGTCATGCAATTACCTACAATAGTGGGATTGTGTTTTGCCCACTAATGGTTAGTGGCATTGTGGTTTGTCCACTATTGATGGTTAGTGGCCACTATTGATGGTTAGTGCCCATTATTGATGGTTAGTGGGATTATGGTAATGCTCATAATGATGGTTAATGAGGCTATAAATACAACACCATTTGAGGTCCCTAAGCTTATAACTTACATTCATAAACCAACACCATCTAAGGGTGAGTTTGAGAGCTTAGAAGAGCCTTGAAATATTCGCCGGAGTTGAAGTTTAAACTAGCCGGAAAATCGTAACAATGGACGGAGGTAACTCGATCTATATTCGCTTCCGCTTTAACGTGTTTAACACCTTTATATGTGTAGCTTCGATTATATGCTAATAGAAGCCACCCCATAATCTTTACCATGTTCACTTTTTCCTTTTTTGACAAAGAATAGTGATTTCTGATTAAATTTCCCATCACATAGTTGGAATTCGTTTCAGTGATTTCTTCAGACTCACACTTATCTTCAGAAACAGATTCTTTTGCTTCTTCACATTTTTCAGGTTTCTGTGAAACGGTATTTTCAACTTGCTCGAATTGTTTTTCACTTACCTGGTTTTGCCTCACTATTTTCACATAAGCATTATTCCGGTATTCATTATTATAAGACTTTAAGTTGGATTCACTCGTTTTTTGAAGCTTAAAACAATTAGAATCGCTATCTCGTATTGAGCACTTACAGCCACATTTGATAGGATCGACTCTAAAGAACTCCTTCGGAGCGTGGGACCCTCGGAGACTTTGTTGCCTTAACATTTCTTTTATTATGGAGAAAGGCTTCAATTTCAGAGGTCAATTTATCTTCAACCGAATTATTTTCTCCTACACCATGTCCAGGTTGCAGATTCATCTGCATCCGTCGATCAAGCCATGATTCAGATATGTTGACAATCAGATCGTGATCATTATCATCTTTTTGTCCTAGATAATTCAATTCCTTTTCATAATCCCACATATTCCCCATGCAAACTCATCACAAAGCCCTTCCAAGAGATTACTTTTCTTCTTTTCTTCCTCCAGTCCTTTAGAAATTCTATCAAAAGATGTTTTCACATCACAAAGCTCGCGAGCTAGCTTTCTATGAAGGGTTTTGGAGCGTTTTCTCAACTTCCTCTCACCCTCCAATTCGTCTCTCAAGAACTGAACAGCGAAATTAATTCTATCTTGATCTTTGAACTATCTTCTGTTATATGCTTCATCAGTTCATCAATTTCGTGTTGATTAGCTTGCTGATCTTGCACCAGCTCTTTTATCTCGGAACGGGCATGATTTAACTCCTTTTTTAACGCTTTGATGAGAGATATATTAGAAACGTGCTGCTTCTCAAGGCTCCATATACGGTTTAAAACTTTAAGAAGTTCTGTCGATGTTCTTAAGCTACAAGGTGGCTCCCCTGTTCTCGGTTTTAATTCTATGGAGCTGGAAGGGGTAACTGCAGGGTTATAGGGTCCAATCTGCAATAAAGTATGTGCCTACTAGATAAAGATAATTTAAGAATAAAGTAACTTCAGCAATTCGTTTTAGGATAATGGGATAATTACATGCACCCCTTCATCTATCAGGTAACTACTACAAGCCCCTTGAGGTCTTTCAAATAATGAAAACACATCTCTCAGTCAGTGCTGATATCTCGAGAAATACAGCTGAAATTGTAATTTGTTTGTAATGAAGAGAGCGAAATTGTAATATGCTTTTATTGACATCGGACATTATTGTCAAAACTAGGGATGTCCCACCAAATACTTTGCTTGTAGATACTTGTATTGTTACTTGGGAGGATCAGCCATAAGACCGTATTTCGACACTGCAATGTGCGGTTATTGTGGGAATCCGATGAACATTGTAGTGGGGAATGGAGAGACTCAAAGTAAAGCTGCAAATAATGGTAATGGATTTCTTTCTATGAAAAATGTATCTTTTGCAATAAGTGACGATTTTCAGATTGCACTGAATGCAACAGGATCCGTCATTCAAAATATCCGTAATTTTGGGATTACGGAAGTAGATCTAGATGGGGTCGAGCAAATGACTCTTACTATTGGACTCAATGAAGTGAGTGAGTCTCTTTTCTACGTTTTTTTTACGTTCTTTTCTTCATACTAGTCAAATGCACGTGCATTCGCACGTGAAAACTTATGTTATACAGTGAAATTATTAGAAAAGTTTGAAAGTAATTTTAAAATAATATAAAACTTATAAACAGTTCATATATTCAAATATAGTTATTTTTTTATTTATTTGATAGAGTAACATAGTTAACGTCAATATACAAATTTGATTTTATGTTCAATATATTTTCACATATTTGTCAATATTATCTTAGGTAGTTTGTAAATGTTATTTCCCTATATGAAAGCTTATCTGTTACTCAATATATGTGAAGCTTTTTGATTAATCAAATATATGAATTTTTAACTAATTAAAATTTTAGATCACCGATTTTCTCATAATTAGTTTTAAAAAATTAATAAAACTTCCCTAAAAATATATTTGTAAGACCAATGAAAGTATCTTTCGATCTCAAATATTCATTTTAGTCTTTTTTTTTAAATACTTAAGAAATTTTTGGACTAATTAATCTTTGATTCATATCGAATAGAAACTATAATGTTTTAAACTTTCCAATTTGGTAATTTTATACGAATTTTAATTGTTAGTTTTAAGTATTTTGAATGTTGTTATATAAAGGAAAAAGGACTTGAGATTTCAAGTAATTTTCTAAAATATGAGAAGTGACACTTATTGATCATAA
Organism: Verbascum thapsus; assembly: GCA_963669365.1. NCBI lineage: Eukaryota > Viridiplantae > Streptophyta > Magnoliopsida > Lamiales > Scrophulariaceae > Verbascum > Verbascum thapsus. The sequence goes on from OY770104.1 coordinate 16,625,455, forward strand.
TGAAAAAGAATTGGGAATAGGAAAAGTTTCAATTCTACAAACTTTATAAAAAAATAATTATTAAAAGAATTATTAAAATGATTTTTGTTTTAATATTTTAGAACATTTTGCATGGAAGTGCATTTTACAACTAAAAGAAATATTGTTAAAGACTCAAAAAGCTGAGATTAAAACTTATCAAAAGCATTATTAAAAAATAAATGCTATTAAAGACTCAAAAGAGCTATGATATAACCAAATAGCATAAGATTTGTGCAAACTTTCATGTGTTATACTAAAGTGTATTTTTTATACTTTTATTTCATATAGAAAAATAAAATAAATTAAATTAAATTGAAGTTGTTATTAATATCTATATTAAAAATCACTGAAAGTTTCCATGAATTCTTTAATAATACATGTTCTAATTATAACGAAAATAATGTATCTTGAGGTATACTTCACATATTAGGAGAAAGGGTTGGCATTTATTGGTTTTATTACATTAATGAATAATGTATTAATAAAGTTTATTCACAAAAATTATCAAAATCATTAAAATTTTATTATAAGTAGGAAACTTGAAGTATATGATTTTAGACCATTAACAATTTTCTCATACGAGTAATATGTAATATTAATATTTAAAATATATATTGAACACAATTTAATACTTTCTAAAAATAATGTAGCAATCACCGAGAAAGAATTTTTCAATTAAATAATTGAATATAGATTAATATTCTTTCAAAACTATAATTTTCTCATATGAATTATGTAGTATAAATTTTAATAATATAAAAAAAATAATTTAATATTTTCTAAAATTATTGTAGCAATCAATGAGAAGCATCTAATTAAAAAATAGAATAGATTATTATTCTTTCATAATATTATTTTCTTATTAGTACCATTTTAAAATTTAGGATTAGACTTAATTTCTTTAAAATTTAAATTCAGAGTTAATAGTAATAAAGATAATAATAATAAGGATGAAAAGAAGTTGAAAAATATGAGCAGATTAAGGAAGTTCGTTTAATGAGCTATTGAGAAATCTAAGTATTGGATAGTTCGTTTTTCTTATTTTTATAAAATCATGGTTTTCAATAAAAAAATCTTTGATAATTTTTACTTATATCAATATTCCATTCCAATAATATGTGAAATATAAAATAAAGTCATTGTCATTCATTATTTCTTTTAAAGTTGAAGCAACTTATAAATTTGAAAAAAATGAAGTTGATGAAACAAATTGTTTGAGCAAATTGCCATTTTAACATAATTCAATAGGCATACATATAAACAATAGAAATTTTACATACACACAAAATTTAATACTTAATATTTAAAGTATTAAGTATTTTGTATGTCTATTTTTCTTTTGATTTATTTTATTTTGAAATTCTTAACGAATTTTATTTGTTGAGATCCTTATTTCGTGTTTCTAAAAACTACTTAATTGATCTTGTTATTACCGATAAAATAAACTTATAATTATCTTGTAATTTATAAAATTATTTATTTTTATTAATTGATTAAATGATTAAGTACCTATTTAATTCTTTAATAAATAAAAACTACTTCATATTTTTATCATTTTATTTTGACATGGACTACTTTCATAAACTATTTATATAACTAAGTTATTATCTTTCTATTCCATATAATCATAAGTATATCCTAATATATATTTAGTTAAATAATACGTATTATTATTAAAATAAAGTAGATTGTAAAAATGTAAAAAAGCAGATTGTTTTTCTCGTGCCCTTTGAATCAGGGACTAATCCAGTACAAGTTTCTATGCTCCGAGGATGGAAATGCAACTCAAAACCGACAATTCCGATCTTAAATAACCGAAATGAATAAAAAAGATTGAGTTATTACTTTAAGGACCGTAGATAAATAAATTTACATTTAGAAATGAGATAAATGTAATATTTCAGGGGATAAATCACGATCCTTAATAAGTATTTCAAAACCCATATTATTTTAATAAGACATTTACATGTTTTTCAACGAATTTCATGCTTTAACTCATTGGAGCAAAATTTAGTCATTGCAGCAAAATCCTTTTTACTTTAGATTCACTTCAACAAAATTTTAGATTTTACCCGAAAATCGATACATTATTTTCCGAAAGCTTTGGGTTTTGGACTAAAACAAATATATATATATATATATATATATATTATTGAAAATCTATACATAATTATTCTATATCTATTATAGTATACATATATATATATATATATTCTTTTGTACATAACAAAAATAAAATAAACAACTATTATGTTTTTTATACTAAGCTCCCAAATATTTTGCATGATATATTCAAATAATGTATCTTATTTTTTTGTATATATAAATTAAACAAACATATATTATTTAGAGTAACTTGCAGTAATGAAATTACCATTATAACAATAATATGCACCTAGTAAGTAAGTGTTTTTTTTTCTCATCTTAAGTTATTCTTAATGAGTTACAAAGTCCAAACATTTTCACAAAAGTACTAATCTAGAAATCAAAACTTCAATGAAAACGGATGAGCTGCAAATTGTTCAAATTACTAACGATGAAAAATAAGAATTGGCGAACCGTTGAAGCAATGTGAGATTTCAATAATTAGGAAATCATTATGATAATGCAATTGGTGCAAGCTAGCTTTCAAATGAAGAATCGTGAAAAAGCAAGAATTCATGAAAAAAAAAACTCTAGAAAGCTATGTGAAAGCAAGTAAAACGGGATAAATCATTCACATTTTCAGGGCTTCTCATGGTCTCTATTTATATAATATATGGAGTGGTCTTAATACACACTAATATGAATTGTATATTAGTTGGGGGTACCAAAACATTAACTTGGATGGAAAGTGGGCAGTGGAATTTTAATAGGACTTGTATATTCATTGTGACTATTAGGCTTTTCGGAAGTTAAAATTGGGTTAGTGGCTTTTATTTCCATTTATTTAGAGGAAGTTGGGTGTAAATTCATAATTCATTAATTTTGTGGGAGGAAAGTGGATGGTTTTATATATAATAGATATATATTTATTCTCAACACTATAATATATTTATTTTCAATATAAAAGTTGAAGATAAAAGGGTCATAATTTCTATATAATTAATTGATTTAAGTAAAGATTGATGTTAGAATAGTTGGGGATAGAATGGTTATAAAATTTATTTAATTATTACTAAAGATTACTTAAATAATTACAATAATTTCATTACACAATTAGAAGAAATATCAAGACTTTGTATATATAGTCTATGTGATTTAAATTTTGGCTTTTAGACATGTATAAAAGGTTTAACTTTTAGTGGTCATCAATTTAATATAAAATGAAAAGCCTTTTTGTTGACACATTAATTTTGTGAGAAAGTGGTGAATTAAATATATACTAAATTACATTTAATTTCAAGTGAATAGTTGAGAATAGAAGAGTCATATTTTATTTTATTTTTATTGATATTAAATGTTACTTGAATAAAAGCATCAATGACATTTCACAATGGGGAGAAACATCCTAATTTATCCATACTTTTATAGTAGTATAGATATAGATATTTTCCTCTTCCTAATTCCCAAGTGTTTCATAACTTGATCAGATGTTGAATTTGCTCAAGGGATCGATAGAGTCAAAAACTCCACTGACAGATCTCGTTCTAAATAAAAGACCGATGGAGCACTTGAAATTTGAATTGAGCACTATAATTCCTAAGATGGCGGGGGTATCTAATGTTAAGAAGATTGTTATAAAAGCCATTATTCAAAGATCTACCAATAAATTATTGTTTTCTATAGCCAAGGAAAATTTCGTAGATTTTCTATTTAGTTTGCTCACAATTCCGTTAGGCGGAGTAGTAAACCTCTTGGGCATGGACTCTCCTCTTGGTAATATTAATCATTTGTACCAGAGCATACAAAATATGGATGGTGACGAGTATTTAAAGACGAAAGTTACTAAAAGTATGCTACTAAAAACTCAGCTTGCACCAATGTACATTTCCAAATATCAAATTCTTCCTCTAGTTGAACAAAACCCTCCTTTGTTGTATTTCGATCCTAATGAGGTAAAATCTGGTTTTCGGTCCTATAAGCACAGCAGAAATGATTTAAATGTGGAGTTTAAAGACCCGAAAGGCGAGGGAAGTTATGTGAAGGGAACATGAATGTATATTGTAGCCAATGATTTAACTGTGACACCTTTGTCTATGTTGTCTAGTGTTTCGATTCTCAATGGGCTAAAAATCCCATCTGATGTTGAGGAAAAAGAATTTGAAATCGGGCTTCAAGAGGTATTGATCATATAACATTCTATTTGATTTAGTGATTTTGTGTTCGTATAATGTGACTCGTTTTCGTTTTTGGTGCAGGATTTAAACATACTAAGAGCGTCACTTGTTTCGACTTCTGCTTTAATTGATGGTTTGATGATCAATTTGTTGAGTTATGGAGCCTGACTCTAATCCTTTTGCTATTAGGATTGTAGTCATTTTCTTGTTAGGATTCGTAATTTTTCTCTTATTAGGATTATGTAATCCTTGTCTTATTAGGGTTAGGAATATTGTATTATAAATAATCCTAATATCATTGTAACCCGTAGACTCTTGTGGTAATCACGGATCTCATCAGAAATATAGTGAATATCCTGGCTTGGTAGCGCCCCCAGACGTAGTCAAAATTGATTTTGATGAACTGAGTCAACAATTCGTGTATTCTTTCATTGTTATTTTCTTTTGTGCATTTATTCACTGGCATCATATTCCTAACAACTGGTATCAGAGCTCCAGGTCGAGTGGGAGCGGATATGATGGGTGAAGGAAAAATGCCAATTGAAAAGTTTGACAGGACGGACTTTGGGTTCTGAAAGATGCAAATCGAAGATTACCTGTATGGTAAAGATTTGTATCAGCCCCTTGGTGATAAGCCGTCGGATATGAAAGACGAAGAGTGGAAGGTGCTTGACAGGAAGGCGATGAGTGTGATTCGTTTGTCTCTGTCACGGAACGTTGCATTCCATACGACGAAGGAGACAGCCACCAAAGGTATTTTGAAGGTTTTAGCTGATATGTACGAGAAGCCATGAGCAGCAAATAAGGTGCATCTGATGCGGCGTCTCTTTAACTTAAAGATGTCAGAGAGTTCTGTGGTGGCGGAGCATCTTAACGAGTTCAATCTGATTACATCCCAATTGAGCTCAGTTAAGATCGATTTTGATGACGATGTTAGAGCCCTAATTCTGTTGTCTTCTCTACCAAAAAGTTGGAGTGGAACGGTTACCGCTGTTAGTGCTTCAGTAGGTAAAGAGAAGTTGAAATCTGACGAAGTAAGAGATTTGATTATGAGCGAAAAAATTCGCAGGAGAGAATCGAATATAGCTTCGGGATCAGTTATGAATACAGAAAATAGAGGTAGATCGGAATCAAAGAAATTGAAGCTATGCATGGCTTCAATTGGCCTCGGAAATTGAGGTGAGAGGCTTGGCGCTGCCGGGACCATGTTGTGGGCTACTGAATGACAAGATCGAGAGATGGCTACATTGTTTGTTGATTTCAGTCTCCAAGTGGGAGATTGTTGAGTTCAGTCTCAAAGTGGGAGATTGTTGAGTTATGGAGCCTGACTCTAATCCTTTTGCTATTAGGACTGTCGTTCTTTTCTTGCTAGGATTCGTAATTCTTCTCTTATTAGGATTATGTAATCTTTGTCTTATTAGGGTTAGGAATATTGTATTATAAATAACCTTAATATCATTGTAACCCGTAAACTCTTATGGTAATCACGGATCTCATCAGAAATATAGTGAATATCCTGGCTTGATAGCGTCCCCAGACGTAGTCAAAATTGATTTTGATGAACTGGGTCAACAAGTCATGTATTCTTTCATTGTTATTTTCTTTTGTGCGTTTATTCACTAGCATCATTGATGCTGTCTGAATCTGCATCATCAATGTTTAAGATCTCCTTTGTTTTAATTATGTCTCACGACATTGTAGAAAGAGTGTCGATTTGATTATAGATTAGGGCTGCACTCGAGTAATTCAAGCTGCCTACGTACCTACTGTTGTAGGATCAAGCCTCTTCGTAGTTCGAAATAATAAAGCTTTCTGAGGATATTCAGAGGAATTAGGGTAATTCCCTCCATCCGTAGCGCCCCCTCATGAATAAATGGAAGGGGTATTTATAGTTGTTCAATTGGGCCTTGGGCCGGAGTAACCAAACTTGGATCTATATTAGATAAACCCTAGCCCATGAATTTTTCCCACACTCTATGGGCCTTCTTTAATTGGACACTATATAGTCCAAATATAGTTATGATTTTAGCCCAGGTTTGTATTGAGGCCCATCATATGCCCCCCACTCCCGAGTGCTCGACTGTGTGGGCTCTCGAGAGTAGAAAGTCGGAGAGATGGGGAATTTCTTCTTTCTTCTAACCTTGAAGATGGTGAATTCCAACTTGAAACCTCAAGGTAAAACTTCGTAGTGCGATAAATGTGAGTGCGAGAAGGATATGGCCCTGAAGCTCAAAGGAGTCGGCGGCGGACACCCGGGGCTTGGAAAACGAGCGGACCCCCTTTGGGGTTGGTCGTAGCATGCTCCGACTCCGTTGGAGTTGGAGATTTTCTCGAATTTTTGTAAATATTGACCAATTTTTATTTTTCTTTTCATTATGTTTTCCCCGTATGCCCCCCTGTCGAGGGCGTTGAGGTAAACATTGTTGCTTAAGTACTTCTTTTATGCCTTTTTATCGGGCTTAAAGAGTTCGTATGCGTTGCATGCGCTGTTAAGGGCGTGTCCCCATCCTATGCCCCCATGTCGAAGACATTGGGTTTGAACGTTGGTGTTGAGGCGCGATGGGTTCGACACCTAGCGCGTTTTTAAGGTTTATGCCTGGTGACCTCGAGTCTATGTTTCGTTGAGGGGGTCCCTCACACTTAGGAGTCTCGGACCTCATATATGCTTATAGGGGGGTTACTCGTGGTAACCTCGAGTCTAAGTTCTATTGGGGAAGCTCTCACATTTAGAAGCTTCAAGCCTCATAGGTGCTCTTAGGGGGGTTACTAGGGGTAACCTCGACATAGAGTCCAAGTATTATTGGGGGGAGCTCTCACATTTAGGAGCTTCAAGCCTCATAGGTGCTCTTTGGGGGTTACTCGGGGTAACCTCGACATAGAGTCCAAGTATTATTGGGGGGAGCTCTCACATTTAGGAGCTTCAAGCCTCATAGGTGCTCTTAGGGGGGTTACTCAGGGTAACCTCGACATAGAGTCCAAGTATTATTGGGGGGAGCTCTCACATTTAGGAGCTTCAAGCCTCATAAGTGCTCTTAGGGGGTTACTCGGGGTAACCTCGACATAGAGTCCAAGTATTATTGGGGGGAACAAGGAGCTTCAAGCCTCATAGGTGCTCTTAGGGAGTTACTCGGGGTAACCTCGACCTATAGTCCAAGTATTATTGAGGCGGGGCATGTACGCTGTACATAATTGCCTGAGGTACAACCCTGGAATTGTTGTACCAAAAAATGTGTGGATCGCATAATCCGGAATGCAAAACCTTGTGGTTCGTGGTGTCCATATGCTTATCCATTTTCACAGCACTTTTCTTTCTTCATCTTAACTCGCTAGCCTGGATTTCCTTTATCGGCTCCATCACAGCCGAGGTATATTGTAGTCTTATGTGGGTTCTGTCCATCAGTGAAGCCATACCGTAGACACCCAATAATAGTAATATTGGATTTCGTAATGTTGAATAGGATTGGGTACCTTGCTCTTGCATTGTGACTAGAGATATAATAATTTACAAAACGAATTGCAAGGGACAATACCATCAAATTGGAAAAAGCCATCGCACAGTCTATGTGAAAAGGAGTAACAGTTTCTTACTTATTGATTGCTAGGTGTATGTATCCCTTTGCAATAGTCGGACATTGGGCTAATGGAAATAAGGTGAATTTTAATAAATTCCCTTCCATATAAAATAAGGTCATCATTGAAATATTTGTTCCCTCGGGTCACATCAAACAGATGAATTCTAAGTGCTTTCACTAAGCTCCACATGAATCATACTTCAACATACACTACTGGTGCCATATGTATCATATATGGACCCTCGTAAAGTTTTTTATAAAATGATAATATGTCCACTCTAAATTATGTTTCAAAAAAGCATCCCCATTCACCAAATACAATTTCATGATCAGATATGGTATTGAAAACTTTGGTGGGTAAATTTAATTTGCAGAAAGATTGTGGGTGAAAATGCAAAACTTACAGCTGTGCAAATGTTATCTCGTGTCAGTGACTAACCTGTGTGCAAGGTTGAACTTATGGTGCCTAGTTTGTTAAAAAGTGTTGACAGCATGTGTAATATTGCATTGCTGTGAATATCCTTATTAAAAATTATGTCATTTTTGTACTAGCAAGTCGCTGACTTGTCCATATATTAAACCTGCTGTGCAAACATGTATTGAATGTGGTACATATATACTGTATTATTTGTGATCTTGGTGAAAATGCAAAACCCTAAAGAATCATAGCTATGGACTGGTCCATCACTAAATGATCGTCAACACCTAATATGCATACATATTTTTTTTTGGCTACCTCTTTAATAAACAATTTCATTTTCTAATACTATCCACTTGCAAATTACAGAATATTTATTCGGTGGCATCAATAAGGTCAGAAGATGCAATATGACATATGAACCCAAAAAAAAAAAAAATGAGATTAGGGTCAAATACCTCCGTAATCGATAGAATACTCACGTCTTAGTCTCGAGTTCCCACAGACGGCGCCAAAATGATGCTGTCTGAATCTACATCATCAATGTTTAAGATCTCCTTTGTTTTAATTATGTCTCACGACATTGTAGAAAGAGTGTCGATTTGATTATAGATTAGGGCTGCACTCGAGTAATTCAAGCTGCCTACGTACCTATTGTTGTAGGATCAAGCCTCTTCGTAGTTCGAAATAATATAGCTTTCTGAGGATATTCAGAGGAATTAAGGTAATTCCCTCCATCCGTAGCCCCCCCATGAATAAATGGAAAGGGTATTTATAGTTGTTCAATTGGGCCTTGGGCCGGAGTAACCAAACTTGGATCTATATTAGATAAACCCTAGCCCATGAATTTTTCCCACACTCTATGGGCCTTCTTTAATTGGACACTATATAGCCCAAATATAGTTATGATTTTAGCCCAGGTTTGTATTGAGGCCCATCAATCATATTCCTAAGACAATTGTGTCTTCATGAAGAAACCAAAGGAAGAACAGTGAATTTGATCAGAGTTTGATCTTGATTCTATTCCATTCTGAAATGGAAAGTTCGACATAAATTGGATTTTGTTGGAAATTGTATGCATTTACTAATTCGTGACCTGGCATGTACAAGATGAAAACGAGAATTTGTTAAGGCATACTGCAGTACCAGTGCCATAATAGTGTTGTTATCTAAATAATTACATTGAAATTAATTGCACATTTATGAGATCAAATGCCCATTTTGACTCTATAATCATTCATCCAATCCTGTAATACAAGAAAAGATAAAATCCGCAACGATTTTTTAGGCTACAATATTAATTTCGTCGCAATCTGTATTGTTTTGGCAACAAAAAATGAGTTTTGTAGCTTATTGTCATTTACCTAGGACGAAAATTATGTTTTGTTGCTGAAGGTGTATTTTTCAATGACTCTGTAATCCATGAAATTTATTTGGCAACAAATGTTAGCAATTGCAACAATATATTTGGTTGTGCATGAGTAAATTTTTATGCAATGATTTTATTTGTTACAAAACACTATGGCTATGTTGGTTTTGTTTTTGTTGGGTATTTTGGTGAGAATTGTTGGTGAGAATTTTTGGGACACAATTCTGAATTCTATCGAGTTGACCTTAATGATAATAAATCAATGGAAGAAGCTTTCAAGGGTTTGTGATTCTAATTAATTTTAATAACGTTTGATTACACTGACATGTCATTTCTCCCTCTCTTAATAAACTTCATCAACTGACGTCTTCCAACCCAAAACCCATTATATCTCAACCTCAAATTTTAAATGAATTCTTACATTTGATAATTCTTCTTGTCTCTCTTATTCTTACATCACGCTAATTTTCTTTTCATATTTGATGAATTTGGAAGAAAGAAATATTTCATATCAAGAATAATAGATGTGAATGAATGATACAGATGGCAATGTACACTATTTATAACAAAAGACTAACTAACCATCTTAACAGCTTTGTAACTAACTTTATCACAAACATGCTTTTCTACTTCTCTTGCATTACTCGTTATATATTTTTCACAACACTCCCCCTCAAGCTGAGGAGGTGACTTATACATATTGTACATGCCTAGCTTATGAAGCAAATGCTCAGCTTGAACCTTCCCAAGAGCCTTCGTAAACACATCAGCTGGCTGCTGATTTGTTGGAATATAATGCTTAGAAATTATTCCTTGTTGAATCTTTTCTCGAATGAAGTGACAATCTATTTCAATATGCTTAGTCCTTTCATGATAGACGGGGTTTGATCCAATTTGAAGTGCTGAGCTATTGTCTGAGTATAGCTCTACAGGTTTATCCAACTTTATCCCAAAGTCTTGAAGTACACCAATAATCCATAAAATCTCACATGTTACCATAGCCATAGCTCGGTATTCTGCCTCAGTTGAAGACCTTGAAACCACTTCTTGTTTCTTTGTTTTCCAAGATACCATTGAGTCTCCAATCTGCACAGCATAACCAGTAACTGATTTCCTAGTCATGGGACATGTAGCCCAATCCGAATCACAAAACGCCTTAACCTGCAACACACTGTTAGAAGACAAGAGTAATCCTTTCCCCGGATTCCCTTTGAGGTATTTTAAAACTCTATAAGCAGCATCAAGATGAGACTTTTCAGGTTTATGCATGAATTGAGTGAGAACATGCACGACAAAGCTTATATCTGGTCTGGTTAAGCACAGATATAGAAGCTTACCAACAATTTTCTGATAAAGAGTGATATTTTTAAGTAAGGGATCATCTTGATTTACCTTGTTTACCTGATCATACTCGGCTGAAGTTAACCTGACATTGCTCTCCATAGGTGTATTGATAGGTTTAACTCCAAGCATTCCTGTCTCATTAAGAAGCTCCAATGTGTACTTTCTTTGATTCAGACAAATACCAAGATTAGAACTAGCAACTTCAATGCCTAAAAAATACCTTAACTCTCCCAAATCTTTCATATAAAAAGTAGAATTAAGATAGTTTTTACAAGATTGAATCAATTCACCATTATTTTCTGTGATAAGTATGTCATCAACATACACAAGAAGAATAACAATAGCACTCCCCCTTGATTTAACAAAGAGGGAATAGTCACTTTTAGATTGAGAAAAACCATTAACCTTCAAAGCATCACAAAATCTTTGATTCCATTGCCTTGGAGCTTGTTTAAGCCCATATAAAGGCTTCTGTAATTTACATACTTGCTTGCTACCATGCTGAATGAACCCTGGTGGAATATCCATATAAAGATCTTCTGTTAAATCACTTTGAAGAAATGCATTTGTAACATCCATCTGGTAAATAGGCCACTGATTTATAGAAGCTACAGTAAGGACAAGTCTGACTGTTACATGCTTGGCCACTGGAGCAAAAGTTTCTGAGTAGTCAATGCCTTCTTGTTGAGTATAGCCCTTGGCAACAAGTCTTGCTTTGTACCTATCTATGAAGCCATCACTTTTGTATTTAATGGTAAAGATCCATCTGCACCCAATAGGTTGCTTGTTTGAAGGTAGGTCCACCACTGTCCATGTTTGATTAAGTTCTAGAGCATCAATCTCTCTTTTCATAACCTCAATCCACTGTGGATGCTTACTTGCTTCCTCAAAGGTTTTTGGTATACTAGTATTGGAATTAGCAGACAGAAAAGATAGATATTGAGGAGAAACAGAAGAATAGTTGACATATTGATTTATAGGATATCTTGTACCTGTCTCTTTAGGCTGTGAAAGATTACATGAAGAAATATAATCTGGAGACCAGTATGGAGGTTTCACAGTTCGAGTAGATCTCCTAAGATCATTCTCAGAAACTCCATTAGGTTCAGGAGGATCAGATAGATCACTAGAAGCATCAGGAATGTCACTTAAGACAGAAGTATCAGTTTTATCTTGTGAGCTTAGAGTGGACTGATTATAAGGCTCATTAATTCACTGATATATAAATGTTGGTCTGTAGTGACAAACCTGGTAGCCTCGTTGTTCTTATCTTGCACAACAAAAGGTAAGATAGCCTCATAAAATAACACATCTCTTGAAACAAGAAAATTTTTAGAGGTTAAGTCAAGGAGTTTGTATCCTTTCTGAGTAACCGAATAACCTACCAAAATACAAGGTTTACTCTTATATTGAAACTTCTCTAGATTAGGAAAGACCTTAGCATAGCACAAACAACCGAAAACCCGAAGGTGAGTATAACTAGGTTCTTTCTTATTTAGACAACTGAAAGGGGTTTTACCTTTCAATACTAAGGTAGGAGTTCGATTAATAAGATATAAAACTGTTTCTATATATTCTCCCTAATACCTAATAGGAATATAAGAGTGAAACTTGAGAGCTCTAGCTATATCAAGAATATGTCTATGTTTTCGCTCAACTACTCCATTTTGTTGTGGAGTGTACACACAAGAGCTTTGATGAGAAATGCCATTAGCTTTGAACAAGTTAGTACATTCACTATTGAAGAAATCTAGAGCATTCTCTGATCTTACCACCTTAACAGAAACACCATACTGATTGTGAACATATATGAAGAATCCTTTGAGAATTTGGACAACATCAGACTTATGCTTCATCAAAAACACCCAGCAATATTTAGAGAAATCATCAACTAAAGTGAGAAAATATTTCTCTTGATTATAAGTGGGCTCCTTATATGGACCCCAAATATCAATATGAACAAGTTGAAAGATGTTGGTCGATACAGAAATACTAGTGGGAAACTTGCTTCTAGAATGTTTTGCCAAAGGACAAATAGGACAAAATTTATTAGACTGAGAACCATGATTAGTACACCCTAATTGTGGTAGCATATTAAATCTGGCAAAGGACATATGTCCAAGTCTATAATGTCATAAAGCAGTTATCCATCTCTACATCAATGTGATTACATACAAAAGTTCTCCTATTATCAGTGAGCAGCTCACAAGCCTTAGATGTACTCTCAAGGTAGTATAGGCCATTGCTTTCTTTAACAAGTTCCTTGGTCAACCCAATCAAGATCTCCTGTAGTAAGCAAAATTTAGGATAAAATATGATCCTATATTTATTATCTACTAGTAATGTAGAGACAAATAACAAGTTGAATTGAAAACCAGGAACAAAAAGAACATTATGTAATTTCAGATTTTGAGTAATACATATACTACCTATGTGAGTGACTTTACTTATATTTCCATTAGGTAGCTTAACAAAGTTCTCTTTAGTGCATTTGATGACATCTTTCTCAAAGAGATCAAAGTTATGTGTAAGATGCTGGTTTGCACCAGTGTCTATAATCCAGGTATCATCCTTACCAACAAAATTGCAAGATTAGTTGATACATATACCTGCAAGTTTTCCAGAATCTCCAGTGCCTTGATTTTCACTTGGGTTGGATTGTTGGAGCAACTTCATAATCTGCTGGTATTGTTGTTGGGTGATAGTAGACATATTTCATGTGTTATTCACTGAATTGGTTTTCTGATCTTTCCCAAGAACAATGTCAAAAAATGATTGATTTACATTGTATTATCCTCTTCCTTGATTAATTCTTCCTCAAGAACCTCTTCGTCCTCTTCCTCTACTTGAGGGATAGCCTATGATCCTATAACAATTTTCTTTGGTATGACCGTTCATATTGCAGTGATCACATTTCAGTAGAGACTTATCATGAGTGAGATTGGATGAGTTAGCAACATTCATGCCAAGAGCAGTGCTTTCTTGAATTGGGTTTTAGACTCCTATATTCTTTTGAACTTCTTCTTATAAACAATGGAAAAGGCCTGACCATGTGATGGTAATGGGCTCATCATAAGAATTTGAGATCGAACTTGGCTGTAGCATTCATTGAGACCCATCAGGATGGTCATCATTTTGAGTTGATGTGTAAATTCCGTATACTCTTTTGTTACAGTCTGTGCTGGAGAGGGTATGAGGGATTCATATTCATCCCATAAGTGTCTCAACTTCGAATAATACTCAGTGACCGTATTCGATCCTTGGGTTAGAGTATTAATCTGCCGATAGAGGGTATACATCCATGCTCCATTCACCTTATCAAACCTCTCTTTCAAGTCTTTCCAGATCAGTGAGGCTGTCTCCAAGTATACAATGCCATGGACTAATTCACGAGATAAGGACCTCGTAATCCATGATTTAACAAGAGCATTGCACCTCTTCCATAGATAATAATTTGGTGAGTCTCCACCCGGATTGACACAATCGCCTGTGATGAAACCAATTTTATTCTTGGCTTCCAATGAAACCCTCATCTCTCTAGACCAAATCTTGTAATTATCGCTGCCTTTCAGCGTCTCTATAATGAGATCAATGTTTGGAGAATCTGCTGGAGAGATGTAAAGAGGCTAATGAAAATCAATCTTGGATGAAGCTGTGGGAACCATCGATGATTCTTTACTTTCAGCCATGTGAAATACCAAAGAAAAAAAGAACAGAAAAGAAAAAATATCTGAGTTTATTTGCGGAGCAGGAACGTTAATATCATAATCTTGATGATCGGCTCTGATACCATGATGAATTTGGAAGAAAGAAATATTTCATATCAAGAATAATGGATGTGAATGAATGTTATAGATGGCAATGTATCCTATTTATAACAGAAGACTAACTAACCATCTTAACAGCTTTGTAGCTAACTTTATCACAAACACGCTTTTCTACTTCTCCTGCATTACTCGTTATATATTTTTCACACCAATATTTATATTTTTTCACTCTGATTTTTGTATTAAAAATATATATTTTCTTATGATTTCAGGCTAAGAGTAGATTGTAATTTTGAGAACTAAAACTAGTCCATAGTAATTCATTATGTACAAATATGTCTACTTTGTGCATATTTTGATTATGTTGTGGTGCATTATTTTATATTAACTTTTGGAACCAATACTTAATAAATTATTTTTGATTTTTTATTTATTTGTTCACCTCATAATTAATTAAATTGGATCTTTTTAAAAATATAAATCTTAGAGCCCGAGCTAAATTGCTCAACTTCTATGAAACTATATTTGATTAATAATAAAAAAATTATTTTCCTCGTGAAGATCAAATTGATAATCTAAAAAAGATGTTTAATAATAAGAAATTATTATTCATGAAATTATGCAAATGTCAGTTAAATTTGAAATTTTATTTGATGTATATGTAATATTACACAACTTCTTAAAATTGCGATTTACCTTCAAAATATAAATAATGACGTGATCTACTCTTATAAATGGTAAATAACAAATCATTCACCAAGACCTAAAATCATCAAAAACGTTGTACACTTTTAGCTTTGCTCAAGTTTTTATTTTTGCATAAAAGGTTAGCTCATTTTCCCAACTTTCCAATAAGTACAATTTTTCATGACTCATTTCATTATTGCATGTAGGTTATACAGTGTTATACATAAAATCATCCAATGAGATTTATATTTTATTAGTAAATCTGATTAGATTTTTTTATTATTTTTGTGATTATATTGTAGAGCCATCATATAATTATATATCTTTAAAGAATACAATGAAAGTCCTAATTAAATTAGACATTGTATTACTTGACTCTTTTATCGTTAAAAAGTGAATTTTATAGGAAAATCTTAAATATATATATAAAAAAACTTTAAACTGTACAATTTTTATATTTTTCATATTTGCATAAGGAGTTTAGAATATCCCCAACTTTTCATTTAGTACAAAATTTGTCATGACTTTTCCATCATTGTACATTATACGTACATACGGTAATCTAATGAGATTATAATTTTATTAACAAATTTTTTAGATTTTATTATTATCTTGCGACAATTAATATTGTAGAGTCATTATATAATTATACATTTTAATCCTATATATAGTTTTATAAAATTATAGAGTTCTAATCGTTATATAACTTATTATTTAACTTTTTTATCATTAAAAAGTCAATTCTATTTTGAATATTTTAGGTACATAAAAATATGTAAAAGAATAGTTCGTATTTTTATAAAAAGAAAGAAGAACTATGAATTTACATAGTTAAAGAAAGAAATCTATGAATTTACATTGATTTTTGCTTAGTTATAAGTTATCCAAATTTTAATTTTCATTTAACTTAGTTTCTCCAAATATAATTCATTATTTCACATTTCTGAATATTTAGTTCTTAAATAAATCATTGCTTAACTACTATTTAAATTTTAAATTTAACATGTTGCATAATATGAATTAATTTTCTTTATATTTCTTCTTTAGTTAAATTGTAGTATTTTGATGTATTTGAAAATTTGATTGTTTTCTTTATGCGGGTTTGTGTATTCTAGAGAAGAATGAAAGTCCTTATTTTTTTTCATTAATAATTGATAATTATGTTACAATTAAAATGTTACGAAGCACAATTTATAATTGTTATTACTATTAATATAATTAATATTATAATAGTTAAAAATCTACTTTAATTTGTCGGACTAAAAATTAATAAGAATTCATTATTAGTTGGATGTGCATAATATTATAAAGATTTTCTTTTATCCCATTCTTTTTAAATGAATAAAATAAATAAGGGTAGTTTTACATAATTCTACATCTATATGGAATTTCATTGTAGAATTGTAGTTCAAATATACTTCTTATTGTTTCAGTGTCTTAAATTTATTTTTGATTCTTTTGCAATTAAAAATTAAATTATTTAGAGATATTTTAGATAGTTTAAAAATATAAAAAATAATTAGTATAATAATAGATAGATATAGATATAGATTTATTATGATCTTTATATATTTTGAAACTCCCAACTCTATCATAATTTTTCCTATTTCTTTTATATCATATGATAAGATATATAATATTTATTTTATTAGCAGGATGAGCCAAACTCAATTCAGGGTTGAGCTTACCTTTGTTCACATTTGTCTTCAAAGGATTGAACAAATTGCACACGTGCCCGATCGCCACTTGAACACGTGGTAAGGATTCTAGTGCATTGTATAATTTATAAGCTTTGTCGGGTCGGGGCATGGAGGGCCCTTGGGGTTGGGATTCAACCTTTTGCAACAAGAGTATAATTTATAAAAGATATTGTATATATTTTCTGTTGCACACATATAGGTTTTCTTGTTTTTTTTTTTTTTTTTTTTTTTTTTTATATATTTGGATATTCTTTTGTATTTGATCATCAGGTGACATATACAAGAATTAATATTCGATACTTACTATGAATTCGAAATATTGAAATATTAAAATGCTGATAAATATATTTAAGATTACATTTCTATCATTATGTTCAAATTGGCACTTTGTTAAAACGTAAAGTGAATTTGAATATGTAAAGTTAAATGAACCTATTATATATGAGGAGATGTAAAGTCAAATGTAACATATAAGAAATAAATTTTACTAAAATATGTATTTATTTTTTTCGAGAACCAAAATATTGTATGATTAAATAACCCTATTCTGAGGAGATTTAACTTTTAAGGTCTTCTCACTTATTGTAACATTAAATAAGTTTGTTGGGAAACGTTTTTTTGGCCTTATAAAAAGGGAGGAATAAGAAAATCTTTATTTAATCACTTTTTAAACAAAATGTCTGCTAAGTTCAATTTGAAGGTTTTGGTAAATAAAGATAAAACAAAGGTACTTTTTGCAGAAATCGATAGTGATTTCGCTGATGTTTTGTTAAGCTTTTTGACATTGCCATTGGGAACAATCCTGAGAATCTTCGATAAGCATTATGGAGAAAAAGAGGTACCCATTGTTATTGGAAGCTTAAACAGTTTGCTAAAAGGTTTATCTGATCTTGATGATGTTTATGTCAAAACATAATTTCTAATCTTGCCTAGAAGAATCAAGAAACATTGAAGAAGATGCATTCAAACTTGCATTCAAAGTTGCACATTGGAATTCAAAGTCTCACATTTGGAAAATCAAAGTCACATATTTGGAAAATCAAAATTACACACTTGGAAAATCAAAGTTTTACATTATAGTTTCACATTGTCTAGATTCATCCATTTTGCACTATAAAAAAAGGTGTTGTCATTTGTTGTAAACATAACAACTAGAGCAAAAAAAAAAAAAATCAAGTTATAGAGGTAGATAGAAATTGTAATAGAGTGAGCCGTAGCTACTCTAATCCTATCGAAAAATTCATTCAATAAAAATATAATTTTTCCTACCATAGCTTCCGCACCCAACAAATTTGGTATCTAGAGCTGAAAATTTCAGCATACTTCTACAATGACGTCAAGTTCTACTTCTCCACTCTTCGCATTTTCACCAAGTCAAGTTCCAATTTTCGAAGGCGAATACTATGAGTATTGGAGTAGCCAAATGCAAACATTCTTTGAGTCCATGGAGTTATGGGACGTGATCGATGGAGAGCTTCAAGAACCGAATAAAGATGATGAAGAATATGCCAAGTTGCTAAAGGAATTTAAGAAGAAAGATGCAATAGCGTTGCGATATATTCAACAAGGTGTTGGAAAAACAATTTTTCCACGTATCTTTGGTGTTAAAAAAGCCATTGATGCTTGGAACATCTTGAAACAAGAATTTCAAGGGACCGAGAAGACGATTGAATTGAAACTTCAATCTTTGTGGAGAGATTTTGATAATCTCAAAATGGACGATGGAGACCCTATTCGTGATTTCTCTACACGAGTATCGGAGATTGTAAATCAAATCAAAGGCTGTGGAGATACAATTGAAGAAAAGAGAGTCGTCCAAAAAGTCCTTCGTAGTCTTCCTCCGAAGTTTGATCATGTTGCTGCCGCAATTGAAGAATCAAAAGATCTATCCAAGATGTCAATGTACGAGTTGACGGGATCGCTTCTCGCACATGAGCAAAGAATCAATCGAACGACCAATTCTTCAACCGAACAAGCATTCCAATCAAAGGAAATATCAAAACCAAATAGAGGAGAATTCAAAGGAGGCCCAAATTATAATAAAGCCAAATGGAGACCAAATGAGAAGAAAGAAAATTGGCAATCCAAGTCATCTCGAAATTCCGGTAACAATTCTAGTTGCCTTATTTGCAAGAAGTCTAATCATGAATCCAAAGATTGTTATTTTAAGTGCAAAAGATGCAAAATCCCTAACCATTCTCAAAGGAATTGTTGGTTCCAAAACAAAGAAAAGAGTGAATCAAAAGAAGAGGCAAAATTCTTAAACGAAACAAAAGAAGAATTATTATTCTATTTAAGTGATTTTCAAGAAACCAAAAATTTGTGGTACTTGGATAGTGGATGCAGTAACCACATGACAGGTGACCGTGATCTATTTGTTGAGCTTGATCCAAATATTACATCTCAAATTATTCTTGGTGATGGTTCACAAAGAAGCGCAAAAGGAAAGGGAACTATCGCTGTCCGAACTAAGGAGGGTAAACAGAAACTCATCACTGATGTTCTTTATGTGCCAAACTTGTCACACAACCTTCTTAGTGTTGGTCAGCTCATTCAAAAGAATTTCTCAGTTCACTTTGATGACGGAGAATGCAAAATTCTTGACAAAAAGAGAAATGTTATTATTGCAAGTATTGGGATGAGAAACAAAACGTTTCCCCTCATGTAACCTTTTCATGGTAACCATGCTCTTAAAGTTGAAAATGCAGATTCATCATATCTTTGGCATTTACGCTATGGTCATCTACATAGCAAAGGACTTCAATTACTAAAAGAGAAAAATATGGTGATCGGACTTCCAACCATTCAGAAGAACAATCAATTTTGTGAAGGTTGTATTTTTGGGAAAATGCACAAGCTTCCATTCCCAAAAACATCATGGCGAGCTAAAGCACCATTAGAGCTAGTCCACTCAGATATCTGTGGACCAATGCAGACTCCTACTCCAGGAAATAAGAGGTATTTCATTCTCTATATCGATGACTTTACAAGAATGATGTGGATATATTTCCTAAATCAAAAGTCCGAAGCATTCGCTACATTCCTGCAATTCAAAGCACTTGTCGAAAGAGAAAGTGATTTTCTGATAAAAACTCTGAGAACTGATCGTGGAGGTGAATATCTTTACAATCCTTTTATCGAGTATTGTAAAGTAAATGGTATTAAAAGACAACTGACGGTGAGTAGAACACCACAACAAAATGGTGTCGCTGAAAGAAAAAATCGAACAATCGTTGAGATGGCAAGAAGCATGCTGAAAGGAAAAGGAATTCCAAATCTTTACTGGGCAAAAGCCGTACACACATCCGTGTACATTCTTAACCGTTCTCCTACAAAAGCTGTAAGGAACAAAACACCATTTGAAGCCTGGCACAAAAAGAAACCAAAAGTGGATCATTTCAAAGTATTTGGTAGCATCGCATATGCACTCATTCCATCCCACACTCGTGAAAAATTTGATGAAAAAGGCAAGAAGTTTCTCTTTATTGGCTACAGTGATGAATCCAAAGGATACCGACTAATTGATCCAACCACAAATAAACTCACGGTATCTCGAGATGTTGTTTTTGATGAAGCTTCTACTTGGACAGGAAAGAAAAGCAAGTCGTAGAATCGCCAACTTATGAAGATCCATTGGCATCTCAAGCTAGTCCATCTGAAAAGCCAGCTCCTGTTCCAAGATTGGATGAATCCGAAGATGAAAGTCCTCCAAGAAAAACACGCTTATTAAGCGATATTTATGAGTCTTGTGAACTCGGATTATTTTCTTGCGAACCTCAAAATTATGAAGAAGCATCAAAAAATGAGCATTGGAAAAAGGCAATGGATGAAGAAATGTCCACAATCGAGAAAAATAAAACTTGGGAGCTCGTTAATCCGCCGGAAGGAAAGAAAATTGGGCTAAAATGGGTATTTAAAGTCAAGTTCAATGAAAATGGAAAAATTCAGAAGTACAAAGCTCGCCTCGTTGCAAAAGGATATTCTCAACAACCCGGAATTGACTACACCGAAACATTTGCTCCGGTTGCTAGAATCGAAACGATTCGCACATTTCTTACTTTAGCTGCTCAAATGGAATTACGAGTGTATCAACTTGATGTGAAATTAGCCTTCCTAAATGGAGAAATTATTGAAGAAGTTTATGTCGAGCAGCCTGAAGGATTTAAAGTCAAAGGCCAAGAAGAAAAAGTTTATCGACTAAGAAAAGCACTATACGGGCTAAAACAGGCACCTCGTGCATGGAATAGTAAAATCAATAGCTATTTCATTGAAAGTGGTTTTAATCGAAGTTCTAGTGAGTCTTCTCTCTATGTGAAAGACGACGGGAACGATTTTCTTGTGGTTTGTCTCTATGTAGACGATCTTATCTATTTTGGGACAAACACAACCATGGTGGAAAATTTCAAGAAAAACATGATGGAAAAATTCGAGATGACTCATCTAGGTCTCATGCGATATTTTCTTGGAATCCAAGTCAAGCAAAGCCCTGGAAGAATTTTTCTGTGCCAAGAGAAGTACATGGATGATTTGTTGAAGAAATTCAATATGAACCACTGCAAGCCTATTTCTACACCATTGGCGTTAAATGAGAAATTGCAAGTTCATTTGATGCAGAAAAAGTTGATGCCTCACTTTACCGAAAATTGATTGGTTCATTGATCTACCTCAATACAAGGCCTGACATAACTCATTCTGTAAGTCTACTTTCAAGATTCATGAATGAACCAAGTAAAATTCATTTCTCAGCTGCAAAAAGAGTTTTAAGGTACTTGAAAGGTACTAAGAGTCAAGGAATTGAGTTTAAAAAAGAAGACAATTTCAAGCTTGTGGGCTACACTGATAGTGATTGGGCTGGATCACTTGATGATCGAAAAAGTACATCGGGATATATATTTTGTCTTGGAACAAATATCATTTCATGGAGTTCAAGAAAGCAAAAATCAGTTGCCTTATCATCAGCTGAAGCTGAATACATTGCAGCCACTGAGGCAGCTTGTGAAGCAGTTTGGCTAAGACGCATATTGAAAGATATGAAGTTCAAGCAAAATGAACCTACTACAATTTATTGTGATAATATGTCCGCAATTGCTATGACAAAAAAATCCAGTCTTTCATGCAAGGTCCAAGCATATAGAGATTCGACATCATTTCATCCGTGAGCTAGTAAACCAAGAAGAAATTTGCATGAAGTTCATGAATACCAATGATCAACCAGCCGATGTTTTGACAAAAGCAGTGACCTCCGATAAATTCGAAAGATTCAAGAAGCAAGTCAAGATTATAAATTAAGGAGGGGTGTCAAAACATAATTTCTAATCTTGCCTAGAAGAATCAAGAAACATTGAAGAAGATGCATTCAAACTTGCATTTAAAGTTGCACATTGGAATTCAAAGTCTCACATTTGGAAAATCAAATTTACACACTTGGAAAATCAAAGTTTTACATTATAGTTTCACATTGTCTAGATTCATCCATTTTGCACTATAAAAAGAGGTGTTGTCATTTGTTGTAAACATAACAACTAGAGCAAAAAAAAATATCAAGTTATAGAGGTAGATAGAAATTGTAATAGAGTGAGCCGTAGCTACTCTAATCCTATTGAAAAATTCCTTCAATAAAAATATAATTTTTCCTACCATAGCTTCCACACCCAACAGTTTATTTCTGTACAAAAGAGGGTAAAATGATGCTGCTCAATCCAATACGTTCATCTGAATCTGAATGCAGTAAACTGAAACTGAATATAGATTATGAATCTCAGCCCACCAAATACTTTGGTTGTGAAAACATGGATTGTTACTTGGGCGGATCATCAGGCATAAGACTGTATTTCGATACGGCAATTTGCAAATGTGGGAAACCAATGAACAGAGAAGTAAGGGGTCGAAGGATTCATAGTGAAAATGGAGTTTTTTCTAAGAAAAATGTATCTTTTGCAATAAGCGACGCTTTGCAGATTGCACCGAATGTGACTGAATCCGTCATTCAGATTATCCGTAATTTTGGGATAACGGATGTAGATGGGGCCGAGCAAATGAATCTTACTATTGGACTCAATGAGGTGAGTGAGTCTCTTTTCTACGTCTTTTTTGTTCAAATATTGATATATTTTTTCATATATTGGATCAGATAATGGATTTGCTCAAGGGATCTTTAAAGTCGAAAACTCCACTTACAGACTTGGTTCTCAATAAAAGACGGGTGGATCACTTGAAATTTACTTCAGTGTATAAGATAGAGCAGAAATCAGATTCTAAGAAGATTGTTATAAAAGCCATTATTCAAAGATCTACCAAGAAATTGTTGTTTGCTATAGCCAAGGAAAATTTCATAGATTTTCTATTTAGTTTGCTCACAATTCCGTTAGGAGGAGTTGTCAACCTTTTGGGCATCGACTCTCCTCTTGTGAGTATAAATAATTTATACCAGAGCATACAAAATATGGATGGTGACGAGTGTTTCAAGTCGAACGAAATTAAAAGTATGCTACTAAAACCTCAGCTTGCACCAACGTACGTTTCCAAAAATCAAATTCTTCCTCTTGTTGAACAAAACCTTCCTTTGTGGTATTTCCATCCTTATATGGATCAAGTTAAAAGTTGTTTTCGATCCTCTAAGTGGTACAAAAAAGATCGCATTGTGACTTTTAAAGACCCAAAAGATGAAGGAAGTTATGTGAAGGGACCAAGAATGTTTATGGTAGCTGATGATTTAACTGTAACACCTTTGTCTATGCTGTCAAGTGTTTTGATTCTCAATGGGCTAAAAATCCCTTTATTTGATGTCGAGGAAAAAGAATTTGAAATCGGGCTTCGAGAGGTATCGATTTTAAAACTTTGTTTTTGATTTAGTGTTTATGTTGTTCGTGTAATGAGACTCGTTTTCGTTGGTGGTGCAGGCTTTAAACATACTAAGAGCGTCTCTTGTTTCGACTTCTGCTTTAACCGATGGTCTGAGGATCAATTGCGTCTTCATGAAGAAACCAAAGGAAGAACAGTGAATCTTCACTGATTATTCTAAACCCTAATCCCATTCTACAAATGGAAAGTTTGACATAAATGGGATTTTTTTTTTTTTTGAAATTGAATGCATTTAATTACTAATTCGTTATCTGGCATGTACTAGATGAAAACGACAATTTTTATGAAAGCCTTCCATTTGCTTCTTTTCTATGTAGTAGAATTTGTTAAGGCATATTGCAGTATGTTATCTAAATAATTACATTGAAATTAACTGCATATTTATGAGAACAAATGCTCATTTTGACTCTATAATCATTCATCCAATCCTGTAATTGCGAAAATTCAGTTGGTTCATACAAAAGTTCATGTAATTGTGACTTCTGGAATCGATCCTGAAAGTGCAGTTATCTAAATAATTACACATTCATCAATCCTGTAATTGTTAAAATGTCTTCAATCCTTCAGAATTGAACTAAACTCCATTGATTTAACATAAATGGACCAACATTTAGAATGCTAATCTTTTTTTCTCCTTTGAATAATGTAACCCTAATTGATGTTGACATTAAAAAGAATGATATATAAACTTGAAATTTGAATGGATACAAAAAGCAGGTCTTCATTTTTGTTAATGCCGTTTGTGTTATATAAACCCTAAATTTGAATTTACTTGGAATTTCAAGTCCTATCGATATGACTTATGATAAAAAGATAAAAAGTGGTATCAATAAAAATGTTTCATCTTCAATTTGTTGAATTAACCAATAAATTAATTGAGTTTAATTGACTGATTTTAAGTTAAAACGATGTTCGTTTTGACTTATTATTTCAATCAGGGTTCTAAATTGTTAGAACAAGCATTTATTATTGGGATAAACATTTATTGAAATAATAGAGAATCGAGATCAAGAGGAGCAAATGCAACAGCAGCCATCACAGCAGCATTCGGATAATAAGAGGCAGAAGACTTATAAAGAAGTGTTAACGGCTAGTTGAAGTTGTTAAGTAAAAGCGTGTTTTTACTTAAATCAGTTTTATAGTTAGTTGGGGTAGTTAGATATAAATAGAAACTTTTACCCTTCTTGTTTTTCATAATTCAGAAATATTTTTCCAATCAATACGATTCTTTTTCTCTTCAATCATATCAATTTCTGCTGCGTTTCTGTAATCTTCATCATCAAGAATCTTCACCATGTATACATCCATGAATTTTACATGGTATCAGAGCAAGGTTTCCTTGCTTTGATTACCTCTTCTTCCACATACACACAGAAACCCTATTTTTTGATATTCATCCAGAATGGCGCAACAAGAAACTTCGACAGCTTCAGATATTCAGGTTCGGAAAGAACCATTCACCATTGAGTTTCAGAATCCGTTATACATACACCCTTCGGACACGCCGAATTTAGATTTAGTGTCAGAAGTCCTCACCGGATCAGAAAACTACAACACATGGAGCCGCGAAGTCATTGTGGCATTAGAAGCGAAGAATAAAATGAGTCTGATTGATGGATCATGCCTGGAACCAGATCGAGAATCACCCACATATCCGTATTGGAAGCGTTGCAACGCCTTGGTGAGATCATGGCTGCATAGATCACTCAATAGAGAGTTGGTTCACGGCGTGGTGTATTGTGAATCTGCACAACAAATATGGGCAGATCTTAAAGAAAGGTACAATCGTATAAATGGTGCAAGAATGTTCGCACTATATAGACAAATTAACACGATGACACAAGGCACGAGTACCGTATCTGAATATTACTCAAGATTGAGACAACTTTGGGATGAGTACGACTCACTAACGCCATCTCCGGCCAAGAATCCTTCCAAGGAGTATGTGGATTATACGGGTCAACTAAAAATGATGCAATTCCTTATGGGACTCAATGAGAGCTACATTCAAATCCGTTCACAAATTTTGATGATGTGTCCATTACCGAATCATGGCCAAGTTTATTCCATGGTTTCAAATGAAGAAACTCAAAGAGGAATCAACGTACAACACACCAACAGTGAATCCAGCATAGCCTTTTTTGGTAATACAAATCAAGAAGCAAACAAAGCTAAAAGACCTGATAAGGAGTCTCTATATTGCGAGCATTGTGAGATCACCGGGCACACAAAAGACACGTGTTTTAAAATTCATGGTTACCCACCAAATTGGAACCGTGGTGGAAGAAGGGGTGGTGGAAGAAGAGGTGGCTCCAGGGGGAGAAATGGAGGCCGAGGATCTTCAAGTAGAGGAATCACAAGCAACAATGCATTGGGTATGTATGATGCTAAAAATGTTAAAACCTCCAGTCATGAATCTGCCGTGGATGACCATACTCAACTTCAAACTGGTATCAACCAACAACAATACAAACAGCTTATGGACCTTATAGGTCAACTCAAAGTTGATACTACCAGTAAACCAGCCTCAACCAATTCGGCCGTCACTAATACAGCAGGTACATCTAAACCTTGTCAAAAGGAATGGATTCTAGACTCGGGTGCAAACCAACATATGACTTCAGAATCCATTCTCTTTGAAACCCTTGATGATAATAATTCTTATTTACCTACTGTAAGTTTACCAAATGGTAACAAAAGTGATGTTGTTGGTTCAGGAACAATTAAAATTGGAGCAGACATTACTTTGAAAAGGACCTTATATGTTCCAGAATTCAAACATAATCTTATCTCTATCTCTAGGCTTATCTCAGACAACAATGTATCTGTGAATTTCTATCACAAACTTTGTGTCATACAGGACATTCAGACTGGCTTGATCAAAGGGATTGGTAGGCTCCATAATGGTTTATATTACCTCTGCAGCACAAAAGATCACCAGACTCCCTTTAAACTTTGTTACAATGCTGTTACAATGCTATTTCTGATGTTTCTAAATTTATTAAGTACAATCAAGCTCACCTATGGCATCAAAGAATGGGCCACATGGCTTATAGCAGATTTTCTTACTTACCTAAACTCGGTGTACATACTGAAAAACAAAGTTCGTTTTGTAATATTTGCCCCTTGGCAAAACAACATAGAGAACCTTTTCCCCAGAAAATTAAAGATTCTTTAGATGTTTTTGATATTGTTAACATGGATGTTTGGGGGCCGTATAGGGAATGTACCTATAATAATGAAAAGTTTTTCTTAACTATTGTGGATAATTACTCTAGATACACATGGATTGTTCTCCTTAGACACAAATCAGAAGTCTATGAACACATAAAATATTACTTACAACACATTGAAACACAGTTCGGTAAGAGAGTCAAGATTTTTAGAACCGATAATGGGACTGAGTTTTTCAATAAAGAATGTAGTAATATGTTTTCAAATCTAGGGATTATACATCAAAGCACATGTGCCTATACCCCTCAACAAAACGGGATAGCGGAGAGAAAGCATAAACATATATTAGAAGTAGCAAGATCTCTCAAATTTCAATCTAAGGTCCCTATTAAGTTTTGGGGGGAATGTGTAACTACGGCCGTTTATCTCATAAATAGAATGCCTACACCTATCTTAGATGGAAAAACACCCTTTTTCATGTTATATAAGAAAGATCCTTCATATGGGCATCTTAAATCTTTTGGATGTTTATGCTTTGCAAAGGTCTTGCCTATTACAGATAAATTCCAACAACGATCTACGCCTGCCGTATTCATGGGCTATTCATCTGTCAAAAAAAGATATAGACTATTAGATGTTAAATCTCAACAATTTTTTGTTAGTCGAGATGTCATCTTCTATGAGCATTTATTTCCCTTTGATATGAAAGAAAATACTTTACAAAATGGTTCTACTCAATTGCGAAAAGAATATGTTCATGATGATGTTTATCATGAGAACGCTATCACTACACCTGAGGATCACAATAATTCCATTGCCGGATCTGACATGGACAATGCAGCTCAAGATGACTCTATTGATCGTGGAGGACCAGTAGCCAATGACAACAGAAGTATTTCAGGTAATGAGACTAATCTTCGTAGATCCACTAGGGCATCTAAGGTGCCTAATTGGATCAAAGATTATGTCTCACCCCTTAATTACCCTAATCAGGATGCAAACTGTTCTATTGGTACTAAATACTCGATTTCAAATCATTTGAGCTATAATGCACTACAACCTGGATATAGAAGTTTTCTTGCAGCTATTACAAATGATTCTATTCCAAACAATTATGATGAGGCAAGGATGCAAAAAAAATGCAACAGGCCATGGACACGGAGATACAAGCCCTAGAATTGAATAATACCTGGGATATCGTCGATCTACCTCCAGGTAAATCCGCAGTAGGATGTCGTTGGGTTTATGCCATAAAGTATAAATCAACAGGAGAGATAGAGAGGCATAAGGCAAGGTTAGTGGCTAAGGGCTATACACAGTTAACTGGAATTGATTACAATGAGACGTTTTCACCGGTCGCAAAGCATGTCACTATTCGAGCCGTGTTATCTTTAGCATCGATTCATAATTGGGAGCTTTTACAAATGGATGTAACAAATGCGTTCTTACAAGGGGACCTCGAGGAAGAAGTATTCATGCATATACCTCCGGGCTATCCGGTAGGTAAGGATCAAAAGAACAAGGTATGCAGATTGAGGAAGTCCCTTTATGGACTTAAACAAGCATCGCGACAATGGAATCATAAATTCACACTTGCCATGATATCATTTGGGTTTACTCAGTCCAAACAGGATTACTCTTTGTTTGTCAAGAACCAAGGAGATAAGATAATCATTTTGCTAGTCTATGTAGATGACATTGTCATCACCGGAAATGATCCTCATCTTTTAGAACAATGTAAATCCTTCCTCAACAAAACGTTTCACATGAAGGATTTGGGGACACTGAAGTTTTTTCTAGGAATAGAGGTTGCACGTGGCAAAGATGGTATCTATCTCAATCAACGAAAATACGCATTAGAACTATTGGGTAGCACCGGAATGTTAGGATGTAAGCCTATTGGGACGCCAATGGAACAGAATATAAAGTATACTACTGACGAAGAAGGACAGAAGGATCCCTTTATATCAGACGTGAAGGGATTTCAAGGGATAGTTGGCAAATTGATATATTTATGCCTCACAAGGCCGGATATTACTTATGCGGTACAGCTTGTTAGCCAATTCATGCATCGACCGAAGCGTTCACATTATGATGCGGTAATGCGTATTCTCAGATATATAAAAGGAAGTCCAGGATTGGGGATATTATTAGCATCGAATAGCAAGTTGGAATTGAAAGCATATTGTGATAGTGACTGGGCTTCATGTCCAAACACTCGTAGGTCTCTAACAGGATATGCAGTGTTACTAGGGAATTCCTTGTTGTCATGGAGATCAAAGAAGCAAGCTACGGTGTCTAGAAGTTCAGCCGAATCCGAGTATAGGTCTATGGGTACTACTACAGCAGAAGTAATTTGGTTGATTGCTTTGTTTAAAGACTTAGGGTTCAAGGATTTGGAGCCAGTTAATCTCTATACCGACAGTAAATCCGCCATCCAAATAGCAGCAAACCCCGTCTTTCATGAGCGCACTAAACATCTGGAAGTTGACTGCCACTTTATTAGGGATAAGATACAAGCTGGAGTGATTAAAACCATTTATGTTTCCACTCATCAACAACCTGCAGACATTTTCACAAAAGCTTTGGGCAAAGATCAATTTCTTTTTTTGTTGTCCAAGTTGGGAGTTTTCAATCTTTATCAACCCACCAACTTGAGGGGGAGTATTGAAATAATAGAGAATCGAGATCAAGAGGAGCAAATGCAACAGCAGCCATCACAGCAGCATTCGGATAATAAGAGGCAGAAGACTTATAAAGAAGTGTTAACGGCTAGTTGAAGTTGTTAAGTAAAAGCGTGTTTTTACTTAAATCAGTTTTATAGTTAGTTGGGGTAGTTAGATATAAATAGAAACTTTTACCCTTCTTGTTTTTCATAATTCAGAAATATTTTTCCAATCAATACGATTCTTTTTCTCTTCAATCATATCAATTTCTGCTGCGTTTCTGTAATCTTCATCATCAAGAATCTTCACCATGTATACATCCATGAATTTTACAACATTATAGTTGTTAGCAGTGTTGTGATTGTATTTCTTTAACACTTGAAATCATAAAACATCGTCCTAAACGATGACTGAATATGGTGATTATGTCCACATAAAAGTTTATTTCCTTATATATTTTGACACAAAATTTTTTTATGTACAAGTCATAATCTTCATCGAAATTGTACATGAATGATCCGAAATTGTGCGTTTAATAAGATGTAAATCGATGGATTAGGTGCAATAAAATCAACTTATTCGACTTTTTTATTTATTTCATAATTGTGTGAGCGGAATATAGATTCATGAAGTTGTGAGGTTGAGAAAAAAATTGAAATTTTTTCCTCCTGAACATGGGTTTTGCCAATTTTTTCTTACATTATTTCTCCCTGAAAAATCTAATATTGGTCGGATTTAATTGAACTTGATCTAGTCAAATATTCGTGTCGATGTTTGTTAAGACTGAACCTGTATTACAAGCTGCATACGTACCACTTAAAGGGATCAAGTCTGACGTAGTTCAAAGAAATGGTTTGATTCGTATAAAAGAATAGCTTGTGGATGGTTACTCCAAAAAATCCGTCCCCACTATGCCCTTTTGTTGTTGTATTTATAGGTGTTTAAACCACTGTTCATGAGCTGACATATGAGCCAGCAATGGGCTGCCACTTGTCACATATTTAATGGACCATTAAATATCTGTGCCAAAACTAGGGGTGTAAATCGAGCCGAGCCGGCTCGCGAGCCAAGTCGGCTCGGCTCGAACGAGCTCGGCTCGAGCTCGAGTTTTTCGAGCTCGAGCCGAGCTTCTCGAGCTTGAGCTCTCAGTCGAGCTTGAGCTCGAGCTTAACACTCTTCGAAAAAAGGCTCGCGAGCTTTTTGTAATTAATTTTTTATATTAATATTAAATATTAATAAATAATAAATAAACTAATAAATGGGATTTGGGAATCTTGGAAGAAACAGAACACAACCCACGAGGCCACGACTTCTGCAGTTCTGTTTTTCCAAATTATAAACCCTAGTCTTCTCCTTCAACTCTTGCCGCCGTCCGCCTCTCTTCATCGTCCGGAGTCTTCTCCTTCCACTCTTACCGTCCTCCGCCTCTCTTCATCGTCCGGAATCACCATCGAAGGTAGGGTTTTGGGTTCCATAAATTCGGGTATTGTGTAGTTAGTTTTATTTGACGATTTTCTTTTTAATTTCTGAGAAAATCAATTCAATGTACTCAGCCATTAAATTTGTTTGATGAAGCTTCTGCATTTCTGCATTTTAATTTGCGAGCTCGATTCGAGCCCGGGCTCGCGAGCCTGGGTTCGAACCGAGCTCCCGAACCGAGCTGAACTGAATTAGTTACTACCGAGCTCGAGCTCGAGCCCTCCAAATTGAGCTCGACGAGCTCGAGCTCATATTTTGAGATTCGAGCTCGAGCTCAAGCCCGAGAAAATCATCGGGCTCGGCTCGAGCTCGGCTCGTTTACACCCCTAGCCAAAACATACCAGTTTGGGCCCTCACTTATGGGCCTAAAGAACAGCATTGGGCTCGTCTTCAACAGTATCTTCACCTCGTATGGTATCATTAACTCGTATATCTCATATGGGGTTACTTAAATTCTCTCTAGTATTGATGTGATAGGCCCAATTGGCGAAACGCATCATATACGAGTATAATCCTTATCAATAAGTCCCCTAGATCATAATCTTAATCGCATTGGCATGGACTCGTTTATTATTATGATCTTGAATACATTTCCTCGTATAGTCCTCTGGCGCGTCATGCGTGTATGACCACGCGCGTCTGTAAACACGCGTCTTTGTTAGCGCTTTATTTGCCCGCATTAATTTCGAGGAATATGCAGAGACGTTCATCCGTGCCGTTGATTTTGATTCTTGATTCTTCATCATTACCGTCCATTTTCCCGCCCATTGCGTGTATATATATATCTCCCTAACCCTAATTTCCACCATTTGATTTGTGCGTTCTTTAGAGAGAGAATTTTATCATTACGAGCTTGTCACTTTCGAAGTCTCTCAAGTCATCCTTGTTTATCATCCTCGATCCTCTTCAATTAGGTATCTCTCTTGTCCCTAATTTTTCTTCTTTTCCTTCGAGTCGACCTCATTAGTCAGTTTATTTCGTCACTATGTCCAAAAATTCTATATCGGGTTCAGGTCTAGGTCTGCCAAACCTAGAGGGCTTAGAAATCCCGGATCTTAACGAGTGTTCTACCTCGTTAGGGCCCCTCGGTCCGATGATAAACGAATTTACTGAATCTTCTCCTAACCAACACCGGCCCCCCACTAACCTATCGCCCTCAGACTACGATCTCAACATGTCACATCTGATTCAGGATATCGGTCAGGTAGTCTCCGAAGGAGACGATCCAGAGCGCAATGTTCTTCCTGCCGATGTCGATTCCTGGGTTAATCGTCCTTCGACGATCACCAAGGGTATGTTAGATTCCCTTAAGCGTCAGTATTACATTCCTGACGAGTTCTTCCTTCTGTCCCCCCACGAGGAAGAGCGTATGCATAGGCCACCTCGTGGGTATAGAACCTTTTTTGCAGCCCAACTTGCTTGTGGACTACGTTTCCCTTTGCATCATGTAATTCGCATGATACTCCATCGTCTAGGGTTGTGCCCAACTCAGTTACTTCCCAACTCCTATCGTCACCTGAATAGCTTCATTATTCTTATGCGAGCTTGGAGAGTAGACCCTAATTTTGAAAACTTCTATCATATGTTCCGAGTCTGTAAGTCAGGTTTAGGGGATAGGGGTTTCTTTTACATATCCCCTCGTAATAAGAGGATGCGTGTCCTGAATTATTCTCCTTCTTCACACGGAGTGTGGAAGGATAAGTATTTTTTTGTCGGTCAACCCAATCTGGCCAGTTGGAACCTTCCTCGTATATGGAAGTTAGATCCTCCTCGTCTAGAGGATGTTGGCGGTCCAACATGGGGTCCCCATTTTATCGACCAACACTTCAAATGGTTGTACGATCCGAAGATCCATTTTAGGGAGGCTGTACTAGTCCGATGTGGGATTAGTCAGGCCCCTATCCCGTATGAGAAAGTTGGTAAGCTCTTTCTCGTATTGTCTTCTCGTATTTCCTCGTCTTGATTGTTGTTTCGGTAGCTCGTTTATTTGCTTCAATAATAATAATTTTTTATATCGTATATTACTTTAGTTCGTGTGGAATCTGACTACAATTCCCTTTTATTAGGAATGGCCGAAGAACAAGCTCGTTTAGCGAAACTCTTATAAAAAAAGACGAGAAGAAATGCTTCGTCACGTGGAGCTACTGTGACTGGGACATCTTCTGGTACAACTCGTCCTTCTCAAGGACGAAGGGGTCCCGTTGCCCCTGCATCAGTCCTTATTTCTTAGGCTGGGCCGTCATCTTCTGCTAGGGTGGTTCTAACCCTGCCCCTCTGCAACAGTTTGATCGTAGCTTGGAAGGGTCTAGGCCACAAGATGTTCCCACTGTCCATCTCTCTGAAGAGTCAGGGGAACAAGAGGGTGCATTGCGTCAACGTCGTAAGAGACACAGGCACGGTCTGACTAATCGTGGGGATGTGGAAACCCGTGATGGGGAGTCATCTCGTTCTCCCATTGCCAGCCTCGTTATCGTGCATCAGTATGAGGCATATTCCTTGCTGGATCGAATGCAAAAACAAGGGGAAAACTGGCGCCCAGAACTCCAACCTGATCAGCCTGTCCTTGTACCTGACTGGCGGATCTACCCCTCGAGCTCTATACTTGGTACGAATGGGGTAAAGGTAGCCGCTGAGATGGCTCGGAGCATCATGCTTCCTGGTGACAAGGCTCAATTCGTCACGATGCCGCACACCCAGGTTGAAGATTCGATCCACAAGTGTTTAGCCGAGGTGAATCTTTAAACTTATCCCAAAGTAAATCATGAATTCTATCACCTCGCTGTATTTCTTATTATTTATTTGCTTTTACAGGCCTCGTTATTGGCTAATTCTCTTTCCCTCAACCTCTCCTTTATGAGGCACGAAAATTCTGAAATGAAGAGATCCTACGAGGAGTATCGTAGTCGTCTTGACGGTGCCTCGGCTGAGATTGAAGGCGCTCGTAAACTACGGGCTGAGGCAAAGAGCGTGATTCAAGAGATGTCTAACTTAAAGTTAGCTTATAACGATCTGAAGCTAGACTCCCTGGAAAAGGGTAAAGAGATCAAGTCTATGAAGGAAGAACTCACAGCCTCAAAGAGAGCTCTCGAGGGTACCAAAGAAGAGCTAGAGAGGGTCAAGGCTGAGGCTGCTAAAAATTACGAAACTGGCTTAGCGGATGGCCGAGATGTCTTTGTTAACTCGTTGGAGTATAAGAAGACTATGGACGAGGTCAGGTTCAATGGAGCTCGTGATTTCAGGCATTCCACTACTTTTCGAATGCTTAGCCTGGAGCCTGCTGTGGATTATTTATTCGACGGCTTCTGCAAAGCCGTCGACTATATGGTAAAAGAAGGCCTCGTTGTCCCTGACTTTGATCCAGTTGACTTTGAGAAATTTGCTTCTGAACCCTTGCTTCGCCCACCGAGTGCCACCTCGTCGGTTGAGTATCAGAACTTCCCAGAGTTTAAGCCTTTGGGACCTATTAACTCCGACGAGGAAGAAGAAGAATCTGCTTCTGCTGCAGGCAACGATGTGTCTGCCTCTGCTCCCAGAACTGCCGAGAATTAGTTCATATTTTCTTTTCTTCGTTTTGTTGTTGTTGTTTTTTTTTTTTTTATTAGATGCTCGTTCTGTATCCGAAGACATGGTTTATTCGATTGTTGGATTTGTCCCAAGTAATATGAAGTGTTTATCTACGCAATTTATTTAACTTGTATGCTGTTATGTTTCATTCTGAATATGAGTCTAAACATTTAACAATTATACGAAATCACTTCCAAAAGTCTCTGCCCATCATATTAACAAGCATATTTACACGAAATTACTGGTGCAACAATACCCAACAACTTTCTAACTTCTAACAAAATACTTGTATAGATATATTTTTAATATATCTACGTATAATATTTACGAAGGTTTTGCATGTTCCAAGGACGAGGCAAGTCTTTGCCTTTTAAGTCTTGTAATATGTAAGTTCCTGCTCTGTTCACTTCTACGACCTTATAAGGTCCTTCCCAATTGGCGTCCAGCTTTCCTACGTGCCTCGAGACTTCGACCTTCTTTAATACGAGGTCTCCCACCTCAAAATACCTACTTCGTACACGTTTATTGTATGCACGAGCCATAGTTTTCTTCTGCATGAGGATCTTTATATATGCACGTTCTCTGACTTCTTCCACCACTTCGACATCAAATGCACGCTCGGATTGATTTATCACTGGGTCGTACTGGGAAACCCTATGCGTCATTTCCCCAATTTCTGCAGGGATAACCGCCTCCGAACTGTATACGAGACAAAACGGCGTTTCACCCGTCGAGGTACGAGGTGTAGTTCTATAAGCCCACAATATTCCTGGCAACTCTTCTGCCCAGTTACCCTTCTTTCCGTTAAGCCGAGCTTTCAGATGTTGAAGCAATATTCTATTGGCTACTTCGGTTTGCCCATTGGCTTGCGGGTGTCCTACTGCCGTGAAATTTTGCGGATCTTATATTCTTCACACCACTTTACCACGTTCTTACTGTTGAACTGGGTGCCATTATCGGATATTAGAATACAAGGCACCCCAAAGCGCCATACGATATTTCGCCAAATGAACTTCATCACCTCGTGGTCCGTGATCTTTGCTACTACCTCCGCTTCAATCCATTTCGTAAAATGTTCCACTGCTACGATCATGAATTTTCTTTGTCCAGTGGCAAGTGGAAACGGTCCTAAGATGTCAATCCCCCATTGGTCGAAAGGGTATGCTATTTTGATTGGTTCCAACTTTGTGGCTGGGTGATGCAACAAATTTGCATGTAATTGACAATCCTGACATCGTTTCGTAAAACGACGTGAATCTTCCGTCATGGTCGGCCAAAAGTATCCTTGACGCAAAATTTTCTGGGCCAAGGCTCTTCCCCTGGAATGATTCCCGCAACTGCCTTGGTGTATCTCCTTCATAACATATTCAGCCTCCGTTTTATCCAAACAGCGAAGTAGCGGACCCATCACAGATCGTTTATATAGCTTGCCTTCTACTAAGATAAATCTCGAAGCCTTATATACGATTCTTTGGGCCGTATTCTTGTCGTCAGGCAAAACCTTATCTGATAGATATCTCCGGATATCGTATCTCCAATCGCTTGTATCGTCTATCGTAACAACCTCAGTGGTTTTGGCTGATAATTGCTGTTAAGGTTCATCAGCAATTAGTATCAGGACTCTTCGGCTTATATTTCCAGTAATGGAGCTAGCTAGTTTGGATAATGCATCGGCTCTCTCATTCTCCTCTCGCGGAATCTGGAGAACGTCAATTCTTGTGAACAGTGACATCAATTTTTTGATATGACTGAGATACGAAGCTAAACTTGCCTCCCGTACTTCGAATACACCGCTTACTTGATTTGCAACTAATTGGGAATCGGTATAAAAATCTAAGCTTTGTACATTTAAATCCCGCGCCAGTTTTAAACCTGTAATTTATCATTTACTTTTTAGGTAGTACCCTTTAAAGGGATTATGGAGTTTCTTGAATACTCGAATTTTTAGTCGTACCTGCCACAAGGGCTTCGTACTCCGCCTCGTTGTTAGTAACTTCAAAGTTCAATTTTACGGCAAATTCATAATCATTCCCTGTATATCAACGGAGACTCGTCTAAATACGACAATGTTCATTACGAGCTTAATATATTTGTAAAACGAGATGGCAGTCAAACCTTGGAGATCGTGTAACCATATTCCCGCACCCCCCTTTCGAGAGGCGGACGACCCATCGACATGTAACATCTATGGAGTAGGGATCACTGTGCAAATAATAAAGAGAAAATTGTTATTCAGTCATACGATTTTAGCAGTGTACGAATAAATAAGTCGTTTAACAGTTTAAGACCTCGTGAGGTGATGACATCATCTGGCGTTGTCATTTCGACAATAAATTCTGCCAAGGCTTGTGCTTTTATAGCAGTTCGTGGTCGATATTGTAGAGAGAATTCTCCCAATTCAACTGCCCACTTCACGAGTCTACCTGAGATATCAGGATTGGATAACACTTGTCGCAAGGGTTGATCTGTGAGGACGATTATTTGATGGGACTGAAAGTAAGGTCGTAGCTTCCGAGCTGCTGTCATAGAGCTAACGCCCATTTTTCAATCTGAGTGTAATTTTTCTCAGCTCCCAACATCGTTTTACTCACATAATATACGGGACGGTGGTCTCCATTATCATCACGAACCAATACTGCACTGACGGCATTGGTCGATATGGCATGGTAGAGAAGAAGAGGTTCTCCTTCCATCGGCTTTGTAAGTAACGGGGCCGACGTTAGATAGCTTTTCAAGTTCTGAAATGCCTCTTCGCATTCATCTGTCCACTCAAAATGTTTTACATTCTTTAAGATTTTGAAGAATGGGAGACCTTTGTTTTGTCAGACGACCTGGATATGAATCTGCTCAAGCTTGCCATTTTTCGGGTCAATGTTTGAACTTCTGCAATGGATGTTGGGGATTGCATGTCTAATACGGATTGAATTTTCTCCGGGTTAGCTTCGATACCGCGTTGTGTGACCATGTATCCGAGAAATTTTCCATCTCGTACACCGAATATACATTTTTTTGGATTCAGCCTCATCCCGTATTTCCTCATGATAGTAAACGACTTCTCCAAATGCCCCAAATGCTCGTCCTGGCATTTACTCTTGACTAGCATGTCGTCCACGTAAACCTCCATTGTATAGCCAATTTCTTCTTTGAACATCTGATTTACGAGCCTCTGGTACGTAGGGCCAGCGTTTCTCAAACCGAATAGCATAACATTGTAACAATAGATTCCCCTGGCAGTTACGAACGAGGTCTTATCACAGTCTTCAGGTGCCATTTTTATCTGATTGAATCCTTGATATGCGTCCATCATACTCAAGAGCGCACATTCAGCGGTTGAGTCAACGAGCAGGTCGATACGAGGCAGATGATATAGGTCACGAGGGCAAGCTTTGTTTAAATTTATATAGTCAATACACATTCTCCACTGTCCAGAAGCTTTTGGTACTAACACTACGTTAGCTAGCCACTCCGTATAATTGATTTCTCGTATATAGCCCACTTTTGGCAAGTTGCTCACTTCGTCATCAATTATTTTATTTCTGTCCACTCCAAAATTCCTTCTTTTTTGTTTTACGGGCTTAACACGGGGGGTCTATATTGAGCCTATGTACAGTGACTTCTGGGTCGATCCCTTTGAAGTCAGACGCCTGCCATGCAAACATATCAATATTAGCGCGAAGGAATTTATTAGCATTAACTCCATATTTTTTGGCATCTGTGTACCTATGTTCGTTATTTTATTCTTGTTTCTCGGAACGAGTTCGATTGCCTTGTGTTCAACCGGTTGTACTCGATTCCTTTCGGGTTGGACTCGTTTTTGCTCTGGTTCTTCCTTTTTCGTTATGCCAAACCGTACCACCTGATTCGTTTGCATCACCTGTTTCTTGGTGACTGTGTTCGATGCTTTCTGTAAGGAAGTGGCGTAACACTGCCTTGCTGCTTGCTGATCACATCATACAACACCCACTCCTATTTCAGTCATGAATTTCATTTTTAGGTGCGGTGTTGAGACGATTGCCCCAAATTGGTTCAAGCCAGGTCGTCCTAGAATTGCGTTATATGCAAATGGGAAATCCACCACTAAGTATTTGATCATCATTGTCTTTCTTTTTGATTCAGTACCCAACGAAGTAGGCAAGTCGATCGTTCCGAGGGGTACTATTTCTGAACCTCCAAACCCCACAAGGGGGGGTATTTACTGGTTGTAGCGTATTGGTTGGGATTTTCATTCTTTCGAGCACCGTTGAAAATACAATGTCAGCTGAACTTCCGTTGTCCACTAATATTTTGTGGACAGCGTAGTTTGCTATGTCCATTGTTATCACCATAGGATCATTGTGAGGTGTGATAACCCCCTCGAAATCCTGGTCCCCAAAGGAAATTACTTCCTTCATACTTGCTTGAATATGATTCACTGTTTTCCCATGTGACTCGTAATTGACGAGCTCCAGAGCGTACCTTTTTCTTGCATTTTTTGAATCACCCCCGTTTGGCCCCCAGCAATTGTATTGATGTCCCCGTACTTAGGCCTGTTGTCGTTATGCTCATCGTTCCTTCTCGGCCTATACTTTTCAGGCTCGTCCCGGTGATTACGAGTTTGAACCCTGTTTTGTTGTCCCGAATGAGCTTCTCTATCTCGTCCTTGAGTTGACAACACTCCTCTGTGTCGTGGCCCGTATCTTTGTGAAATTTACAATACTTGTCATTGTTTTTTCTCTTGGGATCAGGTCTCATTTTTCGGGGAGGATTAACTTGAATTCCTGCCCTCTCGATAGCCATTAGCGCCTGAGTTCTTGAGGCATTCAACGGTGCGTAATTATCAAAACGTCCCCGCCTGTGTTCTTTGACCCGCTTGACTTTTGAATCATCTCGTTTTTGTGGCCCTTTGTCTTTCGACTGCTTATGGCTCGCCTGTTCTGCTCGTTTCATTCGATACATCTCATCCTCATAGATGTATTGCTGGGCTGTAATCATCATTTCCTCCGGATTTCGCGGAGGATTAAGAGTAAGCGCCCCCGCTAATGGACCCATCTTTAGACCGTTGATAAAGAGCTGCACTATCACCTCGTGTTGCACACCCTGAACATCTAATGCTTCATTGTTGAACCTATCAACAAAATCTCGTAGGGTCTCCTCGTCTTTCTGTTTTATTCCTAACAGATGAGAAATGAACTTTCTTGTTTTCCGCTTACTTGCAAAATGGTACTCGAATTTTTGAACTAACTGATCATACGAGATAATCGAATTGGAAGGTTGACTCACAAACCAATCCTGTGCCCTACTGGTTAGAGTTGTTGCAAAGATTCGAGCGTTTAAGGCATCACCGAGTCCATGTAAGGTCATCAAGGTCTCAAAGGTGACGAGGTGTTCTCGCGGATCTGTATCTCTGCTATACTTTGGGAGATCTGGCATTCTGAAATGTATTGGCATTGATTCTGATATTATTTCCTTGCCAAATGGGTTATTCCTCCGTTGTATAGACGACATGTTGTTCGTATTATGTTCTTGCCTCTGTCGTTTAACGGAATCTGCTCTTTCGGCCCTTTGATTTGACGACCCCCAATTAAGAGAACTAGGTGAATACGATGCTGATCTGTATCATCTATTTCGCTCTGATCAGAACCGTATGTCTTGACGATGTTAACCTGTTTGTTCTCACGAGCTGAAAAGCTTTCGTCGTGTCCCTCTCTCGCGGTCGTTTTTCCCTTGTTCCCCAATAGGGTCAAGTTCCGGGAAACGCCGTCTCCGAGTATCGCTCTTGTGGCGATGTTCCCCTTATTCCCTTTCTGGGTCAAATTCTGGGAATTGCCCTCTTGGGATACTCGGGGGGGGGGGGGGATTTGTTGTACCAATATTCGGAGTTACTGGCGGTAAACTCGTCATCCATCGTTGAAACCTTTCTTGTACCCTTCGATCGAACTCAGACTCTGTCATCGTAATCATCTTCTCAGGTATCGTTTCAACTGGCTGTTGTATGCTTGTATGAGTTTGCTCAGCTTCTTCTAAATTCATCGGCTCTTTTCCTGGTCGATAAGGTTCTCTATCCATGTCGATTTGTTCAACAATTTTTGTGGTTTCCCACAGACGGCGCCAAAATGATCTAGTCAAATATTCATATCGATGTTTGTTAAGACTGAACCTGTATTATAAGCTGCCTACGTACCACTTAAAGGGATCAAGTCTGACGTAGTTCAAAGAAATGGTTTGATTCGTATAAAAGAATAGCTTGTGGATGGTTACTCCAAAAAATCCGTCCCCACTATGCCCTTTTGTTGTTGTATTTATAGGTGTTTAAACCACTGTTCATGAGCTGACATATGAGCCAGCAATGGGCTGCCACTTGTCACATATTTAATGGACCATTAAATATCTGTGCCAAAACATACCAGTTTGGGCCCTCACTTATGGGCCTGAAGAACTGCATTGGGCTCGTCTTCAACAGTATCTTCACCTCGTATGGTATCATTAACTCGTATATCTCATATGGGGTTACTTAAATTCTCTCTAGTATTGATGTGATAGGCCCAATTGGCAAAACTCATTGTATACGAGTATAATCCTTATCAGAACCAAAGATGTGAATTACTTATATACAATTTTTATTATCAGAAAGAAATAGAAGAGAATCCTAGAATATCCGATAATTAAGGAACAATTAACTAACTATAAATCCTAATCTAATTCCACAAAGTTGCAATCTGAAATAAATTAGGAGTCACGTGACACTAGGACACAAGGTCTATTTAAGTAAGTAAATAATAGATGATTTTATTTAAATCCTACAACACTTGACCCTATTTTTTCGTGCATTAGCTTCCATACATAAAATAGGAGATCAATTTTTTCTAGTCGGAGGAAGATTTTTCGACGTTTTTCGGGTGTGATAATCTAGAGACGAGAGATAGCAATCGGAGCAAATTGTTTAAGCTTCAAGAGGTAACTTAATGCATGTTTTTGTTGGGTATTTTTTGTGTTACGCCATAACTAAAGTTTCATGCACACAAAGTATAGGGAAAAATAGTGAAAATTTAGTTCATTGTTTTTTTCCCAAAGAGTTTGTGAAATTCATCTAATTAAATCATCTAATTAAACCGAGTATTTCGAGCTCCAGCTTTAATTTCTTGTGAATCGAACTTCAGCTTTCTTGTAGTTGTTTATAAGGCCATGAGTTGGCTCGCGAGCTTTGTTAGTATTATTTTAATTTTTATATATGATTGCAAATACCAATTTTTTTAAAACATATACTTAAATTTTGTGATATGTGTTTCTACAAATTTTGTGATATGTGTTTCTACAAATTGATTCAATTAAATTATATTTTTGTGACATATAATGTATAATATATTAATGTATATTGTGATATGTGTTTGTACTAGGGGTGGCAATTGGGCGGGTTGGGTTGGTTTTGGGTCGGTTCTAATTGGTTGGTTGTTAAATGAGTTTGGTTCTTAAATGATTTTAAGGTGGAACCAAATTCAACCCAAAATGGAACCAAAATCAATCAAAAGGGAACCAAGCCCAACCCGATTCAATACTTTATATTTTGTTCATTATAATTTAGACTGTTGGCAAACGATTTGGCCTAACTTGAAATTTAGTTGGACCCAACTTGGAACCAAATAAAATTTTTTTAGGAACCAATTCAACAAAAATTGGGTTGGAATTGTTGGAACCGTGGTTTCGGATCCATTTTGCCACCCCTAGTTTGTACTAATTGTTTCAATTAAATTATTGACATATATTGTATGAATAAGAGATAATTGAAACGAAGAGGCATGTTAATATTTTTCTTTTCTTTATTCAGTTATTATACGACAAAGACGATGTTTGGGAAAATGGAAGGAGATTTAACTTTGAAACTTATGATAAATAAGGAGAAAACTAAGGTACTTTTCGCGGAAGTAGATAGCGACTTTGTAGACGTTTTATTAAGCTTCTTGACAGTAACGGATAGAATTTTCTCTCTCTAGATTTCTTCTTGCTTTTGGCTGTCCCTCACTTCCGAAGTTATGACTCCGCCGGCGAGTCCTAGATCCGGCGGGAACGTTTACATAGAAGACCATGTAAAAAAGAAAGTAAAGACCAGTTTGGGTTCCCAGGTGGACATTCCAATGGAGGTTTGCCATGAATCTTTGGAAAACCCAGCAAATGGAAAAATCAATATGACCTCCTATCGTGAGAAACTGGTGAGTGACCCAAGTAGGAGGAAAAGTCTGAAGTTTGAATCTGAGAATATGAAGAACCTTGACAAGATCAAGGTGACTAAGCCATCTGATGTATGCCCTCGTTCCCGAATCTGCTTTGAAGATGATTATGCCTCTATCTTAGAAATAAGTGGGAAGATAGTTTAATTCTAAAGTGGGAAGGGAAATGCATTAGCTTTAATATCCTAACAGCAAAGATTGATACTTTGTGG
Source organism: Verbascum thapsus (assembly GCA_963669365.1). NCBI lineage: Eukaryota > Viridiplantae > Streptophyta > Magnoliopsida > Lamiales > Scrophulariaceae > Verbascum > Verbascum thapsus. The sequence continues at coordinate 16,668,749 of OY770104.1, forward strand.
TCTCTCAAAGGAAATTTTGAGCTATTGGACATGGGTTTTAATTGCTACTGCCTCAAGCTCAAACAAAAAGATACTATGAGCATATCTTGACAGAAGGGCCGTGGATGATTTTCAATACGCATCTTGGAGTTCGCAAATGGTTTCCCAACTTTCGAGCATCTACTGATAAGGTTACAACGGCGATTACGTGGGTAAGGGTCCCTGAACTAGCTATGGAATACTATCAACAAGAAATTATTTTTTCCATAGCAAAATGTACTGGAAACCCCATTAAAATTGATCAGAACACGTTCTCGATTTCACGGGGGCGATTTGCTAGATTTTGTGTCCAAGTCGATCTTGACATACCCCTGCAAACGGACATTGAGGTGAATGGGCAAATCTATAAATTGATGTATGAAAATCTCCCCGTTATTTGCTTCAATTGTGGGAGAGTTGGGCATAGAAAAGAGAGTTGTAGCTCAAAAAAAAAAAAGACGAACAAGCTGACCGTAGGGATTTGGTTATGAGTGAAACTCTGGAGATGGAGAGGGAGAAGGAGGTGCCAATAACGAATACTATGGCCAGAAGGGAGATAGGACAACAGAGTACTAAATTTGGTACATGGATGCAGGTTGTACGGTCTAAGTCTAAGCCAAATGGGACAAGGAATTTTAAGGGAGAAGGAAAATACAAAGGGGGGCCACATAAGAGTTTTACGGTCAAATTAAATAGCCAAAATCCTTTTCAAGTGTTAACAGCTAACAAAGAAAAAGATTTTGAGGCTAGTGCGGAAAAAGTGAGTGGTGATGGGAAAATGGGAAGCAATGGCCAAAATTGGGAATCAAACAATCCGAAGAAGAGAATTCTGCAAGCTAAAGATGTAGGACCGAAAATTGAGACAAAAAAGGCGGGGCAGAATAAAGGAAAAGGTAGGATTGGTAAAGAAGTTGGGTCTCGACCATCTAGTTCTAAAAAAATTATTTTTGTTTCGGAAGAATTAATTCAGACGTTGAGTACGATAGGTGTTCAGAAACCATCTGATGGCGAAGGAATTCACGGTGAGTGCTCTCATGATCAAGAGAGCAAAGAAAGGAAAATAATGCCAACTTGTACACCCAGCATTATGGTAGGTACACAAGGAAGAAACTATGATGATGGCTTGCAACCAAACTCAATCCAAGCCGTGATACAAGTGAGCGAAAGTCATGACACTACATCTTCTGTTTTGGAGAGCAGTGATAGAGATGAGCCTGCTTTGGGTAAGCTCATACATGGAACACTTTTTCGAATTGGCGAGGCAGAAACAAACCAATTTGAGGAGGAGATAGAAGCAAACAATGGGAAGCAATATAGCCATAGAGATGGAGAGGCCAATGAGATGGAACATTGAGAACCTTAAAGGTTTTTTGAAATATATCCATTAGTTTTTAATGAAGATCCTTTCTTGGAATTGTCAGGGTGCAGGGAAAGAAGTATTTCGGGGTAATCTTCGAGATCTTGTGGTTACTCATAAGCCAGATCTTATTTTTATTCTTGAGACCAAGGTGTCGAATGAGCAAGCAATTTCTATATCGACTTCTCTAGGTTTCTCCGGAGTAAGGCGGTCTCCGACTGAAGGGCGAGAGGGTGGCATCTGGTTGTTGTGGGATGTAGATAGGATCCAAGTCCAAGTGATAGACTCTAATCCTCAAGCGATCCATGCTCTCATCGGAACACTAAATGGGGTGAGATGGGTAGTTTCTGGCTGCTACGCTAGCCCGAATAGAGAAAAAAGAGAGGCTCTTTGGAATGACTTGGAGAGTCATGCGAATTCTAGTAATATGCCATGGATGATAACCGGGGATTTCAATGAAGTTGTTGCTGCTCATGAAAAAAAAGGTGGCAGACCAGTTAATATGTCAAGATGCAACCGTTTTTTAGACATGATGGACCACTGTGGTTTTATGGATATTGGGTATCAGGGGCCTCAATTTACATGGGTGAACAAAAGGGAAGGGTTACATACCATCAAAGAATGACTGGATCGTACTATTGCTAATGCTGAGTGGCGGGTTAAATTTCTGGAGGCGGTGGTGATTCATCTTCCAAGAACATGTTCGGATCATCACCCTATTTTAACTCATTGCCTTGGGGTTTCGACCAGCCATGAGTTCTCTAAACCTTTCCGATTCGAGCTTGCTTGGACCTTACACCCAAAATGTGAGGAAGTAGTGAGAACTATTTGGAAGCAAGAAACTAGCCTACTTGAGGCATTGAGTGCTCTACCACAAAACATGAGAGAATGGAACAAAAAAATAATTGGTAATATTTTTGGTAGGAAAAAAAAAGCCCTAGCGAGACTCGCTGGAATACAAATGAGCTTGGCACAGAGGGACGACCCGCACCTTTATAGATTAGAAAAAGAAATTATTCAAGAATATAATAATACTCTTAAACAAGAAGAGGCTTTGTGGTACCAAAAATCCAGAATTAATTGGCTTAAATTTGGTGATGGGAATACGAGGTTTTTTCATGCATCGACAATTGTTAGACGAAGAAGGAATGTGGTGCAAATGCTAAAAATTGATCAAATTTGGCAATCGGATCCCAGTGCACTAAAGGATCACGTTTCGGATTATTTTGCAAGAGTTTTTAATCAGGGGCAGATTAAGGATACCTCAAGTAGTTTGGCTAGCACATGGCAAAGGAAGATCAATGAGGAGCAATCAGATTTTTTACTTAGATTGCCGTATATGGATGAGGTGAAATCAATTGTTTTTTCCATGAGTCCATATAAGGCGCCGGGTCCGGATGGATGCCAAGCTTGTTTTTACCAAAAATTTTGGGGAGTTGTTGGCCAATCGGTATTTGAAATGGTGCGAACCACGTTAACAACCGGTCACTTAGATGAAGGAATTGGAGACTCATTTATAGTGTTAATTCCGAAAGAAGAAAACCCAGAAACTATTTGCAAATTCCGACCAATCTCACTTTGCAATGTTGCGTACAAAATCATTACTAAAACAATCACTAGTCGATTGAGAAATTTGATGCAAGAGCTCATCTCCCCCTTTCAAAATAGCTTCATCTCGGGATGTGGAACTCATGATAATATTTTGATTATCCAAGAGTTAATCCACACTCTTCGAAAATCAAAAAGTAGGAAAGGTGGAATGGTCCTCAAGATCGACTTGGAGAAAGCATATGACCGAGTGAGTCGGGACTTCCTTAAGCAGACCTTATATTTCTTTAATCTCCCTCCAAATTTGGTTCGGCTTATTATGGAGTGTGTAACGAGTTCAAGACCCAGAATCATTTGGAATAGGGAACCTCTTCCACCGATCCAACCGAATTGTGGGCTTCGACAAGGCGACCCACTATCGCCATACCTCTTTGTTTTGTGCATGGAAAGACTTGGATATATGATCGAAGAAGCGGTATGCAAGAGAAGTTGGAAACCGGTGGGAATGTGTAGAGGAGGTCCAAAGATTTCTCACCTATTCTTTGTCGACGATCTCTTACTCACTGCCAAAGTTGAGATTTCGAATGCTTGGGTGATTAAGGATACTCTACAACAGTTTTGTTCCTTATCCGGTTTGAAGGTGAGTGTTAGTAAATCAAAAATATTCTTTTCCAAACTTGTTTCATGGAGAGTGCGTAGAAGGATTGCTAGCATTTTGGGGTTTGGGTGCACGAACAACTTGGGAAAATACCTTGGTGTACCAATTGTCCATCATAGAGCCGGGGCCTTTCTTTACCGGCAACTGGTGGATAGAGTTCAGTCACGACTTTCTACTTGGAAAGCTAAACCTCTGAATATGGCTGGGAGAGTTACCTTAATCAAGTCGGTCACAGCGGCGATGCCAGCATATTTGATGCAAACGGCTTGGTTACCCACATCGATTTGTGATCAACTAGATAGAATTAATCGGACTTTTCTCTGGTCCACGGATGGAAATGCTAAGAAAATGCACCTTGTTAGTTGGAAGGATGTGACAAAGAGCAAAACAAGTGGGGGATTGGGGATCAGGGAAACTAGACACACGAATATTGCGCTTCTTGCAAAGATAGGACGGTTTATTTTACAAGGATGGAATACTATTTGGAGGCAAACAATGGTTGACAAATACGTTAAAAAAAATGACATCCTTAATGTGGAAATCAAATCACAAGATTCGTCTCAGTGGAAAGGGGTCCTTCGAAGTATGAAGAAAGTCGAGGAATTAATTCGGTGGAGAATAGGTGATGGCAAAAACACCTCATTTTGGTTTGATCGATGGTGTGCTAATAAAAACCTTTGTGACATCATTGAAGAAGAAATTAATCCGAATGAAGTGGGTTTGAAAGTTGCGGATGTGATTGATGAAAATGGGTGTTGGAATCTAAATAATATTCTAACTCCATTGACAGAGCATGTTAGAAATATGATCGAACAAATAATTATACCATTGAATAGGGAGAGACGAGATGACAGAGTTTGGATAGGCGACTCAAACGGGAGGTTCACATGCAAGTCTGCCTATGAGCATGTCCAAAATATACATAGTGATGGTCCTGTACTAGCTCGGGTTGGGGTGAATTGGAACTAGATATGGAAAAGTAAATGTCCCCCAAAGTTTAAAATTTTCTTTTGGCTGATATGCAGAGAGAGATTGGCTACAAAGTCCCAACTTTTTATAAGGAATATCATTGGATCGAATTTGTGTCAAAAATGTGGTACTCAAGTAGAAACTAGTTTACATGCGTTGAGAGACTGCTTTAAGGCTAAGAGGATTTGGGAACTTATTATCATACCAACTCGATTCTTAGAGTTCATGAGTATTTCACAGATTTCGTGGGTGGAAGCTAATCTTAAGAAAGACCTCGAGAATACTATCTTATCGTCTTTGCCTTGGAGGTTCGTGTTTATGGCAGCGCTATGGTGGATTTGGAGAAAGCGCAACACATTTATCTTTGATGGAAATGAAATCCTAATTACCCAAATTATCTTCAAAATAAAAAGGTTAGCTATGGATTTAGCAGATATTTTTCCAAATGGACCAAGGAAGACGACCAAAGACACTAACACTACAATCTCGAAAAATCCGGATTGGGGTTGGTATAAGCTCAATACAGACGGGAGCTATCAGCAGCTGCAGGTGGATTGCTTCGAAATGCTTTAGGTCAATGGAAATGGGGCTTTAGTTTGAAATTGGGGAGCCATACGATTAATGCGGCAGAACTTCTAGCGCTACGGGAAGGGTTAAAAATTGCGTGGGAGAGAAGAGTTGCGCAGATCATTGCGGAAGTAGATTCGGAGGTGGTTTATAAATTGGTAAAAAATTGTGATATTGAAACTCACCCGCTTGGAAATATTATCCAGGATGTTCGGATTTTCATACATAAGCCTTGGAGGTGTTTGATCCAACATACAAAGCGAGAGGGGAACATGGTGGCTGATATCTTGGCTAAGAAACCATCTTGTACGTGAAGGTTTGCAATTTTGGGAACACCCGCCAGACGAGTGCACGGGAGCTCTTAGTAATGAATGTTTGGATAGTAATTTAGTTGAGTAGTAGGTTTTCTTTTCCCATGTAACCAAAAAAAAAAATTAAGCTTCTTGACATTGCGTAAAACTTTGAAACTCATATCGAAGCACTATGAAGACGAGCCTCCCACAATTGGAAGCTTATAGACTTTGCGTAAAAGTTTAAAGAATATTCTCGATGATGTCCATTTTTGGTCAGTGGCTGGTAAGATGATGCTATTGTGTCCAGTAAGTTGGGTCGAAAAGGACATTAAATACTTCACTTACGAATATATAAGTTGCAAAATGGATCGAAAAAATATATGTATTATGATACTTCCATATGTCCTTGTGGGCATACAAAGGCCAAGGAGATATATATATATATATATATATATAACAGATACAAACCCTAAATCTGGTGATGATGATGATAATGGAGTTTTTGCCATAAACACAGTGTCTTCTTGATAATGGTTCGATTTTAGAGGTTTAATGTTCACAATTGCTTCAACAAATGATCAAGAACATAATGTGAAGAAGGAGCAATAAAATTGAGCACTCATCTTTATCTTTGTTAGATAGGCTTTTATTATTTTTTAGATAATCTTTTATTATTGTAATTGGAAGTTTTAGAGTTTGTTTCTTTCAATGGTGAAATTACATAGTAGCCCTTTATTGAATTGCAATGAACATTATGGTTAAATATGTTATTAGATTAACTAACCACTAATCAATATCATCCATCAGCAACGTTTTTTATCCAACTTTTCACATAAGTATTATTCAGGTATTCATTATTAAAAGACTTTAAGTTGGATTCACTTGTTTTTTCAAGCTCAAAAGAAGAAAATCAATCAGGCTAAGAAAGACAAGATTTTTGAAGTACGTACCTCTTCTCATATGCACATGGTAACATAAAAGAACACTACTATTATGCTTGGGGAAAACTGCAATATCTAATTGTTTAAATAAGCATACAAATTTAGTTCCATGAACATGATCCCTTCAACTTTTCACCCTCACTTTTCTATACACTATAAAATTGTATCTTCTTCTTATTCTTCTTGTTTGTGGGGTTTGCTGTAATGGACCCGCCATGGAATTGATGAAGAAAAAGTGAGAGAGTTTTTCGATGATTAGTGTTGTTGGAGAGGGACCCTAAATCCGTACACAAATTCTCATTCAAATATAGAATAGTTCAGCTCTTGGGGTAAAAAAAAAAAAAAAAAAACATGTGTACACATGATTCTATCATTTGAATTTTGATGGACCAAATTGACAATTTTTCTAATGTTTAGGAACTTAAGTGATTACTTTTTTAACAATCATGGGTTTAAACTGGAACTTATATAAAATATAAAAAAAAAGTTTTAACACAAAATCTTACATATTAAAGTGACGTATCATTAAAATTACTTCGACTTGTAGCTGCAGTGAGTATGATGCCAACAAAAAAATCTATCTATGGACTATTTCTATTTAAAAGTGGCCCAAGTATAAATTTGTGAAAAGGGCCCAAACCACTCATCCATGTGTTATTTGATTGGAATGTTATTTAGGCTATCTTTTTATAAGCTATAATGCACGGATACATATAAATACAAGAGTTTAAATTCAATTTGAAGTTGCATTTTGATTGCGTGGCTCATTAGATTCATCTTCATCTCATCACAAAGTTGGAGCCCACACCTTAAAAAAAGGATATTCTTACTTGCTTAATCGTCGATGATGCGGGCTACAATCACTGTTTTACCAATTTATTATCGATACAAGAGAAGAAAAGAAAAAAAAAACATTTAGAGTCTTTAGAGAGTAAAGAATTTTTTTTGAAAATTGATCATGAAATTCCCTTATTTAAGATACAAGATAAATAATTAAATATAGATAACAGCCTGATTATAAAGTTATCATATTTTTTGAACTCCAAATGTCATGAAAATAATTCTTTGTAAAGTATGATGAGTAGATCCAATAGATGACCATGGTGTACATGTGATAGTATTTCGTGCGCTAGCAATCTATGTTTGCTTTGGATTAATATTGACACTAATTTCTACATCTAAATTGTTTCTTAATTAAGTCTTATTTCCGAAAAGATAAACTAATTACGTTGGAAGCATATACGAAGACATTTTGCATCCTTAAGCTACATCATTATTTCCCTCTAACGATACTACTACTATTACTAATAATAATTAAAAAAAATTGATCAAATTTTGTCTCTTATGAGTAATTGTTTATAAATAGATAGATATGAAATGTATGTGAGCGAATAAATTGAAACAATAAATAAAAATAATAGAGAGAAATATATTAGGAAAAAAGGGAGGTTGATTATTGATGCGGGATCAAATAGTTACAGTCACGTGAGAGACACGTGGAGATGGGATCCGACCCGTCTCACGACAAACCAGATAAGATGTTTTCGGATTGTGGGCTGCACTCGAGTAATTCAAGCTGCCTACGTACCTAGCAAATAGGATCAAGCCGTTCGTAGTTCAAGTTGATATGGTTCTCTAATATTTGAGAGCTGGGGAAATTCAGAGAGATTAAGATAATTCTCCAAATAGTCAAAACGTGATTAGTGAATTAATTAAGGGGATATTTATAGGCATCTAGTTGGGCCTTGGGCCCTGTTCCCAAGCTATGGGCCTGAGGAGCATCCCCTAACCCCAAGAGCTTATATCCCAGCATATGGGCTCGGATGGTTTGGGCTTAGAAGATACGACTTCTTGGGCCTACCAAAAGTAGGGCCCATCATATGCCCCCCTAATTCCCGAGGACACAAACGAGCTGGGGGGTCGGGAATTACTGCTTCGAGACGCATAAGTGCTGAAGAAATGCCGTGAATCGACTAAATTGCGCTTCGCAGAGTTAGTCGGGGGTCTAATGGGCTCACATAATTCATCACAACAATATGTTTATCTTTCGAAAGGGAGGGACCCAATTGGGCCTAAAACCAATGCTAATCCTAACGGGCTTGATTGATAAAAGGGGGAAGTGAAGCACCAAGCCTTCATTTTCTCATACCTCTCTTTGCAAAAATCTATCTCTCTAAACTTTTCTCCAAAGCCCTTCGAGGATGGTGAGCTCCGATGGTATGGACTCTCAAGGTAACGTCTCGCGTATCTCAAGTTAAAATAACCTCGGGGTGGAGCATGGGGGGTTGGACGGACCCCCGATCTTGCAAAGGCGGAACGCAAACCCCCTCGCGGGGGGTCTGCGTTTCGCCGACCCCTCGCGGGGGTCTGCGATCTGCAGACCCCTCGCGGGGGGTCTGCGATCTGCAGACCCCTCGCGAGGGTCTGCGTTGCGCAGACCCCTCGCGGGGGGTCCGCGATCTGCAGACCCCTCGCGGGGGGTCCACGATCTGCAGACCCTGTGGGGTTCGAGACGGATGCCTCCCCCCTCGATCTCTTCGGGGTTTGGATTAGTGCCTCGTTCTCCGTTGGTCCTGATCGACCCCCCGGAGGGGTTGTAGTTTGTCCCCTTTTTAAGAGTAGTGAGTTTTATATCGGAGGTTCTGACGAACTCTCGTGTTGTTTCTTTCGCAGGTAGTGGAGGTTCTGAGGACTCCTCCTCGGGGGAAGGGTTCGGGCCGACGACCGCTAGGGTAGTTGAGCTCACGCCGTCTCTTAACAAGGCGACAGTCGATGTTACGACCAGCGCGAGCACCGTCACGTTGCGGGAGCTAACCACCCTATTTCGTAAGTACGAAGACATCCACTGCTCCGCGTGTCTCCCCGGGCAAGGGGTGATCGCTCATCCTCCTGAGGGAACCGTTACTCTCTACTTGGAGTATTTTCGATTCGGGTTCCACCTGGATTATCCACCTATTTTCGGGGAAATCTTAGCACACTATGGGATATGTCTCAGTCAGCTAACGCCCAATTGCTTCCCGCTCTTCAGAGGATTCCTCCAGTGCTCCAGTGAGGCGGGCGTGGCGATCGATATAGAGTCGTTCCAGATTCTCTTTCTGGTGAAACAAGCTGGAAAAGGGCCCTTCGTCTTCTTTCAACCTTGCGGTCCAGAGCGCTTCTTGACAGGAGGGCCTAACTCCAAAGGGAAATGGAAAGCAAAATTTTTTTACTTTCCGAAAGAGCGACTGGGGATCCGTACCCCGGTCCGCTGGAACTGCGGGGTTCCTTCTAACCCACTTTCGCCTAGAGTTGTAAAGGATCTAAGGAAGCAGTGCTTCGACATTGGGCTATTTAATCGCACCTGCGACGTCAGCCAGTTCTACCTACAGGGTAAAGCGTTTCCCTTCTCCTCATACTTAGTTTCATATTTGCCCCGCTCGATATTCAGTCTTTCTCTTTCTTTTTTGTTTATTCGTTATTTGATCAAATCTGCTTTGCTTTAACAATTTATTTATAGGCGAGTTGACCCTTCCCCGACGCCGAAAGCACCGATCCAAGAGGTCCGCGATTCCGCCGGGCTCTTCCGGTACTCCCGTTCCCGTGACTGGGTCTTCCGTGGGCGGCGCCCCGGGGCCGACTGGCGCGACGGTCACTGATGGCCTGGACCTTGTGGCTATTTCGAATCTGGCCACCGAAGGGGAGCCCAGGGGGTCTGCAGGCGCAACTGCTGAGACCGCGATTCTAGGTGCAGAGGGGAACCCAGAGGGGACGCCGGGCGTCGCCTCCGAGCCCGCAAGCCCGGGCGTCGACACTACCACCATGTTTGCTCAGATGATGGCGGGCGTGACCCAGACGTGCGATGTAGGGGCTCCCGCGACTTCGAGAGGTAGCCGCTCTACGGAGGTCACCCCTGACCCCAGCTCCCGCGAGCCTCCTTGCAAACGTCCGCGAGTACCTTCTTCAGGCAGCGGCGGATCGCACGGCTTGGGGAAGGGCTTTTTGCGTTCGGGGCGAATCGCGATCCACAAGTTAGATCCTTTTGGGACCCCCTAGACATCACCACCCCGTGGGAGATTATGCAGGTGACCGACATCCCCCATGACCATCAACGACTCTCCCTTCTTGCACCGATTACATTGGATGAGCAGCTTAGCGCCCATATGGGACGGGTCAGTGTTCTTATCCTTTTATTCTCTTTTTTTTTTTTTTTGTTTCCGCCAATTCCTCCAAGATTGCCTCATGGGACATGTTTTATCCTTTCTCAGGGCACGCAGATGGGGACCCAGCTCCGCATGCGTTGCGAGGAGCTCACCCGCCGTGCCGAGGAAAGTGAGCGAAAGGCTCAAGAGAGCGCTCGCAGGGTGAGGGAGGTAGAGAGGAAGTACCAGGAGGCTTTGAAGGACCTCGAGGCAGAGATCGGATGCGGAGGAGGCTTTCTCCGCTCCGATGCGGGCAAAAAGGCCCTCCAGGAGGCCGGTCGAGCTGCAGTCGAGAGCTTCAAGTGGAGCACCGACTACGCCCGTGAGATCGCCCAGAAGGTCCAGTCGAAGGGCAAAGAGTTCGTAGGGATGACCATTCGTGGGTTCCGCAAGGCGGTGCGGGATAGCGGACGCTACCCTGCCGACGACTTCACTTGGGTGTATCCCGAGTTCAAGGACGATAACGCAGCTGGTCCGAGTAGCGCAAGCGGTATGGAGAGCTAGACGTCCTGCTGGTTCCACCCATCGTAGCTTAGTTTTGGTGTTATGTGACTTAGATATCTGTTACCCACTTTGTTTGGACTTAGCGAATTTTAAGACGATTTTTGATTCTGTTGGTTATTTGTCGCCATGTACGAGACTCTTGCTTTATTATGTTATGCGTATTTTATGTCTTTTCTTGAAATCGTTCGATTGATAGCATTCATGATACTGTTATATTGAACACACTTGCATGTTAGCCTCCCCTATGCCCCCCGTGTCGAAGTGAGCAAGTTGTGCAGGCTGTTGAGATTGAACGGTTCGACACTAAAGATGATGAAGGTGGCGACGTGCAGTGAGCGTTTTTGAGTAAGAAGCAAAAAAAAAAGGGGGGGGGGAGAGCCGCTCTCCCTTTAGTTGAGCGAGGGGGGTGCGTATAGCCTCTACCTCGGAGTATGAAGCTTAGGAGGGGAACGAGCCTCTGCCTCTTAGCTAAATGCCGCGGGGCGTATAGCCTCTACTTGTAGCGTGAAGCTAAGGGGGGGCCAATGAACCTCGCTCGGAGCTAAGCGAAGGGGGGGCGTTAAGCCTCAACCTCTTAGTAGCGAAGCCTAGGGGGGGCAATGAGTCTCGACCTCGTAGGTAAGGTAGGGGGGGCGTTAAGCCTCAACCTCAATCCCACCTGATGTACTTTGAAATAAGCAGTATGAACATAATTATGCCTCGAAGGGCTTTTATTAGCTCTTGGCGCGACGGCCTCGAAATTAAATTAACCAATGTGAAAACGCTTGGCTCACATGCCAACTCGAACTTAAACAAAAACTAAGGTAAAACGCTTGGCTCGCAGGCCAACTCGAAAAATAAAAACTAAGGTAAAACCGCTCGAGCGACTGTGCATAAAAGCGCTTGAGATTGGAGACATTCCACGTGCGTGGTACCTCTGCGCCTTGTAAAGTCCTCAGCTTATAAGCGCTTTGGTTGATGACCGCTTCCACTTGATACGGGCCTTCCCATTTGGGGTCTAGCTTCCCCACGGGTCCCGACGCCTCTTTCTTTCTCCACACCAGATCTCCGTCTTGAAAACTCCGGGGGCGGACCCGGGCATTGTATGCCCGAGCCATCCTCGAGCGGTAGTTCTCCATTCTAGATGATGCCTGGTCGCGCACCTCCGCAAGCAGGTCGAGATTTACTCGTAGACCTGCCTCATCAGCAGAGAACTTATGTTGGCTCACCCTATAGCTTGCTTCTCCAATCTCGACTGGAGTGATCGCCTCCGTACCATAGACCAAGTTGAAGGGAGTCTCTCCCGTGCTCGAGCGTGGGGTAGTCCTATATGACCATAGCACGGATGGAAGTTCGTCTACCCAGTTACCCTTGGAATCACCCAAACGCGTTTTCAAGTGCTGAAGCAAGGTGCGGTTAGTGACTTCCGTTTGGCCGTTCGCTTGCGGGTTGGCCACCGAGGTGAAGAACTGCTTAACTTTTAGCTCTTCACACCATTCCTTGAGTTTAGTCCCTCGAAATTGAGTTCCGTTATCCGAGACCAGGGCCCTCGGGATCCCAAATCGCGTGAAGATACTTTTCCATATGAATTTCATGACCTCCTTTTCGGTGATCCGCGCCAGTGGCTCAGCCTCCACCCATTTAGTAAAGTAATCAATTGCTACCAGGAGGAACTTCCTTTGTCCAGGTGCCATGGGGAAGGGGCCGACTATGTCCAACCCCCATTGAGCGAATGGGCAAGGACTCTCCAAGGGTTGAAGGAGTACCCCAGGGGCGTGGCTGATCGCTCCGTGTTCTTGACATTTGCGGTAACGCTTTACGAGCTCACACGCGTCGCGTAGCATCGTTGGCCAGAAGTAACCTTGCCTTAGCACTTTTCCCGCTAGGGCCTTGCCCCCCAAGTGATTACCGCAGCATCCCTCATGTACTTCGCGCAAGACATACTCCGCCCGCTCATCAGCCAAACACTTGAGTAGAGGTTGGGAGAACCCTCTTTTGTATAGGTCTCCATCGATGAGCACGAATCGGGACGCGCGCAGCTTGACGCGTCTAGCTTGACTCTTGTCTTGGGGGAGACCTCCGTTAGCGAGGTACTCTACAATTTCACTCTTCCAGGAGGGCCGGGGTGGACTCCCACAAAGCACCTCTAGGGCGTCCCCCTCAATCTCTGGCTTGTCAAGGGCCAAGAACGTGATCTTTCTGTTCGTTATGGAGGCCATAGAACTAGCTAGTTTAGCGAGCTGATCTGCCGTTTCATTGGCAGCTCGGGGCACTTGCTTCACTTGGAAATCTAAGAACTCCTTACTCAAGTCGTGTATGCGGGAGAGGTAGCGGGCCATTCTCTCCTCCCTAGCTTCATAGTCCCCCTGGACTTGGTTAACTACCAGTTGGGAGTCGCTGAAGGCAATCAACCTTCTCGCCCCCGCTGCCAGTGCTAGCTTCGCTCCGGCTATTAGAGCTTCGTATTCCGCTTCGTTGTTTGAGGCTTTAAAATCGAACTAAAGGACATATTCGAACTTGAGCCCCTGAGGGCTCTCGAGAATGACTCCTGCTCCGCTGCTAGTTTGGGTGGATGACCCGTCCACGTACAGGCTCCATGCCGGGGAAGAGCAGCCTGCTTCATCTTCCGTCATCTCGACGACGAAGTCGGCTAGCACTTGTGCCTTGATTGCCGGTCGTCGACGAAAGTCTATGTCATGCTCACCCAGCTCGATCGCCCATTTGGCAAGTCTCCCCGAACTTTCGAGGTTGGAGAGTACCCGCTTTAGGGGATGGCTGGTGAGCACCGCGATGGGGTGCGATTGAAAGTATGGCCTCAACTTTCTGGCTGCGGTTACCAAGGCCAGGGCCAGCTTCTCGATTGGTGGATACCTGGGCTCTACCCCCCGCAGCAGTTTGCTCACGTAATAGATGGGCTTGTGCTCCCCGCCCTCTTCGCGGGTCAACACCGCGCTTATCGCCACCGGGGAGGCGGAGAGGTAGAGGTAGAGTGTTTCACCATCGACGGGTTTCGTGAGCAGCGGCGGGGAAACCAAGTATTTTTTCAGGTTCTCGAACGCCCGCTGGCACGATTCGTCCCACTCAAAGCCCTTGGCTTTTCGGATCGTCTTGAAGAAGGGGAGCCCCTTATCGGCTGATCTTGAGATAAAACGATTCAGAGCAGCTACTCTACCCATCAACTCCTGCACTTCCTTCTTGCTCCTAGGGGGCGGTAGTTCTATTATTGCCTTTATCTTCTCGGGGTTAGCCTCGATCCCACGTTCGCTTACGATCAACCCCAAGAACTTCCCCCCACGTACGCCGAAGACGCACTTTGCGGGGTTAAGTTTCATGTTATACCGCCTAAGGACTTCGAAGCACTCTTGCAAGTCATTGACATGATGTTCCTGCCTGCGACTCTTCACAAGCATGTCATCTATGTACGCCTCCATGTTCCTCCCCAGCTGGTTCTTGAACATGGCGTTGACTAGGCACTGGTAAGTAGCCCCCGCGTTCTTGAGGCCAAAAGGCATGACATTGTAGCAAAAGGTGCCTTGATCCGTTATGAAGCTCGTTTTCTCTTGGTCAGAGGGCTCCAAACGTATCTAGTTATACCCTTGCTGGGCATCCAAGAACGAAAGCATTTCACACCCCGCCGTGGAATCAATCAGATCATCTATCCTTGGCAGCGGATACGAATCTTTGGGGCATGCCTTGTTTAAATCTATGAAGTCGATGCACATTCTCTACGAGCCATTCGACTTTTTGACAAGGACCACGTTGGCTATCCACTCAGGGTAATGTACCGGACGGATGTGTTTGGCTGCCAACAACTTACTCACTTCCTCCTTGATAGCCATACCCCTTTCTCTTCCGACGGTCCTCTTCCTCTGCTTAATCAGTCGAGCGTCGGGGTACACGTTCAGACGATGGGTGATGACTTGAGGGTCAACCCCGTCAATGTCTTCCACACTCCACGAGAATACGTCGAGATTTCTTCGCAAGAAAGCCACAAGCTCTTCCTCGAAAGCCTCGCCTAGGGAGCCTCCGACCTTAGAAACTTTGTCGGGCTCCCCCTGCACTAGTTCGACGTCTTTGAGCTCTTCGATGGCCTCGGCGCGGGCCTCCCCGCGGGGGTCATCGTCGAGTGCCTCCTCCTTACGTTTAGCACCTGTCAGATGCTGAGAGATGGTGCTAATCATCTCGTTCTGCCTGGCGCTCTCCGACGGAGTGGGTTTCTTCAAGGTGTTAGCGTAACACTCCCGTGCAACTCTAACATCGCCCACTGCCTCACCTACTCCACTTGGGGTAGGAAATTTCATCTTTAGGTGGTAGGTGGAGACAATAGCCTTGAACAGGTTCAAGCTCGGCCTCCCCAAGATTACGTTGTATGAGGAGGGGGCTTTCACCACAAGGAACTTGGTCATTCTAGTGACCCTCGTAGGATGTGAGCCTAGTGAGAGGGGTAGGGTTACCTCCCCCAAGGCTTCCACCACTTCGCCCGTGAACCCAGTTAGGGGGGTGTTCACCCTTTGGAGTTGTGCGTAGTTAATGCCAAGTTGGGCGAACGCACTATAGAACATGATATCTGCGGAGCTCCCGCTATCGACAAGTATCTTCTTCACCCAGAAGTTCGATATGGTGGCCGAGACCACCAACGCATCATTCTGAATCGGGACTTGCGTTTGTAAGTCCTCATCCCCGAAACTAATGGGGGAGGTATTCTGGCTAACCTGGAAAACGGAGCCAGCTTGTGGGCAGGCGTGCACTCCCTTGGCGGCTCGGAGCAGGTTCTTCCTCGAGTTGCTCGAGTCTCCCCCTGCTGGGCCCCCTGAGATCACACCGATAATTCCATTGAGGGGAAGATTATCCACGTCTTTGTCTATCGTGGGCGCTTGGTCCACCCTATCCACCTTACGATCCTCTTTTGGGGGGCCTCCACTTTGGCGCCCCCGCGGATTTCCAGTCTCACGCCCAGGCCCCGCGGGATGCGAAACTACCTCCTGTAGGTGGCCGCGCTGTATTAACTTTTCAATCTCATTCTGAAGGTGGTGACGACACTCCTCCGTCGTGTGACCCTTGTCGCGGTGGAAGCGACAATACTTGTTCGATTGCAAGCGGCTAGGGTTGTCCTTCAGTTTCTTGGGCCAGCTCACCAGCCCTTGTTGCTCTGCTATGGCGAGCACCTGTTCGCGGGACAGGGTGAGTGGAGTGTACTTAGCGAATCCTTGGGGAGGCATCGACTTGCGCTCCTTAGGTTCGGGAAGTCTGTCATCCTCTCGAGCTTTCCTCTTATTGGCTCCAACCTCAGCCTTGAAGGGACCAACCGCCTCTTCAATTCGAATGTACTTCTCGGCACGGGCTAACAGCTCATCCATGGTAGCTGGGGGCTTCCCAGCAATCGACTCTCTGAATCTGCCTGGGCGGAGGTTCTGTTGCATGATGCCGGAAAGCAGCTCGTGGTTGACATGGGGCACTTCGGCCACTGCCGCTGAGAATCGTCTACCATAATCTCGGAGTGATTCTCCTTCCCGTTGCTTGATCGTGAACAGGTACGACGCTGTCTTGGGGTACTTCTTATTCATGGAGAAGTGTTGCAAAAATCGCTGTGTCAGTTGCTCGAATCCGGTAATAGTACCAAAGGGCAACTGGTTGAACCACGTTAGGGCTATACTCGACAGAGTCGTCCTGAAGAGCTTACAGTAGGCCGCGTCGCTAAGGTCGTACATATCCGCCTTCGCGACAAACTTGTCCAAGTGCTCTTGAGGATCCTCCGTACCGTCATACTCACTGAGGTGAGGGATCTTCATCCCCTGTGGGATCGCCTCAGCGAGAATGGCGGGGCAGAACGGGCTTCGCCGTGGGGGGGCCACTGCGAGCGGCACAAGACGCAATTCCTCGTATGGCCCTGGCGGCGGGGTCGTCTCCTCCTGCGTGATAGGAGTACGACTGTGAGCTAGTCCTGAACGATTCCTCTCGGGGGTCGGGGGCCTCCGACCTCTTCAAGGGGACACTCGCCCGGAACGGTTCCTCTCGGGAGTCGGGGGCTTCCGACCTCTACGAGGGTACCTGCTTGACTCTTGCTTGGAGTGAGCCTCGTCTGAAAGGTTGGACCTCCGAGTTTGGTGAGGAGGTCTTCGGGGCTCGTGTTTGGAGCGAACCTCGCCATGGGTCGGGGGCCTCTGACTTGAACGAGGAGACCTGCGTGACTCTCGAAAGGAGTGGATCCTCTCGGGGGTCGGAGTTCTCCGGCCTCGGCGAGGGGATCCCGGAGAGGCACGCTCCCTGTCCCGGCCACGTGGGGGGCGCTCTTGAGGGGAGTCAACAGTGGCCTCGGGTTGCTCATGCGCTCTCTCTCTGCTTGGGACACCCGAATGCATAGACGCCACCTCCGCGGGGGTCGGAGACCTCCGACCTCGGCGCGGGGATAGGGGGGTTCGGTGTCTTGGGATGCGCTCGTGGTTGGCACGCCCGGGTGTCACGCGCGAACGCTGGACTTCGCTCCTCCGTGGGGAAGGTCCCCGAGGGACGGCCGCGCGGCGTGTGTCCTGAGGCCTGCTCCCAGTGGGGGGGTTGGCCACCCTGGGCGCAGGCTGAGAGTCTCCCCGAGAGGGGTGCCTCACCGCGTACTGCTGGACTGAGCAGCTGCTCTGACAGAGGCTTCCTCCACTAGCGCCATGAGTGCCTCCTGAGTGATCTCGAATACCCTCTCTGAGGGAGGGACCACTGTCGGGGCTGAGGGTGGTGGAAGCGGATTAGGAGCTTCTCCAGTAGTGGGATGAGCCGCCGGGGCAGGGTCCCTGCTCCCAGCACCTCCAGCAGGAGGGCTGTTGCCCATCCTATCGCCATTGGTACGTGCTTGAGACCTAGTCTGCATTCTCAGTGATCGGGTCGATGTTTCCCACAGACGGCGCCAAAATGATGCGGGATCAAATAGTTACAGTCACGTGAGAGACACGTGGAGATGGGATCCGACCCGTCTCACGACAAACCAGATAAGATGTTTTCGGATTGTGGGATGCACTCGAGTAATTCAAGCTGCCTACGTACCTAGCAAATAGGATCAAGCCGTTCGTAGTTCAAGTTGATATGGTTCTCTAATAATTGAGAGCTGGGGAAATTCAGAGAGATTAAAATAATTCTCCAAATAGTCAAAACGTGATTAGTGAATTAATTAAGGGGATATTTATAGGCATCTAGTTGGGCCTTGGGCCCTGTTCCCAAGCTATGGGCCTGAGGAGCATCCCCTAACCCCAAGAGCTTATATCCCAGCATATGGGCTCGGATGGTTTGGGCTTAGAAGATACGACTTCTTGGGCCTACCAAAAGTAGGGCCCATCAATTATAGAAAAGCAAGTCGCAAAAGGTGGTAAGAATCATGGGTTGGCAACTTAAGTTAGGGGTGGCAATTGAGCGGGTTGGGTTGGTTTTGCGTCGATTCCAATGAATTGGTTGTTAAATGAGTTTGGTTCTTAAATGGTTTTAAGGTGGAACCAAATTCAACCAAAAATAAAATCAAAATCAATCCAAAAGTGAACCAAGCCCAACCCGACTCACCTTACATTTTGTTCATTATAATTTAGATTATTGGCAAACGATTTAGGCCTAACTTGAAATTTAGTTGGACCCAACTTGAAACCAAGGTGGAACTAATTAAGAACCAAATAAAATTTTCTTAGGAACCAATTCAACGCAAATTGAGTTGAAACCCTGGTTCCGGATCCATTTTGTCACCCGTACTAATAATGCAAATGGTGTCACAGAGAGAACTATGATCTTGATGCCTTTTGTTCACGCGCGTGTCCTGGAATTGACTTTCAAATTATTATTATTTTACTTCAATTTTAAACAAATAAGCAATTCTAACTTTTGGGTTATTTTCTAATATTTTTTTATCAAAATTTAAATATATTATAATAATCAGATATTAAAAATAATTAGTAAATCACGAAATTAAATTAGGGAGTGTATAGTATATATGAAATATTTTGTAATTAATCTTCATCTCTTTGGAAATAACTGGCTAAAAAAAAGACACCAAATCTGATCATAAGATTGAAGTGATAGTCAATTCAACTATATTGTAATTAATAATCTTTTATGTCTATATGTATGATGTGAAGTTCGTCATTTGATAATTGATACAAATCGATCATTTGGACTGTAAAATCAATAAAAGGCAAATCATTATTTGACTGATACATTAAAATAGCAACCAGAAAGATCTAAATTAAATTCACTTTCTAAATATGGTATCTAGTGTGGGGGTGGTTATAGTGTCCCACTCCTTCATATTCATTATTTTGTATGTACATGAAATATTGATGTTTGAAAATATAATCAAGCTAGTTAATTGTGCAATTATTAGGGTTTTAATTAACTAATGAGTTATCATATTTAAATAGACTATATAAATAAGGGTATCAAAATTATTCTAATATTATAGTTTTTAATCCATCTTCATAATCAGCAAATTAATTGCTCAAAAGTCAAAGATTTGAATATTAATTAAAACTAAATGCAATAAATTGGAATTAAAAATTCGAAGAGTTTCTTCCGAGTCCCACTGCCTTTAATCTTAAATACATTCTTGGAACTTTTCATTTCTTTCCTTATCCTTTAGCCATGAAAAATAAACAATTGAACTCATAACCACGATAATTTTTTTTTTCGTAAAAATAAAAATTAGGGAGCAATATTTAAATAAATAAATATCTACTTTTCTATTAAAAAACCCACGACAATTTCTATCCAAAACAGTAATTTATGCAACTGTTTTTTTTAACAAAATAAAGGTTAATATTTATTTTGACTCAATTACCAATTCATCATATAAAATTTGTTAGCTTAATGTTATCAGTTTCACTTTCACGTCAAAGGGCTAATATTTAATTTGATACTGTCTTAAACTGTAATAGTTCTAGTTGTTCTCTCCTTTAGAGCACTCACAATGGTAAGCCCTTACTCAAGGGATTTTCACATTTTTCCATATGCCAAGTCATCTCCCTCCAAAATGAAAAGCCCCACAAATTTTCACCTACAATGGTAAAGCCCTTCTTTTAGACCCACAATGCCACATGTCATCTTCCACCATGTATTATTTTAAATTTAATAATATATATAAATAACTATGAAAATATTATTATCATAAGAAATATAATATAATTTAATTATTATTATTTATTTAATATAATTTTATTATTATTCTTAAAGAATAAATAGAATTATAAAAATTAATAGTGTAATGAGAGTATATATATATATAAAAACGAATTATAAAAAATAATAGTGTAATGAGAGTATATATATATATATATATATATATAATTTCTTATAATTAAAAAATAAAAAATAATAATAAATTGGGACTAATTGCATGTGCAAAAATTAATTGCACATTTTGTAATTAAAAATAAAAACAAAAAAATATAAATTAAATTTAAATTAAAAAATAATGCTGACTCAGCATTTAAATGCTGAGTCAGCGTATTTTGGAGGGGCTGCTTAGAAGCAGCCCCTTGAGAGGGGCTTTTCAGGAGTAGCCCCTCAAAATCCCCCCAAAATCCCCATTGCAACTAAAAAGCCCCATGAAAAGCCCCATGAAAATCCTCATTGTGAGTGCTCTTAGGATTTGTGTGTCGTATGATTATTTGTACGAATTTATTGGATCAGGTGTCCCACTTGTTAGAAATTAAAATAGAGTTTAACGAATGACTTGTATTACAATATTAATTTTATATTAAAAATAATAAAAGAATTTTCAAGTTAATTAACATATAGTATAAAAAATTTATAAGAATACACAGTATAATTTAATACTTAATAAAAATAAATCCATGTTACACAATTTTATCAATTTGAAAAATAAAAAAGGAGATTTATAATCGAAAGAATTCTTTTTTTAACATTTTTTATAATTTTCGCTAAAAAATATTTTTCTAGAGAAATAAAACAAATGGAATTAGTCCTCTAAGGCCTAGCCTCCCAAATAATTAAAATTTGAATGTTGGCATTCCACATTATCCATGCTCTATATATATGCTACAATGGCCGACTTGTGTATCTCTCTTCATTATGTGTCTATTTCTTCCATAATCTGAGGAACAAGTTTTTTTATTACCCTCCTTTTCTCTCTCTCTCTCTCTCTCTCTCTCTCTCTCTCTAATCCACCACTAATCATAGAATACAACTTTCAACAGTTCATTTTACAGAGGTGTGTTGCAAAGGTGATGTGCTAATTTAGAAGCCCTCTTAAAATCTTACTCCATTTCAATTCAGGTCTCTCTCTCTCTCTCTCTCTCTCTCTCTCTCTCTCTCTATATATATATATATATATATATATATACTCCATTTCATTCCAAATTATCCATGCTCTATATATATGCTACAATGGCCGACTTGTACTCTTCGTTATGTGTGTTTTTCTTCCATAATCTGAGGAACAAGTTTATTTTATATATATTACCCTCTCTCTCTCTCTCTCTCTCTCTCTCTCTCTCTTTCTAATCCACCACTAATCATAGAATACAACTTTCAACAGTTCATTTTGCAGAGGTGTGTTACAAAGGTGATGTGCTGATTTAGAAGCCCTCTTAATCTTACTCCATTTCGATTCAGGTCTTTCTCTCTCTCTCTCTCTCTATATATATATATATACATACATACATATATATGTGTGTCTATATATATGTAGATATACGTATACATGTACAGACATACATTACGATTATATACCAGAAAGCAGGTGTAATATTACCAAAATACACACAACCCATGCAATACGTACACATAAATTCAGATCACAAAAAACTTCAAGGGCTTTTAAAAAAATAAAAGGTCTTGATTCTGAAGAGTTGGAATAGGCATAGGAAGAATTAGTTGAAAGTGTCCTTTTTTTAAACTTTTTTTTAAACGGAGGGTTAATGGGCATTTCAGATGACAATCTTTTAGTACGATTATTTGTTGGAACTAGGAGGAATTCATTCAGAGTTAAAACGCCAAGTGTTAGCGGTGGCCTGGACAACAAATGACAACAAATTGCATGATCTCATTGAGAATTAATTTCATTGCAAACGTATCTATATATATGACATGATTTAATAGAAATTTTTATAATAATCTTTTTATAAACCCGTGTATTATTATCCCCATATTTTTAACTACCTGACAAAAACATATATATTTGCAGAGTTAGAAAAAATCCTTCATTTTTATATTTCTTGTTTTCTGTCTTTTTCTCATTAATGTATGGATTAATTAGTGATTGTGAGGCAGTTTTGAGATATGAGTCACTTTACATAAATAGAAATATTCGTCTAAACAATTTTAAGCCCTAAAAGCTTAACGTAATTGGGTGGCTAGCAATAGCATTGTTCTACAGTCTTCATTTTTCTTTTATATTCTAAAAATGTTCTATTTCGTGAGACAGTTTGGTTTAGCTAAGTTTCGTGTCTAGTGACTACTGCACCTCCTACCATTACAAAAGAATAAAATGAAATTCCTCTTCCCATAAATGTTATTCATATTATCTGTCCTTTGCCATTTTTTTGTTAATAATCCTGTCCATCTTAAGCAAAATAGAGATTAGGGTAATAAGTTGGTCATCAAAAAAGTTAGAGTTCAGAGAGTTGGAATGTTATGAACCCTTGTGAAATATAATAGAGATAATTATAATTATATCGAGAGTCAGAGAAGATTAGTAGTCAAATTCAATGAAAGATATAAAAGCTATAAAAATAACTAGGTATCAATAATTGGCGAGTGATTCTTAGAGATTCTCGAATCATCATGCCATATTGTATCAGATACCAGGTATCTAGAACTCTGAAATATTGAAACCTTATTGGGACCCCCCACATAAATAGTGAGATTTTAAACGTGAAGTATCGAAAACTCCTAAAAATGACTGGAGTATCGTGAACCATACTCGATTAAGTCCTAAATAAAGGTTGGCTATTTGCTTACCTCCACTTGACCCTTGATTCTTTCTTTAGTTATTATTAAATATATGTCTCCCTTCTTTCTTTGTTACTTTTATCTCATTAACTTTGTGATCACTTTGCATTGACTCTATAGTCATACCGAACTTATATGTGCTGGATCTGCACTAAAAATGTTCTTTTTATCAGGCAAATCATAATCACAGATCTCATCAATCTGATTACTCAAATTTACTTGTTCATAATAATAATGTTTCTTTTTCCAACAACTTGTATATAATTGTTGCATTAAAATTTATTCATGCACAACAAAATAAATAGTTGCAATTGCTAACATTTGTTGCCAAATAATTTTTATGGACTAGAAAAATAATTGAAAAATACACCTTTAGCAACAAAACATAATATTCGTCTTATTATCATTGTAGGCAAATGACAATAAGCTACAAAATTTATTTTTTTTTCTAGAAATTCCTAGAACATCACAAATCGCAACGATATTAATAAAGTAGCTTAACAAATCATCGTGGATTTTATTTTTCTTGTAGTGAGGATAGAAGATCAGAACAACTTGAAATGTAAGAAAACGAAACTATAGCCATAATTTATTACTATATTGTATTATTTTGTAACTATAAATAATTAATAATTTGATAGTTCATACGACGAGGTTCATGTTATGTTAAAGTATTTTATTTTAAGGGTCTTTTTTTTACCGAATTGACCGAATTGAGACCAAATAGTGATTTTGATTTTTCTAATATAAAAATATCGGATAATTAGTTGGTTATATATTTATTAGAAGCGGTTCAAATTCTAGATACATTAACAGCCATTTTACTATCTAGTTCCAATAATAATGCATGGGGAAAAGGATTGACAATTGATAAAGTATTGAATGTTACATTTATAAATTTTGTTCTTTGTCAAGTTTAAAACTCAAATTCTGTATAAGAATTTATTTCTCACTGGTTGATAATTGCGTACAAAAGATATTCAGAATTGTTGCTAAATGGAAATTCCAGATATTTAATCCAATCACTTCCTTAAGAGAGGTAATGTATTAATTTTTAATCTAGAAATTATTTTGAAAGGTAGTATATTAACTTGTATCTGTGATGTGATTAGATGTTTACTATTATCATAGTTTTATTGTACCTATCCATCTTAATGAAACAACGTCAAGATCATATATATATTCAATTCTAGTGGGAAAATATTTGGTATTACAACATAGGATTGTATAAATACATGTTCACAATGTAATTTTGAGATTTAAAAAATTTGTACTCAGTTTCTCTAATTTGTCATTTTCATGTCTTCGTTTCTTTCTTAATCTTCATTTACTAGTTTAATACATATGAATGAAATTGATACTGAAATTTATTTCTTATTTGTTTGATATACCAAAATATATATCAATTTATATTAGATATCAGTTTTTTCTCACCTCCATTGTACTATTGAGCTAGCTAGGTTGAGATGCATGATACGTTGGCATTGTGTGTTGGAGAAAGTTTCAATCTTGAAAAGGCAGTGTGCAACCATGGGTTCTTCATGATGGCACCTAATCGTTGGATTCCATCGCAAAAAGCTCTTATACGACCTTTGAGACTCACTGATGATGATGCCACATCCATCACTGTTTCCATAACTCAATCTCCACACATTAACAACTTCATTCAAATTAAACTACATGATCATCATCATCATCAAATCGAACTTTCCTCTTCTGACAAAGATTCCATACTCGTAAGTTACGTTATATTTATACATTATGTTTTTATAAACATACACTTAATTATTTAATTAATTTGATTGTAGGGCCAAGTGGCACGGATGTTGCGAATTTCAGAGAAAGATGAAAGGATTATGAAGGAATTTCAAAGTGTGCATCCCGAAGCAAAGGAAAAAGGATTTGGTAGAATTTTTCGTTCTCCAACCTTATTCGAAGATATTGTCAAGTCGGTTCTACTTTGCTATGCCCCGTAAGATAAATACATATTTATCAGTCAATTTTTATATTTATTTAATTTTCGTTATGAATTTTTACATTTTATGTTGAAGATGGAAGAGATCATTGGAAATGGCTCAAGCTTTATGTGATCTTCAATTCAAATCCAATTCGTTAAATGGGGAAAGAAAGAGAAAGCGATCAGCAAATAAAAATTGTTGCAACGAATGTGATAAATGGAGTATCAAGAATGATAACTTTCCAAGTCCGAAACAATTAGCAAACATTTTGAATGAGGAGACTCTTAATAAAAAGTGCAACTTGGGATTTCGAGCATCCATTTTACTATACCTAGCACGTAGTATCGAAAATGGAACCATCAAAATAGCTGATTTCGAAGCAGAAGACGACGAGAAGAAATTATTCCTTAAACTATGCAATATTAAATATTTTGGTCCTTTTACAGTTGCAAATATTATGATGTGCATTGGCTTTTACGAACGCATCCCAGTCGATACCGAAACAATCAAACATATACAGAAGGTAATTACACTAAATTTTCTAACTTATTATATCATTAATTTCTTATAAATTTGATCTAGCTACTTGAATGCAGGTGCATGGAGTTGAGAAGAAAAAAGTTGAGAAGAAAAAGCAAAGAGAAGAGTTTATTGCTGAAATATATGACAAGTATGGACCATTCCAATGCCTTGCATATTGGATGGAACATGTCGAGTACTATGAGAAAATTGTAGGGAAATTGAGTCAATTGCCACACTCACAATATTCTAGTGTCACCACTCCCAACTAATTCTAAATTAACCTTTACATTTGCATTATTATAGATCCAAAATATTGGATCATCATAGGTTATGGTGAATTATGTGAATGTATTGGTTACATGTATATGTTACAAATATTCAAAGGAGTTGCTTATTTTCTTATGATATATGCTTTATAGAACAATTTTTCATTTTTTCTATAAATTAATATACTTGAAAAATAAAATCATACAAGTAATTTTACCAAGAAAATGATGTATTTAAAGACACAAATGAAAATAAATATATTCTAATGTAAAATCTTACAATTTGTTTTTTAGTAACAAATAATAACTATATCCCTATAGTAAGTCATTACATAGAGAATTGTGCAAATTCATTATCACAAAGACTAGCCTGAAATGAAATTAGCCCGTATATGGATCATGGATGTTCGTGACAAATTAAAAAAAATCATATTTGGGGTTTTTTTTAAGAAATTGGTCTAAAGTTGTGGTAACATGCAATATGTGGAATTGAATATTAAGAGCCGTAGGTAATGGAACGTAGTATATGTGCGGCTTGACTCAGAAGGATTGATGAGTATATTTTAATGATTGAATTCTGTTGGGATTACAATTTTGATACTGTTGAGTTGAGTGTTCGACAAGTTATCTATTGGCTTGTCTATGGTGATGCAACCCAAACGGGTAGTGCCCCGACCACTATTTTGGATAACAATCAGGCCCAACATGCTTCTTAATGAAAATTAATCATTCCTTTATAAATCTTATCTTGGTTTGATCGTAACAACAACGTCATCAGTCAGAAAATCATTGTCCCTAGGTCGTTTTAT
Organism: Verbascum thapsus; assembly: GCA_963669365.1. Lineage (NCBI taxonomy): Eukaryota > Viridiplantae > Streptophyta > Magnoliopsida > Lamiales > Scrophulariaceae > Verbascum > Verbascum thapsus. The sequence continues at coordinate 16,695,250 of OY770104.1, forward strand.
AGATAGTTACTCACCAAAACTTCACGTCCGTGGGAAGTTGGTCAATAAAAATTGGCCAGTATAGCCTTGGTTCGTTTCCTACTCCGAGGCGTAAAAGGCATAAACTTAAAAGTACTAGTAAATAATACGTGCGTTGCACGTGAATTATATGATTTTATTAAAAAAATGTCCAGCACAGCCTTGATTCGTTTCCCACTTTATTCTTTTCGAATCATTTTAGTCTTCTCCAAGAAATTTCTGCATACTTTACAAAGTAAGTATAGTTTGGCTGCATTATGCTATACATCTCAGAAGAAAAGAGGAGCAAGAAATTAGAATGCATGGTTATTAATTAATTAGCTTGTCGCATAATTTCACCTTTCATAGGTCTTCTCTCTACATTCTGAAAATTTTACACTACGTCCAACGACCATGATGCTTATCCATTATATATTTGTAAGGTATGGGGTGATGAGTGATTGGTGAAAATCACTCACCTCCCCTTAAATAAATAATGTATGCCACATTGATGTGACATAGAATTGCCATTTACAATTTATACAATTGTGTGTTTTATATGCCATTTTAAGATTAATTGGAAGGCTTAGTAAGCATGAGCTATTAGATTGGACCTGAGAGTACTTACAATAATTATTTATAATCTATATCTATTCTAAAGTAGATTCTTTGTTATTAAATTGGAATATTAGTCTTATAGCACACGTCCAATTTGTCCCGACCATTAAATATTAAACAAAAAATGTGTGTCTTTTTTCTATGATAATTTTTTCTTTTAAATTTGATATATGCAGTACTTTATCCCAATTACTGTTTTTCAACCAAAATTGATCGAAAATCAGTTACATTATTTTTCTGTCAAGAGTATATATGTCATTATTATTTTCTTTAATAATTTCTTGATTCTCTCACGTGTGCTTTGGATTTGAGCACAAAAATCTATTTCCGATCATGTGACCCATTTCCAGTAAAAAATTGCCACAATTGGTGGCAAAGCAGTGCATATATCGAATTTTTAAGGAAAAATATAATTTTTGTGTGTCTAAGGGGATAGTACTTAAAATTTTCAAGGGAGTGAAGTGCACTTTTCCTTTTGTTTTATTAATTGTTACTAGCCATGTACATTTTTCAAGTAAATAATTGAGTTCATGAAAATCTAGAAGATGTGGAAAATAATATGGTGTACGTATAACTTTATAATGCCCAATAGAGAAAATAATGATAAGTTTTTAATTATTTCTTAATATAATTTTAGTTATCATGACATTTTTTATTCCATTATTTGTATTTCTCTTTAAAAGAAACAAAGTCATAATTATGTCGATATAAATGTTATCATGCGATTAATTATTTTATTTCATGAATATTTTGGCATATAAATATTATGAGATTTTTACAAAACTATAATTGGCTTAAATAATATTAAATATAATGAAGACAATAGATTCTATTTTTTGACTTTGATGACTGGTGATGTTTCCAGAAATATTTAAAAATTATGTTTATTCTTCTCTAGGAATATTAAATTATATATTTTTTCTCAATTAAATATATGTTTTGTTGCTGTTATTTTTTTCTTTTTAATTTATAAAGAAAAATATACATGTTCTTAATTGGCTAATTGGCTAAGTTTGGAAGCAAAGATTTTTAAAATTTAAATTATATGCTCAATAAATTTAAAGTTTTGAATTTAAAGAGTTTACATCATATAAAATGATGCTTCTGTAGCAAAAGGCATATTTTATACATTCTAATATTTTGCATTTGTTAGCTATTCATAAATGTTCCTTAAAAGTATATGATGCGGGATCAAATAAATGTCACGTGATCAACACATGAGGATGGGATTCGACGCGCCTCACGGCAGATCAGATTGGATGTTTTGGTGGATTGGGATTGTGTTCGGTAACTTTGAGCTGCCTACGTCCCTACTTTGATAGGATCAAGCCTCTTCGTAGTTCTTAGATATTGTACTCCTCAATCTCGTAGATTTTAGAGAGTATTCAGTAATTCTAATTTTTGGAGTGTAAACCAGATAATAAACCATTAGCTGATTAAGATGGTATTTATATCCAGCTTTGGTAGGCCGTGGGCTCATATGATGGGGCCGTTGGCTCGGGGCCCATTATGTGGCCCATGAGCGCAACGTATTAAAATTACTAGAGAATATATTCTCTTGTTAAATTACGGGATTACTCCTATTCAAAATTGGGGACTCATCAGTATATTTTAGTCTATTATTATATGTATAAAATAAGGATGCTATGTATTCATTTCAATGTTCATTTAGTTAGATATAAGTTGATGGGCCTCAATACAATCTGGGCCAAAATTGTAACTATATTTGGGCTATATGGTATTCAATCAAAGGAGGCCCATAGAGTATGTGTAAAGTTGATGGGCTAGGGTTTATCTAACATAGACCCAAATATAGTTCCTCGGGCCTAAGGCCCAATTAAGCAACTACAAATATCCTTTCAATTAACTGAGGAAGCACGTTCTGATGATGGGGGAATTTACCCTAATCTCTCTGAATATCACAGCTCTCAACGAGGGGAGATCCTGATTATTTCGAACTACGAAGAGGCTTGATCCTACCAAAGTAGGTACGTATGCAGCTCGAATTACTCGAGTGCAGCCCATAATCTATAATCAAATCGACGCTCCTTCTACACTATCGTGAAACATAATTAAAACTAAGGAGGAGCTCTTAAACATCGATGATGCAGATTCAGACCGCATCATTTTGGCGCCGTCTGTGGGAAACTCGAGACTAAGACGTGAGTTTTATACTGATTACGGAGGTAAACGTCACTAATCTCAAATTTCTTTATGGCTTATGAAACATAGTTGTTTCTTAATCATTATTTTATGTGGCCCTATAATATAAATACACCTTATATCTGGATTTTATTTTCTCCAACGATTTTGTTGATGTATGTGTCGAGCTCTGTAAGTTTGAAAATTAAGTAATTTCCAAGAAATCAACTCCGAATGAAGTTTAACTTTTGGACAGTTGGACATGCAATGTTCTTGTTTCAACTAAACATTATTCATTCAGTCTCTGTGCAATGATGTTAATTGCTTGCCTGATATGTTTTCGGGGAGAGGGTTTTTAATGTCAGAATGAAAATTCTTTCTGTAGCATTAGTAGCTGGATAATTGATAAGTTAGTGAGGAAGACACTCCTAGTTCATAGAATAAAAGATAGGGAACGAGAATATATTCTGAAATTTTCTTCATACTTTTTATTCCATTACTCAAATCATAGATACATGAATTCAAATAACAAAGAAATCCTACAATTATGGGAGCAAACCCCACTATGCGGCTGCCCACTTTAAGAATTAACTACCCACTAAAACTTCTATTGACTTATTCAAATTTGATCCAAATTTTGCTTTTGATTTTTCCATGACAAAGTCTCGGGTCCATCCTAGTTGTTGGGCTCGTTTTTTAGGCCTTTCTGTTGGATTTTGGCTTTTTGGCCCATTGGGCATATCATTCTAGTCTCTCTATCCTTCATCTATATAGAATATTTTCCCGTTTAGCTACATTAATCTGTTGACTGGAATTCTTTCACCTTGTCGAACAACTCTTTGAATCGGAGAAATCGGTGTGATCCTTGTGGCATTGTCATACATCCAGAAACAATAATTTCTATTCCTTCACGAATAGACAGATTGGGTCCCATTATATCTTTGGAATTAACCAAGAGTATATCACCAATGTACAAGTGATTTGTCGGGACAAAAACACTACACAGCTCTTCATCTCCGTCGTCTTTCGGAAGGACAACCGATGAAGTGATAAATCACAATGCATATTCGCCCACACGTGGATGTCGTATAATTGCGACTTCCTTAAATGCAGTGGTATTTTGGTCAGGAGAAATCACAGAGCTAATTTGCTTAGAAGCTGAGTAAAGATGCTTAACAAAATGGAACATGAAAAGCAACAGTCACAAAACCAAGTCCAAATATGCCAATACCTAGCTGCTCGTATAGAGGACTGAAGAAACCATCAACAAACTGAATGAATCACCATGTGACAAAAAATATAACCGCGATTGGAAATAGGACTACGTTTCCGGTCATGAACTTCTTGGTAATCTAACTTCGAAGAACAAAACAGCAAGCCCTACGAGTGAAAGAATCTCGAGAAGTTGGCGGCGATTTGCCGGGATCTTCTGGATCTACTTCAACTTGACTCGGTGGCACTGACGTGGCATCTTTCTCCTCCACCATTTGTGTACAATTACAGATAAATTTCTCTTGCTATCAACGCCTTTTCAATCGAGCAAAATTCGGGAATCACAACAGTTGTTCCGAATGGGGTGATTTGTCAATTTCTATTGGCATATGTTTATTACAGTAATGGGGTGATGAGATATCATTATCTTAATCCCTATCACTACAGGACCACTATCTAAAGGTTAAAGGTTGAACTTCACGTTTCAGAACTCGAGAGTTCTAATTTAGGCTTACTCAAAAGCCCTTGTAATCGAAAGTCTTGGTTGAGGCTAAATAATGCTCCCCAAGACCTTGAGTCCGGCAGAGGCATTAATGTCGAATAATGCTCCCCGAGACCTTTGAGTCCGGCAGAAGCATTAATATTAAATATGCTCCCCGAGACCTTTGAGTCCGGCAGAAGCATTAATATTAAATATGCTCCCCGAGACCTCGAGTCCGGCAGAGGTATTAATGTCGAATAATGCTCCCCGAGACCTTTGAGTCCGGCAGAAGCATTAATATCGAATAATGCTCCCGAGACCTTGAGTCCGACAGAAGCATTAATTTCAAATAATGCTCCTCGAGACCTTAAGTCCGACAATGGTATGGGCCTTAATACAACCCAAGTGAGCCTTGTTATTTGGGCCCATTAGAATTTAACTCTTTAAAGCTCGAATCCATTAGGTTTTAGAGCAATAACTCCCGATCTCCGAATCCTATGGAAGGCTCCCGGGAGTTAGGGGGGCATATGATGGGCCTCAATACAATCTGGGCCAAAAATGTAACTATATTTGGGCTATATGGTATTCAATCAAAGGAGGCCCATAGAGTATGTGTAAAGTTGATGGGCTAGGGTTTATCTAACATAGACCCAAATATAGTTCCTCGGGCCTAAGGCCCAATTAAGCAACTACAAATATCCTTTCAATTAACTGAGGAAGCACGTTCTGATGATGGGGGAATTTACCCTAATCTCTCTGAATATCACAGCTCTCAACGAGGGGAGATCCTGATTATTTCGAACTACGAAGAGGCTTGATCCTACCAAAGTAGGTACGTAGGCAGCTCGAATTACTCGAGTGCAGCCCATAATCTATAATCAAATCGACGCTCCTTCTACACTATCGTGAAACATAATTAAAACTAAGGAGGAGCTCTTAAACATCGATGATGCAGATTCAGACCGCATCATAAGTTTTTCGAAAAAAACGTTATACATAATTTTTATAATGAATCATGTTAGATTAACCAATACCTAGAAAATTTTATTTTCTTATTAATTGGAAATTCAATTTTCTCATGTAGAAAATGAAGGTATAAAAGAGATGAAAAGATTAGAAGTTCAATTTTCTTTGACTTATTTATCTGCTTTTAGTAAAACTCAATGTTTAGTTTTTAAATATGCTATATATAATCTCTTTCATAATGGACTAACAATTTTTTTTTTATCTTGATCACTCATTCAAAAGGATTAAACAAATATTTATAATAAAGTGACTAAATTAATATATTATATATTAAAAATAACAAACGCGTGGCAACTATAAAAATATCCTTTCTCTTGAAAAAGCTATTGGTATAAATTAAATCATTTATATTAGGATAACTACAAGAAGATACGTAGTTAAATATTTAATTTATATAAACGTGTATTGATATTTTACAAACAACAACCACTACATGAGATTTAATTATTTCATATGTCAAAATTGATTGACCACGATTTTGCCCGAACTTTATTCGTGATATATGTAAATATGTTCAAATGACTTACAACTATTATTAATATTCTCCACCAATACTATAGTCAACCTAGATATATGGAATGTCTATCACAACCAAATTAATCGCAGGCTTAGAGAGCTAGATTTGGATTCAAACCATGACGTATATTTTTTTTTGTCAATACTTATTTTTGTTGTAGTGAACTTTGAGGTACACACTTTAATACAACCTATACCGTGACATATATAATGCAAATTTTCTAATAAATGACACATTATCAATCTAGAATTTCAGATCTATAACATTGTTAATATAATATAAATGATATTAAATAAATATATATGTACGTATATCATTAAAACTGTTATAGGATGGAAGATTACGATAGACTTTAGGCTCCGTTTGTTTGACAGGGAATGAAATCTAAAATGGGAATAAGATTTCTGGTAATTTGATTACTAGAAATCTGATTACATTAATAGTGTTTGGTTTCTACAAAAAAATTGGGTAAGGATATATAGATTTTTTCCTTTTTTATGTTTGGTTCAAACACATGTAATAAAGAATGGAATTTAAAATTAAAGTCTTTGACATAAATACCCTTATTTTAAACCATATTTGTATAATCTAATTATAAATTTTCAACCATAGTAGAATATTTGATATTATATATATACATAAGTGTATATACACATATATATTTAATTTGGTTAAATAATAAAAAATAAATAAGATATCAATTTGGTTCAATTCCATTATCCTCTTTTAGAAAAATGATAATTAAATTGAACATGCTTCTTTTTATATTGTTTGACTTTTAAAATTTTTGATACATATATGAATTTTTCATATACCAATGCATTGATAATTATTTTAAGTCGGAAACATAATATTGTTAATAGATAAAATATTTTAATCATATGTGACCAACAACCATTTCAAAAGTACTATCACAAAAATAACATAACAATTTTTCAATTTTATTTAATAAATAAATATCAAATAAAATAAAATCCGATATATTTTAACAATAAAAATATTCAAATAAATTAAAAATACAAAACTATTTCTTAATAAATAATAACTTAAATGAAATGCATAATAAATAACTATTTTTGTTGATTTTATATTTATTATATTTGATATAGGGGTAGTAAAGTCACTAAAGTATTTTATTTATGATTACCTTGAATATGGGAATCACATTACCTCAATAAATAAGGTATTGTGATTCCCTTATTTGAGGGGATAATTCTCACATTTTGGGAATTATATAGCATTCCATTGTATTGAATAAAAAATACCAAACAAGGTTATTTGATTTTTGGGAATCATATTCCCCATTTTGATTCCATTCCCTTGACAAACAAACGGAGCCTTACGGATATTTAATTACTAATGTAAGCATTAAGTTAATGTCTATAGAATAAATGATTATAACTTCAAAAAAAGTGCACACTATTGACAATTTAGTGTAAAAAGCCTTTTAGTTATATATATAAAAACATGTGCTTGTACAGAAGATATTGATTAAGCTTAATAATTTCATGCTAAGTACTTTTAGTTAAGTTGTCTTTCTTATACTTTTTTTTAATGATACTCAATTTTATCAACTAATGTAATATTTATATAATCAATTAATAATTAAAAATATACAATAATGTGAACCGTTTATACGTACATGATTGTTTTATTAACTTTATGTTTCCATCTTTATATAATTATTTTTTCTTATTCCGCAAAATAACAAATCTATATTTAGCTCATGAAATTGTAATATTTATATTTATTCTAAAAGTACCAATGATTTACATGATTTACACTTTTTTGTTAAGACTAAACTAACCTTATAATGATAATTTATTCATAATTTTTTTTAAATTGTATTAAAATGAATATATGTGGACTCATTAATATTAATCAACCTAGTTCAATGTATATTAATATGAATGTATCACAAAAATATGAATAAGTCAAGCCACATATATTATTATATTATTAATATGATATTATATTTATACTCTTATTATCTATATCAAAATCTATAATCTATATCTATAACTATTCTAAAAATATAAATACTTTAAATTACCTTACCTTATATTTCATATTTTTTTGTTAAAACTTATAATAGTGTTAACGTGTATTTTGTGCACGTTTCATGTGTTTTATATGGCGTCATTTGTTGTGTTCATGTTTTTGTGCTTATATTGAAATGACTAGGTGTTTGCATAGAGAAGAGATGAAAATGTGCTAAAACGGACTTGAAAAAACTTGAAGTAGTTGGAGGCAAAAATATGGCAGCAGAAACTTTGTTCATTTTAGGCGTGATCACGCTTAACTCCTGAAAACTTTCTGCCTGGGAACACATAAATCCGCTAAAGTTGACTTTGACCGCTGGGGTTGACTTTGACTGCTGGACGAAGAGAAAAACGGCTGGAATTATGATTCCTAGTTTTTAGGAATTATTTCCTTTTATTTTATTTCCTTTTTGAACAATCCTAGTTTAGGTAGGATTCTTAAAATTCTATTCTAATTTGTTTCCTTATCGAGATAGGACTCTTTTAAGGTTTAAATAAGTGGAATTCTATTCCACATCTCTCATTCTCGATTTTTATTTCACGTTAATTTTTATTTCTATTCTTCGAAGTTCTCGAATTCAAGACATTGTAGACGTTTTTGATTATGTGTTGCTAAACACATAATTCTAGTTGAAGGATTTTCGAGGTTTGATTTCTTTTAATTCGTGAAATTTGAATTGTGCTTTTAAATTCTTTGTTCTTCGAGTATTTACTTTTTCCCGGTGATTTGTTGTCAATATATTTTAATCGGTTAATTAGTCTGGCCAATTGGTTAATCGTTAGAATTATATTTCGCTAATTAGGGCCCAGATCCGTAATTGTTTGGCAACCCCTAATAATCGTAGCAGTTAGCGACGTTGATTATTTAATCGTTTTCGATTTGTCGTTATGGGAATTAGTAATCTAGCTTAAATAAACCGAGCTTGTGTGTTTATTGGTTAGAATTGGTGTTTTTCTATTGCATGAATGCTATCGTTAGATTAAATCCTAAGAGCTTGTTTAGGGTTGTCTAGTTGATAAGGGCAGTAATCAAAGAGCTTGTTTTGATTATCGAAGACATAAGGAAAAACGAGGTCGTCAGAGCTTGTTGACGACTATAGCCAGTTTACTCGAATACATTGAACTATCATATAAATTGATGATCGAATTATAGAATCAATACCGAGATATCGGAGACTAGAACTTCTCACTTTATTGAATCCGAATTTACTCTTATTACGTTTACTTAATTCACGTTTTTTTAATTTGTTTTAGTTAATCAAATCCAAAACCCCCCTTTTAAATCGATATTAGTAACTTAGGAATTAACTCTACACCATTCCCTGTGGATCGACCCTACTTATCGCTAATTACAAATCTTTTTAAGTAGGTATTTATTTTTGTTGGATTCGACACCCACCAAATTTTGGCGCCGTTGCCGGGGAACGGTATTATAGATTTATTTCTTTTGTTACTAATATTTTTGTTTAGTTTTTTTTTTTGTATTATTAGATCTCTTCATATAGGTGAATCTCAAATTGAGAAAAGAGCTCATCGTCTACAAAAAGAGATTTTGCAACGTTCTTAGAGGCCATGGCTACAGTCGAGAGGACTTTAAAGGAGTTGTGGGCTATGCCAAACATTAATGAGCAATCTTCTTACTTTCAATACCCTACTTTTAGAGTTGATTTTGATTTAACAGATGAATTTATTCGCTCACTTCCTACTTTTCATGGTTTTGTAGGAGATGATCCACATAAGCATCTAATTGAGTTCCATGCGGTATGTTCATTAATGAAACCAAAGGATGTCACTGAAGATCAAATCAAGTTTCGAGCCTTTCTTTTATCTTTAGCAGACAATGCTAGGGATTGGTACTACGATTTATCTTTTGGTTCAATCAAGACATGGACTCAACTGGAAACAAAATTCATAGAGAAATTCTCCTCTACCTTCCGTGTTCAAGAGGAGTCGTATGGACAAGCTTATGATGAATTCTGGGGTGTTCCACAGAGTAATTGTAATCCATATTCCAACACTTACAATCCGGGATGAAACTATCACTCCAATCTGAGCTATGCCCCACGACTTCCTAGCTATTATGAACAACAAGACCCACCGTTTCCTCAACAAAACCAACCGTCAGATACGTCTTTGGAAGATATGATTAAAACATTGGTCGCTAATACTCAACAATTTCAACAGAGTACCCAGAAATTTCAGCAAAGCACCGAGCAATTCCAATATGGCTTCCAACAGATTCAACAAGAAGACCAAAACTCTATCAAGAATTTGGAGAAGCAAATGAGTCAGATGGGCACTACTATGAACGAATTGGTAAGCCAGAACTCGGGAAAGCTTCTATCTCAAGTTATTGTGAACCCAAAAGAGAATGCAAATGCTGTAACTTTGAGGAGTGGGAAGGAATTGAAAGAACCCGAGCGAATCTCCAGGAATGAAGAGGAAAAGGAGTTGGAAAAAGAAGAAGAACCCATAGTCAAGAAGAAGCCGATGACATTTGTGATACCTCCTTCATTTCCTGGTCGTTTTGCCAAATCTAAACAAGTGGTGGATATAGAGGATGAATCTCCAACATATGAGAAGGAAGTTGAAAAATATAAGATTCTTAGAGAATATGAGATTTTTGGGGAAGATGAGCTTCTTAGAGAATATGAGATGTTTGAGGAAGATGAGATCAGTGACAATGAAAAGGTGGAAGGTGAGTCGGGAGAAAAAAATGTGGACCATCAACTCACAAAACCAACGGAAACACTTACCGAGCAATCTAAGGTTATTGAGATCACTCCTCCAAAATATAAGAATGAAGTCACAAAATATGAGATTTTTGGGGAAGATGAGATTAGTGACGATGAAGAGGATGATATGGAAGGTGAATCTCCAACACTCGAAAAGGAATTAATTCCAAAATGCAAGGACCCCGGTAAGTATATTATCTCTTGTAAAATAGGTGATGTGCAATTCGAGAACACTATGTTAGACCTTGAACATTCTGTAAATATCATGTCCCGTTCTATTTATGAGTCTTTGAATGTGAAAAAATTGAGAAAAACGGACATGATTATACAATTAATAGATGGGTATAATGCATCTTCTAAAGGGTTTCTTGAGAACGTATTAGTTCATGTTAATAACTTAATTTTTCCTGCTGATTTTTATGTTATTGATATGGATGAAAGTCAATCTAGTAAGTTAGCCCCTATCATCCTTGGAAAACCATTTCTGAAAACATCTAGGGCTGAAATTAATGTGCATGATAGAACTCTTACTATGGAATTCGAAGATGAATTTGTGATGTTTAATTTATATGATTCCATTAAGTGTTTTACTAATGATTGCTCTATGTATGGTTTAGATGCTGCTAACCTTATGATGCAGCGAATTTTTGAATTTAATGATGACGATCCACTAAAGGTAGCTTGGCATAGTGATGGCTTTGAACCTCCGACTTAAGTCACTTGAGGCATATCTACGTCTAGCCAATGACGTTAAAGAATGGCGCTTCTTGGGAGGCAACCCATGCTCGTTTTTAATTTTCGGTTCATTTGTTTCTTTTTGCTTTGTTTTTAATTTCCTAGCAGAAAGTTTGTGAATTTTAAGCGCGATCACGCTTAAGATTTGAAAACGTTCTGTTTTGTAGAACAGAAAGTTTTTGAAAGTTAAGCGCGATCACGCCTAAAATAGACAAACTTTCTGTTTCATTTCCCCTTTCCATGTTTTTAATTTCGTTTTAAAAAAAAAAAAAAATCCGAAAAATCAAAAAAAAAAAAAAAAAAAAAAGAACTTTCTTCACCATATCACTTCCTCTCCTCAACCCTAACATCCATCATCACCTTGCTTCATTTCTTGTTACAGCTTCCATCGTCGGTCGGCATGATGCCGCAACCATCATCACGCTCGACACCCTCATCTCCGACAAACCACCACTAGCTCTCGCCTTCGCCCTCATCCAGTGACTACTCCACCATCGACTACTGCTATGGTCCTTATTGCTCAAGTGCTTCCAGCCTATCGCTCCTTCACCTTCAACCACCACTGTTGCAGCCCATCTCGACGCAATTGAAGCCACCTTGGCATCACGACCGAGTGATGCCCTAGGGGAGTCACCCTTTCATTGCTCTTTTATTATTACGCATTGTCTTATGCTTACATGATTTTTACATTGAGGGCAATGTAATGCTAAGTGTGGGGGGGTGACTTCTATTGCGATTTGCACGTTTAAGCTTTGTTTATTTTTAGCACGTGAAATTTTTTTTGTGATCGAATAGTATAGTTCTTTTATGGATTCCGTTGAACTAGTTAGGTTCGAACATTTTGGCCATGTTTTGATTGAAGTCTCTTGCCTTGTGAAAATTTTTGCTAGCATAAACGATCAAACGAGAACGATAGGATTGCATGTATTAGTACGACTAATCCCTACCATGTGAGCTTTTGAGCCTTTTCATTTTGTCTATCATACATGACAATTTTCTTTCCTTCTTGTGTGCGTCTTACGTGTTTTTGTAAATGCTAGAACTTGCTTTGAACCGTGTCAAGATTACATGATTTTGTGCGCATTTGAATATGATAAAGGCACTTAGGATTTACCCACTTAGCCAAATAAACCTACCTTTTATTTTTTTTCCCTAGTTGACCCACTTTGAGCTTTTGGCCTATTTTTTTGTTTGAAAACCCGAACTTCGAGCTTTTACCGTTTTTTTTATATCTCTATGTTTTTACCCGTCTGAAAAATGAGTTGAGCATCGAGATGGTATTTGTTTGGGAATTCAAATTCAAAAGAATGATGTGTATCGAATAAAGTGTGGGGGAATTTTGTGGAAGATATAAAAAGTACCTACGGAAAAAAAATGTGAAAAAAAAAAAAACAAAAACAAGAGTGAAAGAGGGTTAGTTCGAAAAAGAAATGTCAAAAAGAACGAATGATGATGAATGGAGTTTGAGAACGAATGAAAAGAGGTACTTGGGTCCTTATTGTCTTATTTACCCAACGTTGACTCGATGCTCTACGAATTGATCGGACTTAGCCTTCATTATCCTTTTTATTCCTACCCCGAGCCCTAGCCCCATTACAACCTTGAATAAAAGACCTTTTGATTCTTTTGTGCACATTTTCGATAGTAGTGGCGATTTTGGTGTATAAGCAAGCCTATGGGATTACACTAACATGTTAAGACTTGAGCGAAACACGTTGAACCTTATACACGTGCGTTTGGGGAGGATTGTGAGAATAGTCGTCTAATTTTGTGCATTCTTATTTTTCGAATAAGATCGTTGTGTTGGTTTTTTGATTTAATGTGGTATTGAGGTCTTCGATTATTTGCATGCGTCATCTTGTCATTCTTGATTTTTGTTCTTCGGTCCATGAGTGTCTATGCTTATTTGATCTTTGGTGTTGGAATTTTGTTGATTTTTGCGATGCTTGAACTTAAACATTGCCCGAGACGTGCAATAGCATAAGTGTGGGGGTATTTGTTAACGTGTATTTTGTGCACGTTTCATGTGTTTTATATGGCGTCATTTGTTGTGTTTTTATTCTCTATCTCATGTTTTTGTGCTTATATTGAAATGACTAGGTGTTTGCATAGAGAAGAGATGAAAATGTGCTAAAACGGACTTGAAAAAACTTGAAGTAGTTGGAGGCAAAAATATGGCAGCAGAAACTTTGTTCATTTTAGGCGTGATCACGCTTAACTCCTGAAAACTTTCTGCCTGGGAACACATAAATCCGCTAAAGTTGACTTTGACCGCTGGGGTTGACTTTGACTGCTGGACGAAGAGAAAAACGGCTGGAATTATGATTCCTAGTTTTTAGGAATTATTTCCTTTTATTTTATTTCCTTTTTGAACAATCCTAGTTTAGGTAGGATTCTTAAAATTCTATTCTAATTTGTTTCCTTATCGAGATAGGACTCTTTTAAGGTTTAAATAAGTGGAATTCTATTCCACATCTCTCATTCTCGATTTTTATTTCACGTTAATTTTTATTTCTGTTCTTCGAAGTTCTCGAATTCAAGACATTGTAGACGTTTTTGATTATGTGTTGCTAAACACATAATTCTAGTTGAAGGATTTTCGAGGTTTGATTTCTTTTAATTCGTGAAATTTGAATTGTGCTTTTAAATTCTTTGTTCTTCGAGTATTTACTTTTTCCCGGTGATTTGTTGTCAATATATTTTAATCGGTTAATTAGTCTGGCCAATTGGTTAATCGTTAGAATTATATTTCGCTAATTAGGGCCCAGATCCGTAATTGTTTGGCAACCCCTAATAATCGTAGCAGTTAGCGACGTTGATTATTTAATCGTTTTCGATTTGTCGTTATGGGAATTAGTAATCTAGCTTAAATAAACCGAGCTTGTGTGTTTATTGGTTAGAATTGGTGTTTTTCTATTGCATGAATGCTATCGTTAGATTAAATCCTAAGAGCTTGTTTAGGGTTGTCTAGTTGATAAGGGCAGTAATCAAAGAGCTTGTTTTGATTATCGAAGACATAAGGAAAAACGAGGTCGTCAGAGCTTGTTGACGACTATAGCCAGTTTACTCGAATACATTGAACTATCATATAAATTGATGATCGAATTATAGAATCAATACCGAGATATCCGGAGACTAGAACTTCTCACTTTATTGAATCCGAATTTACTCTTATTACGTTTACTTAATTCACGTTTTTTTAATTTGTTTTAGTTAATCAAATCCAAAACCCCCCTTTTAAATCGATATTAGTAACTTAGGAATTAACTCTACACCATTTCCTGTGGATCGACCCTACTTATCGCTAATTACAAATCTTTTTAAGTAGGTATTTATTTTTGTTGGATTCGACACCCACCAAATAGCTAGGAATTCCTTCTCATAGATAGACAAGCCTAGGCTCTTAGGTCCTAATGCCTTGCTCAAGTAAGCCAAAGGGTGGCCTCCTTGCATAAGGACTGCTCTAATGCCTCCATAGCAGGCATCTGTCTCCACTATAAATGTCTGGTAATCAGGTAAGGCAAGTACATGTGTAGTTGATATGGCTTCTTTCAGTTTTTTAAAAGCTCCTTCAGCTTCATCTCCCCATTGAAACTGCCCTTTCTTGAGTAAGTTGGTTAGGGGTTTAGCTAGCACTCCATAGTAGCTTACAAACTTTCTGTAGTATCCAGTGAGTCCCAAAAAACCTCTCAACCCTTTTATAGTCTTTGATGTAGGCCAGTCCAACATACGTTGAACATTGGTGGGATCTGTTGCTACCTCTTCTCCACTAATCACATGCCCCAAAACTCTATCTTCTTTTGTGCAAAAGAGCACTTGGACTTCTTGGCTACCAATTAGTTAAGTCTCAGCCTCTCCATCACTAGTTGCAGTTGAATTCTGTGAGCCTCCATGTCCCTACTATATATAAGAATATCTATCATTAAAAAAAGACCAACACAAAATCTCTGAGATATTCTTTAAAAGTTTCATTGAATAGATTGAAAAGTTGTTGGAACATTAGTGAGGCCAAAAGGCATCACTAGGAATTCAAAATGACCTGATACAGTCACAAAGGCTGTTGTGTACACATCTTCCTCCTTCACTCTCATCTGATGGTAACTAGCCCTCAAATCTATCTTAGAAAAAACAGTAGCTCCTTGCAATTCATCTAAAAGGTCATCAATCAAAGGTATAGGGTAACTATCTTTTATAGTGATGGAATTAAGCATTCTGTAGTCAACACAGAATCTCTAGGTGTTGTCCTTCTTTTTAACGAGCAACACAGGTTATGCAAAAGGACTACTGTTGTGTTGTATGATCCCTGCCTGAAGCATCTCATCCACCATTTTTTCAATCTCTTGTCTTTGAATGTAAGAGTGCCTATAAGGCTGCTGCTTGATTGGGATAGCTTGAGGCACTAATTCAATCTTATGGCCATTTGCCCTCTGTGGTGGTAAACTGGTAGGTTCAGTAAATACCTCTCCATAGGATTGTAAACTTTGTTGTATGCCTTCATCTTTCAGTTTCTCTCTTTCATGGCTTATTTCATATTCCCCATTCATGATGTATAACTGGCATAGTGACACATAGGAGCCCTTGTTCAGTAGCTTTCCCACCCTTTCCCACCCTCTCTCCTGTAATCATTCTACATTCCGCTCCAGTTTGTATGCCGTGCAAGCTCAAGACCTTTTCCTCCTTAACCATTGAAACCTTCTGATTTTCAAAATCAAAAGTGACAGGACCAAATTTCTTCATCATGTCCACTCCCAATACCATATCACACCCCCTAGTTTTAGCATTCTTAGTTCTGCTGTGAACTCATGCTCTCCCATTTTCCAAGTAAAATCTGGACATTTAGTATTGCATTCAAGTTTGTTACCATCTGCTATAGTGACCAACAATGGATTGGTATATTCCACCTCATGTCCTACTGTTAGACACAGTGGGGTCTAGGAAGTTGTGGGTATTCCCAGTATCCACCAGAATTGATATTGTGTTATTCTTGGTGCACCCCAAAAACTTAATAGTATCATGCACTTGTCTTCCTACTAAGGCATGTAGAGAAATGAGAGGGTCCTCCTCCCCTGCTTGCCAACTTAATTCATGATCCTCCAGGTTGTCATTTCCTTCTTCACTGGCCACTATAGTGAATAGTTGTTTGCACTTGTTCCCAAAATAGTATGGTTCCTCACAGTTGAAGCATAACCCCTTCTTTCTCCTGCCTTCAACTTCCTCGGGCCTTAGCCTCCTAACCGGGGGATTAGTCTCTCTATGAGTATTTACTCCATTAGGCCTCCATTGCAACGTACTGGGAATATATTTGTTAGACCTCTGCGTGGTGTTCGATCCTTGAGAATTAGTTCGACCCCACCCCTTGTACACTTTGGCTACGACGTCTAATAATGCTTCCTACAATTTCACGTAGTGAGCAGCCTGTCCGAGAGTGGTTGGATTGAACATTTGAACTACCGTCCTCACTTTCTCCTTCAACCCACTTATGAAGCTATGCATAAAGTAATCCTCAGTTAGGTTTTGGTTCATACCCACCATAAAAGATTTGAGTTCTTCAAATTGCTCTAAATACACAGCCACTGAGCTCAATTGCCTCAGCTTGTTGAAGTCCCTATTATACTCTGATAGAAGCGAAAAATGATTTATTGATGAAATTAAAGAACAATTTAATAGAAACGTAAATAGATAAATAAACAAGAACTAAATGTTCTTGCCCTGAAATATCAAGAACTGACGTTCTTGATCCCAAAGCCAATGGAGGCTCCTAATTATATGATCAATTCTTTGATAAGGAATAATAAACCCTAGCCATTCTATTTATAATATTACTAACCTTACTTACCAAAATAAAAGACTTCTACTCAAATAAGAAAAAGACTCCAGAATAATTAAAATAAAAAGACTCCTAGACTATTAGGTTACTAAACGTTGCTTTCACTTCACAACAATTCCACCCCCTTAAAAAGGGCCTTGTCCCCAAGGTTGAACTTTATGCTTGTATGAGCTTCTCGAATAAAGATCATCGTAATGCACTATGTATGGCACCTTTTGAGCTACTTCAACCTCCGGTTTAGCTCCCAATTTCACTAGTTCTTGACCACTCAAATCCTATGACTTGGTTTTGGATATTACTCTGGCATTAACATGATGGTCAGAATTAGCTTTCTTTTGGTACTTTGAATCGCTCTTAGTTTTTTGGTTACTAGGTTCATCGATATCATTTTTGTCAATTGACCTTTGAGATATCATAGAGGGCTGGTTTTCTTGAAAATTGGCCATTTTCTATACCTGATGAGGATGGAAAAACAAAGGAACGGAAATGAAACAAAGGAGAAGGCTAAATTCGACTTCCAAGTAGGAATAGCAAGAAAATAAGATATTGATTCTCACTCTTGATTAATAAAAATATTCAATCTTATAATCTGATTTTTTTTCTACTACATATCATGGGTATTTATAGGCTAGACAAGGCTGCTAGTTTATTGAATATAAAATACTAAATAAATACAAACTTTCAAACTTCTTTGAGATGCTTTGTTTTCTGCCCGTAACTCTGAACGCCCACAACTTTTGATCTACTCCGTCCCTGAATGTGAACAACATATGGGTAAGAAGGTCAAGGAGTTGGCTGTCTAATGCTGAAAACCATGCATGAATCGGAATTGAATACAAAGAGTTATGTCCAAATTAGTAAACACTGCCAGATTCAGCAAATGTGTACTACATCATCCTCTCCATACGGGAGAGAACTCGTCTCAGAGTTCAGATCATTTTCAGCATGATACGGGGTGAGATCACGAACATTGAATGTAGGATGAGTTTTGATATGTGCTGGTAGTTCAATCTTGTAGGCATTATCGTTTATTTTTCTCAACACACGACAAGGCCCAATTTTTTTCTCCTTGAGTTTATTGTATGTTCCAGCAGGAAATCGTTCCTTCTTCAAGTACACCCAAACAAGATCATCTTCTTTAAAAACTTGAACTCGTCGACGTGTATCAGCAGCATTCTATAGGATTTGTAGCTTTCTTCAAGCTTCTTTCGCACATCTTCTTGAATCCTATCCAACGATTTCGTAAAATCATCGACCTTCTTGTTGGAAACTTGAATATCAGCAAGATCAAGATAATGGTTTGGATTTCTTCCGTAGACTACTTCAAATGGACTCTTGCCTGTCGAACGATTTACAACAGAGTTGTAAGCAAATTCAGCTTTAGATAAAATTGCATCCCATTGTTTTGGCCTTTTGGAAGCAAGACTTCGAAGTAAATTTCCCAAAGTACGATTAACGACCTCGGTTTGTCCATCAGGCTCCGGATGATACGCACTGCTATAGAGCAAATTAGTGCCCAATTTCCTCCATAAACTTCTCCAAAAATGACTAATAAACTTAGTATCACGATCAGAAACGATACTCTTTGGAATTCCATGAAGTTTGACAACTTCTTTGAAATAAAGGTCAGCAACATATGATGCATCCATGGTTTTCTTGCATGGTATGAAATGAGCCATCTTTGAGAAGCGATCAACCACAACAAAAATCGAATCAAATCCTCTTTGTGTCTTTGGTAATCCCACAACAAAGTCCATACTAATAGAATCCCATGAAGCATTAGGAATCGGCAATGGAGTATAAGCACCAGTATTTTGAGTATGGCCTTTGCATGTTTGGCATACACGACACCTTTTCACAAAGTTTGCTACATCTCGATAGAGAGTAGGCCAAAAATACTTCTCTTTAATCAACAACAAAGTTTTATCTCTCCCAAAATGTCCACCGAGACCGCCACTATGAAGCTCTTGGATAATGTACTCTCTAAGAGAACATTTGGGAATGCACAAACACGAACCTTTGAAAAGAAAATTATCGACAAAAAGATAATCTCCGTACGTACCTTCTTTGCATTTATGGTAAACTTCTTTAAAATCAGGATCCTCGGAATACATCTCCTTTATGCCGTCAAAACCTTCAATTCGGATATTCACAGAGTTCAATAATGCAATTCGTCGGCTAAGTGCGTCAGCCACCTTGTTAAGCTTGCCACTTTTATGTTTCAACACAAAAGTGTACTCTTGTAAGAATGATACGCAACCAGTATGTCTCCTATTCAAATTGGCTTGAGAGTTTATATATTTGAGAGCCTCGTGATCAGAATTTAGAATAAACTCATTTTGAATAAGATATGGACGGCAATGTCGAAGAGCTTGAACAATGGCGTAAAGCTCGACATCATAAGTAGAATATTTTTTCCTGGTATCATTTAATTTTTCACTAAAGAACTCAATTGGGTGACCTTCTTGACTAAGCACACCACCAATACCCACATGAGATGCATCACAATCAACTTCAAAGATTTTATCAAAATTAGGAAGTGCAAGAACAGGGGCAGTAGCTAACCTTTCTTTCACAACTTTGAAGCTCTTCTCCGCTCCCGCATTCCAATGAAATTCTCTTTTCTTCACGCAATCTGTTAATGGGGCTGCAATTGTGCTAAAATTTCTGATAAATCTCCGATAGAATGAAGCTAATCCATGAAAACTTCGAACTTCTTGTAAATTCTATGGAATAGGCCATTCTTGTACAACCTTGATTTTTTCTTCATCCACCATAATGCCTGAAGGAGTCAGAACAAAACCAAGAAAAACTATACGACTTGTCATGAATGAGCATTTCTTGAGATTCACAAAAAGCTTTTCCCTTCGCAAAATTAGCAAAACAGCTTTCAAGTGTTCAATGTGATCTACTGAATTTTGACTGTAAATAAGGATGTCGTCAAAGTATACAACAAGGAATTTGCCAATAAATTCATGAAGAGCTTGATTCATTACCCGCATAAAGGTACTTGGTGCATTTGACAATCCAAATGGCATAACGAGCCATTCATACAGGCCTTCTCGAGTTTTAAAAGCAGTTTTTCATTCATCCCCCGGTTTGATTCTGATTTGATGGTAGCCGCTACGGAGATCAATTTTGGAGAAAACTTTTGCTCCAGCAAGCATATCAAACATATCGTCAATCCTTGGGGAAACCTGTGTTTAATAGTAATTCGATTGAGTGCCCTACTATCAACGCACATCCGCCACGAACCATCTTTTTTAGGAGTCAAAAGTGCAGGAACAACACAAGGACTCAAACTTTCCCGAATGAAACCTTTGCTAAGCAAATCCAACACTTGTCTTTTCAGCTCTTCATGCTCGTTTGGACTCATACGATAGTGGGATTTATTGGGAAGGGCAGCTCCCGGAACTAAATCAGTTTGATGTTGAATTTCTCGTAGAGGTGGAAGTCCACATGGTAACTCTTCCGGAGTGACATCCTTAAAATCTTCCAAAAGTGATTTGACGTCACTTGATACTTCCAAAGGCTCTTCCCATTCTTTAGTCACCAAAACATATAACATACCTTCACTTTGAACTTCTCTTTGAAACTGTGATAAAGTAACCAAAGCACTTCTTTCCTCGATTTTTGAAGATTTAGGGTAAGAAATGTCTTTACATGGTAAAAGAACAACTTCAATTTTTCCCATCATAAATGTATAAGTATTTTTTCGACCATCATGAATAGCACTTTTATCGTATTGCCGTGGTCGACCTAAAAGTATGTGTCCAACGTCCATAGGAGCTACATCACACCAAACTTTACCATGATAATTTTTACCCATTGAGAAAGAAATGAGACATTTCTTATCAATTCGTACCTCATTATCCCTTTTTATCCATGAGATCGAATAAGGGTGAGTGTGCGCAACAGTTTCAAGCTTGAGCTTGTCCACCATTTCTTGAGAAACAAAATTCTCAAAGCTACCTCCATCAATGACTAATGAGCATATCTTTCCATGAGATCTATACTTTGTTCGAAAGATGTTGTGCCTCAACCAAGATTGAGTACTTTCTTGTTTAGGAGTTGCTAGTACTCGTTGTATCACCAAGCATTCTCCCTCTTCAAGTTGTATCTCCTCACGATCTTGCTCATCATCCTCATCATATAATGGGTTGTCATTTTCTAATTGTGGCTCTTCATCTTCTTCAACCACAATTGCCGCACGAGCATCATCTTTACGTTTGGGACATTCATTCATATAGTGACCAGTTTGGCCACACTTGAAACAAGTCTTTGACTTATTTATAGGGACTGAGCTAACACCATCTTTGCTTGCTCCTTTCCTTGGAATAGTTTTGTTACTTGATTCGCCTTTTGGTGGATAGAAACTTGAAACATCAATATATTTTTTTGCTCCTCGCCTTTGTAACTTGGATTTGACTTTTAAGGCTAGTTGATAAGCATCATTTAACCTCAAATATTGTTGCATCTCCACCTCGTCTCTAATTGCGATTTGGAGCCCATTGACATATCTTGCAACAAGTTGGTCTTCTGATTCTTGGCTGCTAACTCTTGCCATTAGTTTGTAAAATTCCTCGGTATAATCAGTCACACTTTTGTTGGATTGCTGCAAAGTATTAAATTGTATAAAAATACTTTGAGCAAAATCAACAGGAAGGAAATTCTCGCGTAATCTTGCCTTCATCTTTTCCCAAGAAGCAATCTTAGGTTTTCCTTTACGCAATCTCATCTCTTGTATTTTATCCCACCAAAGTGATGCATAACCTCGAAGTCGGGTGGCCACGAGCTTGACTTTATGATTCTCTGAAATTTCTTTATATTCAAAGAATTTTTCAATGGCGCTAAGCCAATCAAGAAACTCGTCTGGTTGGAGACGACCATGAAACTCCGGTATGTCCATCTTAACAAAATCCGTGGATCGGGTGAATTTTTCAAAGAAATTGGTAATCTCTTTGTTGGCAAATGGATTCACATATTCCGAGTCATCACTGGAATAGTCATGGCCTGAACTGCGTTAGCTTCTGGCTTCCCGACGCTCAAGACGTAATGTCAATTCCTCAACTTGTCTCCGAAGTGCCTGAATTTCAGCATCTCGTTCATCTCCCAAGTTACCCATGTTTCCTCTACCACGTCCGCCTCTTCCTCTTCTTGCTGCCATGAGAGAAAGGTGAGTATGCCAAGAGCGTAGCTCTGGCTCTGATGCCAAATGATGAGGATGGAAAAACAAAGGAACGGAAATGAAACAAAGAAGAAGGCTAAATTCGACTTCCAAGTAGGAATAGCAAGAAAATGAGATATTGATTCTCACTCTTGATTAATAAAAATATTCAATCTTATAATCTAATTTTTTTCTACTACATATCATGGGTATTTATAGGCTAGACAAGGCTGCTAGTTTATTGAATATAAAATACTAAATAAATACAAACTTTCAAACTTCTTTGAGATGCTTTGTTTTCTGCCCGTAACTTTGAACGCCCACAACTTTTGATCTACCCCGTCCCTGAATGTGAACAACATATGGGTAAGAAGGTCAAGGAGTTGGCTGTCTAATGCTGAAAACCATGCATGAATCGGAATTGAATACAAAGAGTTATGACCAAATTAGTAAACATGCCAGATTCAGCAAATGTGTACTACATCAATACCACTCCTAGCCACCTGATCCTCAATTGTGGAAGAACTAGTGGGCGCCCCCTCAATAACTGACTAGCCTTCTAAGATGTTTTCATTATTGGACCCAATTGTACCACTATTTTCTTGGCACACAGAAACCCGAACATTGATATAATCATCCGAATAAGCATCTAAGGTTTTTACAGCTTTTGTTAGACAAGGTATAAGCTTGTCTGCGCAGTTTTGAATAACTGCCGCGGTCAACTTGTTTGCAATTGGCATTATTTTCCTGCTTCTTTTCAAGGTAGCTAAAATTTGAATAAGTAAATCTGAGGAGATATCTTAAATTTTTTTAAAACAAGAGTCATGATTGTCTCTATAGATGCAAAGATGACTTCAGTATGATAAACTCCAATAGCTTGAATAAAGTGTTGAAACATCTCAATAATTATATGGTCGCATTCTAAATCCAACATATTGAGACAAGACCTGACTTTAGCCATAATTTCAAGTATGGTGACTCTTCTTTCATGGTTTCTGTTGAATGTGTCCGACAAATTCTGAAATGATGATACAATTAACTGAAATATATCCTTCAATTTGTCATCATCATACGGAGCATCCGGTGCAGTAATTCTAATTATTTCACTGAGACAAGAAGCAACACCTACCTTTACATCAGTATCTGAGTGTATCTGAGTGTGTCATAAGCTCTTCCACAACTAGTGCCTTCATTAGTGAGAAAGAGCTGTTTGCATGGATTAGCAAGGTGACTACTCCACTTTTGATTAGAGTTCCTCGATTTTATTGAGAAGAGACATCAGTTCATCCAGAAAAGAGGGGGTTTGAAGGAGAATATTACCTGCTGCGGCAATTCGTTCTTCCAAATCTATATCAGAAAATGGCATCATCATTTTTTTGACTTCACTCCTTTATCAGATCTGTCTGGAGTAAGGGGAAATGGAGGGATCCGGTGGTGGTGAGTTTAGACCCGGCAGGTCGGACCAAATTGATAAAAACGAAAAATGATGAAAAGTTTATTGATGAAATTAAAGAACAATTTAATAGAAACGTAAATAGATAGATAAATAAGAACTAAATGTTCTTGCCCCGAAATATCAAGAACTGACGTTCTTGATCCCAAAGCCAATTGAGGCTCCTAATTCTATGATCAATTCTTTGATAAGGAATAATAAACCCTAGCCATTCTATTTATAATACTACTAACCTTAATTACCAAAATAAAATACTTCTACTCAAATAAGAAAAAAACTCCAGAATAATTAAAATAAAAAGACTCCTAGACTATTAGGTTACTGAACGTTGCTTTCACTTCACAACATACTCCATTGTCATGCTTCTAGAAAACGATCCAATACCATATCGCAGAAACGTTCCCAATACATATCCTCTCTACCCTCGATATAATCTTGGTACCAGGTGTCCGTCTTCCCCTCCATATTCACTGCGGCCAGTATAATTTTCAAAATTAGTTAAGGAGTTAACTAGGAAATACTTGTTACATTTCCTAATCCATGCTTTGGGATTATTTCCGTCAAATTTTGGGAAGTCCAGCTTCACTCCTTTAGTGAACTGAGCGGTTGGAGTTAAATTTCTGCGTTCCTCACTTGTTCGGTAGTACATCGGCGGCGTTTCAGCTCGGCGCGCGGTCGTGTGACCTGCGACATTTGGTGATGAGGGTCCTGATTCTGGTGTCTTTCCCCTCTCATTTTTCAAATTCCTAGTTATATCTTCCATTTGTAGCTGCATCATAGCTCGCATTTCAACCAGGAGATCATCCTTTTGTTTTCCCAGTCTCTCTTCAATAGATACCGTGATCCCATTCATTTGGTGTTCTAGCTCCTCCAGTCGAGATGTATCGATTCACTTCGTCATGATCTTCACTTCACAGATTAAATGCTCTGATTGCCAAATGTTATGAATGGACCGATATCAGAAAATTGCATTTAACTCCTTAGGAGAAATTCAATTCAAATACATGCCCACTCACCAAAATTCCCAAAATTACCAGCTCGAACTTCCAATATCACACTTCGGCTGATCCAAATTCAATCCGCAATCACTATCTGAGAACAAACCCAAGTAAAAAACGTAACTAAACAAAAATAAAATGAAGAACAGAGAAGGAAGAAGAGAGAGATGGAGTTTACGTGAGTTTTCTTCCAAATTCCAAAAAATTGCCCTCTGCTAACAAATTCCCACTACTTATGATGATCCTCAGCTCCTATCTGCCACATGGCTGAATGAGACCCTGGTCCCCCTTCTTCACACGTTTGCCGCGCCCAACTAACTATGAATTAGTTAGAGTGGGACTTCAAAAATCAATTAATCCCGCATAATCCCATAACGACGTAGTTCTCTTACTTGCGCACTTATTACTATTACATTTTTGCGAACGTTTATTACCTAACAAGCATCAATGGCTCAACACCACCCTCACACGTCTGTCGGTGGTGGTGGTGCAGACAGTGGAGCCGCGGTGGAGGCGCCGTGACAACATGACTCATATTCTCAATTGGCAGCTTGTAATGATAAAGTTCCCAAAGTGCTACAACAAGTTTTCTAGAAGATACAGTAGCAGCAGGAAATCGAAAAGGAATAATATTATGAATGCTATTTTGCTCTGGTTGTATTAATTCATTTGTTCTCGAAAATGAAGCTGTAGCTACTGGAGTGATGTGCCCACC
Organism: Verbascum thapsus; assembly: GCA_963669365.1. NCBI lineage: Eukaryota > Viridiplantae > Streptophyta > Magnoliopsida > Lamiales > Scrophulariaceae > Verbascum > Verbascum thapsus. The sequence goes on from OY770104.1 coordinate 16,720,915, forward strand.
TCTTTTCCCCACTGATCCCTTCAACTTTTCACCCAAATTTTCATCCTCACTTTTCTCTACCCTTTTCATCTCTCTCAACACTATAAAATTGTATCTTTATTTCCTCCTCTTCTTCGCGTGGGTTTGCTGTAATGGACCCGACAAGAGTGAGACGCCATGGAGTTGACGAAGAAGTGAGGGTACGTTTGGTTTTGTTTTGGTTAGTTATTTTGGTGAGATTGGTTGGTGAATTTTTTTTTGGGACATGTGCATTATTGGTGAGATAGTGTTTGGTTTAATTGGAGAATTGGTTTTTGATTTTTTTTTTGGTGAGATAATGTTTGGTTTTATTTTGAGAGTGGACATAAGTTACTATAGCAGTCAAATCATGACAGTTTTTGTCTGTTGGTGTTCAAATAATGATTAAAAGTTATATTATAATATTAAAATTGTAATAATAATAATAATAATATTATAGATGAATATTTATTTGTATAAATTACAATTCAAAATAAACAAATAAATTATTAAATATTTACATAAATGACTTAAGTTAATATATATTATTAAATATAAATAATTTGTATAAATTACAATAAACAAATAAATTATTAAATATTTACATAAATGACTTAAGTTAATATATATTATTAAATATAAATAATTTAAGTCAAAGTAAAATTTGGATTCAATTCTTTATTTTATTTTGGATTCAATTCTTTATTACATGCGTTTGAACAAAATTAAGTAAAATGAAAATATGATTCAACTAAAATAATATGATTATTATTTGTTAGGTCCGAATTCCATACGCGTAATTTTAGTTTGTTCTATTATAAATATTTATGTGTATTATATGAATATAATATAAATTTTAACTAACTAGAAAGATAACATATGTTAATTTAAAATATTAACAATTTATGATGTTCATTGCTTTCAAGAATTAAAAGCTGAGATTAAATTATAAGATTTTGAATTATACATGGGTCTAAAGAAATATTCAATTTTTTGAGTGATTGATTTTAAATGAAAACAACACAACACTTTCGCCAATTTTTTCGTGGAGATGGTTTGTAAGGGTTCAACTATCATATACTCTTTTTTCATATTATAAAGTAAGGCAAAAAATAGAGCTAGCCAACAGAAGTGATGGAGAAAGAAACAAAGAAGTGAAATGTGACATGAACCTCCAAAAAGTCAAAAAAGTAATTTTTGGCCAAAATTTTTGAATTATTTGGGGTTCAAAATATTTAGACTAAACACTAATTGGCCAAAATTTTGGCGTTTCACATGATTCAATCATTTAATGGACCAAATTGACAATTTTGTGATTACTTTTTAACAATCATGGGTTTAAACTGGAACTTATATAAAATAAAATAAAAAATTTAACACAAAATCTTACATATTAAAGTGACATATCATTTAAAATTACATATAAAACTTCTTGGACTTATAGCTGCAAGTAAGTGATATTGAGAAAAAAATCTATTAATGGACTATTTCTGTAACGCCCGTACATGGAAACAAATATAATTATGCATAAATCACTTTTATAATCAGGACACATGTGATAATACACATATATATTACCCGTTCAACCAAAATATTCACACGGAAGCATTTAAATTCATATTTCGTGACGCTCACACATTGGCATAACAAAAAAATATATAAACGTCTTGAAAATTATTCTTTTTAAATTAACCAAACGAAGACCCTATATGATATGCAAATGATGAGCCGAGGGTGAAGGACTTTAAACCAGCCAACCGACCTTTGATCCATGCTCTAGACTTTATGTGTAACCTCACGATCAACTTTATCTACAACACTAAAGGAAAAACATTGCGTTTGGTGAGTCGCAAACTCAGCAAGTATAATAAAGTAACGAGTTATTTAACATCATATCAGCACAGTCAACAAATAATCAATCCTTGAAGTCACATAAGAATATCATTCAAAAGTCATCCCATATTGAATTCATATCATTCGCAAATATAAAATGCACGTGATTGTCATTTTCTTTTACTGTTAATGGCCTGTTATAACCAAGAGTAGTCGTGATCACGAAAATGGCCATGGCACTCTGTAATACATTTAACACATGTGAGTTCAGTGAACTCGGTTGGCCGTACGGTACTCTGTGGTCCAATCATTTTGGACAATCTTTAACACATGACTCAAGGTCTATAACAGCCATAACAGAGCCGCTTATCTCTGATGAATGCATTTACATATCACATATCTCATTTCCATCATCAATTCATCAACAACATTTCACCATCATAAGGATCATACCATTCGCATTACACAATAAGCCATTCGTCACATTCATTTCCATCGCTCAAATATCACATAATCCACGTTATAGCATCATAGGCTATTCAATCAATGCAATTAGGCAAATAAAAGATTCACTTAGAACCATCAATCAACCAAATATCAGTCAAATAACAGTCACCATATTATACTCACAAGTAGTGGCTTATCGAGATGTCTTCGTTTGGTTGCGTTTTATCCTCCTCTATTGGAATCCCGCCTTGCTACAACAACGTCGAATTTCCTATTTTTCCTAAATTTTCCTTCTCTTTTTCTTTCTTTTCTTTCTATTCTTTTTCTTCTCTATTTTTGTTTGCTGTTTCTATCTTTGTTTCCTACCATTTTTCCTTATTCTTTCACTTATATATATAGATAAATGTGGGCGGCAGGTGGAAAGCTAACAACCAAGTTTTGGTGACTAATGATATAATATATATATATATATATATATATATATATATATATATATATATATATAACTTGTGAGATTTACAAAGTCAAGTCGGCAGGAATGGACATTTGGAAAGCTTAGTTTAGTGACTAACCTAATGGTGACCATTTTTGTAACAAATATTATTATATTCGTATGAATTATTTGCAGCTGCTAGCTTATTACGTGTGATACATTTATGCATTATACATTCTACGTGTCATGTATTTAAACTAATCGGGACATATAGGTAATACGCAAGTGACGCGTAGTGTATAGAATATATTTACCCGATAATTAACGGGGATATTTAACGTACCATATTCAATCAAAACTCTAAAGTTAAGCGTGCTCATACGGGAGCAATTATCGGATGAGTGACGTCTTGGGAAGCACGTCAAATTTTTATTCATTAATTAATTGGTAATAACGCTAGACGCATGCTTGCTTAATCTAAACTCATTGCTTATCTAAACGTCGTGCCTTCTTAGACGCCGTGCCTTCTTAGACATCATGCTTTGCTAAATGCTAGCAAAATTAAATGCGTTTATGCTAATGTATGATTTAATGAAATGAGAGGTTTTGGGTTGTGACAATTATCCCCCCCTCAAAAGAATTTCGTCCTCGAAATTTATACATGTATCTAAGTTTTGATACCATTCTCTCATGTTGTTCTATCTCCCAAGTTGCTTCTTGTCTGGAATGCTTCTTCGCTAGCATCTTTAATGGATATCTTTCATGCCAAATTTGAGAGTCGTTCTTTGAAGACAAATGCGTACAATTACTTTATCACCAACATCATATAAAACTCATGCCGGTATGGTACTTCTATCATCGAGAAATTCAAAAGTATGAGGAAGTGGGTAGAGCATGTGTTGCAACTTTCGCACTTGCGAAGCTTTTGAGCATTCGAGCGGTTCTTTGACAATGCCGATACAACTTTTTTCTGTTAATCTTATCAATTTGTCTAGATAATGCATCAACCAAGGCTTGTATTCATCATCACTTCTATACATGTTGAGTAGGTTCTTCATACAACTCTCTGCATTTGCTCTTTGATGTCCTAATTGCCGATACTACACTATTCTGTAGTTAGTATCCATGAACTTTGATTTTGTTAGGCCTCCACGAAGATCTAAGTATGAACATATTTTATCCGTTTCAAGCTAGAATAGTGCAACGATCGATGTTTCCATCAATATCATGCGCGTAGCTCTATGAACTTTAACTTCATGAATATCATCTTAGACCGTTCCATCATGCTTTCCGTGCATTGCTCTGTTCTATGTGAAAGAATATTCTAGACGTCATGGTCTGATCAAGTGACACTAACTCTCAATTATAGTACATTGCTCAAGATTTCAAAGTCACAAGATACAAGTATCACAGTGGAAAAGAGAGGCTTAAAATTTGTTCAGCAATCGACTATCGTAAAACAAAGACAGTCGAAGTAATAAAATATTAAGGTAGAATTTCCAAAAGATATTATCAACAGAGCAACGAATATGGCGATGTAAATAAAAGATTTTACCAGAAAATATTTAACATAACATCGCCTGAGCTGTTCAAGTATATGTAGCTCGAGTCAAGACATATAAGCTCAAAGATTTTAAGATCAGAAAATTACATGCTGAATCGAGTTCAAAGAAGAGATAATCGATTACGATTTAATCCTTATGAACAATAAATATAAGGTATTTAAGAAGATGAAATATTGATATCATTGTTTTCTATCTAAGTGAAAGAAATATTGGATATATAGAAGTTTCAGAAGAATCAACTCAAAATGACAAGAATCATTTCATGCTGAATAATAGTTTAGGAATAGAAAGGAGCTTCAAAAATTGATAACCAAAAGAAAAAAAGAATTCGCTCGTATGAAAGATATGATGAATTAGGGATCAGAATGTGGTGACAGGAGTTCTAGTTAATTCGAATGAACCAAAACTTCAAAATGATAATTATTAGTAAAGAAGAATTTAACTCGATCTGAGTGATATAAGAGCAATACTCATTTCGACTGGCACAGGATCTTAGGTATATATCACTTCTCTAGTGCACATAGGCTTCGTTTCTCCATTCACTTGAATCACATTTCAGGTCCATGTTGACTTGGTCTGTATCTGGAGATCATCGACTTTCGTAGTTATTTCTAGGATGTGTTATTCTTCAAGAACTCCTCTACGTAACTCGTGAAGTTTCAGCATCATATAATGTCTCAAATGTCGATCAACGTTTTAATATGTCGTATAATTTGCATAACATGACGATTGGCAACAAGAAATAAAACACGTACGACATGTCCTCGCCTCCAGGCTCTTCCTTCATGTATTTCATTTTTAACTGAACCTTCAACTACAGCCTTGCTTCCCCAGATAACGTGATTGTTTTTCATCACAGTGTAATTGTGGCTCTCACGTCATAAAAGGTATGTTCAAAATTATATTATGGAGTTACCTACTGCAAACTCTCTTATATTCAAAACACATATATCTTTATTCACCTCGTAAATTGATTTCAACATAAATAAGTCACATATCAATTTTCTTCGGACATACCTTGACAACTTTACGTAAGTTACATCACTTTTTCCTTATATGGAAGATTCATCTAAGATACCTCCTAATCATGTTGAGGTGTTTAAGAACTTGAGAGGTGAAAGAAAAAGGTCATCATGAAAATATTTTGAAACACAAGTATAATACAATTTGTTAGGTGGATCATCAAGGAGAAATAAATAGAATGGAAATAGAACGTTTCAACAATTAAGAATAAATATGATTCTCAAAGACTGAGAATGATAATATTTTCAAATCAATGTGATTAGTCTCAAATCAATAAGGTGCTTACGAGATCGATTATACCAAGAAGTAAACAGCTCTTATGAAAGATTCGATGGAATAATAGCTTAAAAGGTTAATAAGGGATGTTTCCATGTAACTCAAATGAGGAAATCTCTCAAAGATAGGTATTAGTAACAAAAACTTAACTTGGTTCGATGAGTTAGAGAACTTACTCGGTTACTCGTACTTATCACTATACTTATCAACCTTTCAAAACTCTAACACCTCCGACAGAAACATGTCGCTTTCATTTCTCCCTTCTATTAAATATCTAATCTTATTTCCCAACTCGATACATATCGGATGAATTCAACTCCTACGTTCAATCAAACACGACCACAAATCACATTCTACCGGTCTTACCATAGTATAGCTTGGGTACTTACCCCAAAATTACATTAAGTAACATAACATTGATAATGATATCATTTTCAGATTCAAAAATTAATTCATAACCCAAAGACTCTTGCTTATCCAAAATACAGTGCAAAAGATAATGATACCAATGATTGTTGCTCTTTGATAAAATAAGACTTTAGGTCGGTTGATCCTTCCCCTCCATGAACACTATGCTCATCATTTATTACACATGCATGTCATGTTGTCTACAGAACCCCAACCCGGGCTCTGATACCACTAAAATGTAACGCCCGTACATGGAAACAAATATAATTATGCATAAATCACTTTTATAATCAGGACACATGTGATAATACACATATATATTACCCGTTCAACCAAAATATTCACACGGAAGCATTTAAATTCATATTTCGTGACGCTCACACATTGGCATAACAAAAAAATATATAAACGTCTTGAAAATTATTCTTTTTAAATTAACCAAACGAAGACCCTATATGATATGCAAATGATGAGCCGAGGGTGAAGGACTTTAAACCAGCCAACCGACCTTTGATCCATGCTCTAGACTTTATGTGTAACCTCACGATCAACTTTATCTACAACACTAAAGGAAAAACATTGCGTTTGGTGAGTCGCAAACTCAGCAAGTATAATAAAGTAACGAGTTATTTAACATCATATCAGCACAGTCAACAAATAATCAATCCTTGAAGTCACATAAGAATATCATTCAAAAGTCATCCCATATTGAATTCATATCATTCGCAAATATAAAATGCACGTGATTGTCATTTTCTTTTACTGTTAATGGCCTGTTATAACCAAGAGTAGTCGTGATCACGAAAATGGCCATGGCACTCTGTAATACATTTAACACATGTGAGTTCAGTGAACTCGGTTGGCCGTACGGTACTCTGTGGTCCAATCATTTTGGACAATCTTTAACACATGACTCAAGGTCTATAACAGCCATAACAGAGCCGCTTATCTCTGATGAATGCATTTACATATCACATATCTCATTTCCATCATCAATTCATCAACAACATTTCACCATCATAAGGATCATACCATTCGCATTACACAATAAGCCATTCGTCACATTCATTTCCATCGCTCAAATATCACATAATCCACGTTATAGCATCATAGGCTATTCAATCAATGCAATTAGGCAAATAAAAGATTCACTTAGAACCATCAATCAACCAAATATCAGTCAAATAACAGTCACCATATTATACTCACAAGTAGTGGCTTATCGAGATGTCTTCGTTTGGTTGCGTTTTATCCTCCTCTATTGGAATCCCGCCTTGCTACAACAACGTCGAATTTCCTATTTTTCCTAAATTTTCCTTCTCTTTTTCTTTCTTTTCTTTCTATTCTTTTTCTTCTCTATTTTTGTTTGCTGTTTCTATCTTTGTTTCCTACCATTTTTCCTTATTCTTTCACTTATATATATAGATAAATGTGGGCGGCAGGTGGAAAGCTAACAACCAAGTTTTGGTGACTAATGATATAATATATATATATATATATATATATATATATATATATATATATAACTTGTGAGATTTACAAAGTCAAGTCGGCAGGAATGGACATTTGGAAAGCTTAGTTTAGTGACTAACCTAATGGTGACCATTTTTGTAACAAATATTATTATATTCGTATGAATTATTTGCAGCTGCTAGCTTATTACGTGTGATACATTTATGCATTATACATTCTACGTGTCATGTATTTAAACTAATCGGGACATATAGGTAACACGCAAGTGACGCGTAGTGTATAGAATATATTTACCCGATAATTAACGGGGATATTTAACGTACCATATTCAATCAAAACTCTAAAGTTAAGCGTGCTCATACGGGAGCAATTATCGGATGAGTGACGTCTTGGGAAGCACGTCAAATTTTTATTCATTAATTAATTGGTAATAACGCTAGACGCATGCTTGCTTAATCTAAACTCATTGCTTATCTAAACGTCGTGCCTTCTTAGACGCCGTGCCTTCTTAGACATCATGCTTTGCTAAATGCTAGCAAAATTAAATGCGTTTATGCTAATGTATGATTTAATGAAATGAGAGGTTTTGGGTTGTGACAATTTCTATTTAAAAGTGGCCCAAGTAAAAATTTGTGCAAAGGGCCCAAACCACTCATCCTTGAGTTATTTGATTGGAATATTATTTAGGGTATTTTTTTAACCTATAATGCACGGATACATATATAAATACAAGAATTTAAATTCAATTTGAAGTTGAATTTTATCACCGGCTCATTAGATTTATCTTCATCTCATCACAAAGTTGGAGCCCACACATTGAAAAAGGGTATTTTAAACTTGCTCAATTGACGATGGTGCAGGCTACAATCACTGTTTTACCATTTCATTATCGATGAAAAAGAACAGAAGAAAAAACTTTTAGAGTTTTTAGAAAGTAGAGAGAATTTTTGAAAATTAATCATAAAATTCCCTTATTTAAGATACAAGATAAATATAGATAGAAGCCTGATTATAAAGTTATCCTATTTTGAACTCCAAATGTCATTAAAACAATTCTTTGTAAAGTATGATGATTAGATCCAATAGACGAACAGGGTGTACATGTGCTAGTATTTCGTGCATTAGCAATCTATGTTTGCATTAATATTGACACTAATAATAATTAAATCTAAATTGTTTTTTAAGTTTTATTTCCGTAAAGATAAACTTACGCTGGAAGCATATACGAAGACATTTTGCATCCTTAAGCTACATCATTATTTTTCTCTAACGATACTACTATTACTAATAATAATTAAATTGTTTTGATCAAATTTTATCTCTTATGCGTCAATGTTTATATAAATAAAAATAATAGAGAGAAATATATTAGGAAAAAAGGGAGCTTGATTATAGAAAAGCAAGTCGCAAAAGGTGGTAAGAATCATGGATTTGCAACGTTACTAATAATGCAAATGGTGTCACAGGAGAACTATGAACTTGATGCCTTTTGTTCACGTGTCCTGGAATTGACTTTCAAATTATTATTTTTTTACTTCAATTTTAAACAAATAAGTAATTCTAACTTTTGGGTTCTTTTCTAGTATTTTTTTTATCAAAACTTAAATACATTATAATAATTAGATATTAAAAATAAATAGTAAAACACGAAATTAAATTAGAGAGTGTATAATATATATGGAATATTTTGCAATTGATCTTGATCTCTTTAGAAATAACTGGCTCAAAAAATGACACCAAATTTGACCATAAAATTGAACTGATAGTCAATTCGATTACATTGTAATTAATAATCTTTTATGTCTCAATATGTGGTGTGAAGTTCGTCATTTGATAATTGATACAAATCGATCATTTGGACTGTAAAATCAATAAAAGACAAATCATTATTTGACTTTGGTACATTAAAATAACAAGTAGAAGGATCTAAATTAAATTCACTTTCTAAATATGGTATGTAGTGTGGAGGTGGTTATACTTATGGTGTCCACTCCATATTCATTATTGTGTATGTACATGAAATATTGATGTTTGAAAATATTCTAGCTAGTTAATTGTGCAATTATTCGGGTTTTAATTATTAATTGATTGGATTTAAATAGACTATATAAATAAGGACATCAAATTATTCTAATATTATAATTTTAATCCATCCTAATATTTCAGCAAATTAATTGCTCAAAAGTCAAGATTTGAATATTAATTCAAACTAAATGCAATAAATTGGAATTAAAAATTCAAAGATTTTAACTTCCGAGTCCCAATGCCTTCAATCTTAAATACATTCTTGGAACTTTTCATTTCTTTCCTTATCCTTTAGCCATGAAAAATAAACAATGATAATTTCATAACCACAATAAATTTTCTTGTTTGTAACAATAAAAACTAGGGAGCAATATTTAAAAAAAAAAAAAAAGTAAAATCAACTTTTCTATTAATGAAAACCGATGACAATTTCTAATCAATAACACACTCATTTACACAACATTTTATCATATAAAATTTGTCAGTTTAATGGTGTCAGTTTCATTTTCACGTAGAGGCTTCAAGATTTAATTTGACATTGTCTTAAACATTAATAGATCTAACTGTTCTCTTCTTCAGATCTGTGTATCATATGATTATTTGTACGAATTTATTGGATCAGGTATCCCACTTTCTCTAGAAATTAAAATAAAATTAAACTAATAACTTGTATTATTTACAATATTAATTTTATATTAAAATTAATAAAAGAATTTTCAAGTTAATTAACATATATTATAAAACTTATAAGTATACATATAATTTAATTCTTAATATTGAAAAAATAAATCCATGTTTGTTACACACAATTTTATCAATTTGAAAATTAAGAAAAAAATATTTATAATCGAAAGAATTATTTTAAAACATTTTCTATAGTTTTCCCTAAAAACTATTTTTCTATTCTAGAGAAATAAAATAAAGGGAACTAGTCCTATAAGGCCTAGCCTCCCAAATAATTAAAAATTGATGCAAGGGCAATGTTGGCATTCCATATTATCCAAGCTCTATATATACGCTACAATGGCCGACTTGTGTATCTCTCTCTCTCTCCATTATGTGTGTATTTCTTCCATAATCTGACGAACAAGTTTTTTTTTTTTTTAATGACCCTCCTTTTCTCTCTTTCTCCAATCCATGTACACAACTTTCAACAGCTCATTTTACAGAGGTGTGTTGCAACGGTGATGTGCTAATTTAGAAGCCCTCTTAAAATCTTACTCAATTTCAATTCAGGTCTCTCTCTCTCTCTCTTTACATATATATATGATATATATATATATATATCATATATATGTGTGTGTCTATATATATGTAGATATACGTATACATGTACAGACATACATTCCGATTATATACCAGAAAGCAGGTGTAATATTGACCAAAACACACAGAACCCACGTAATACATACACATAAATCAGATCATAAAAAACTTCAAGGTCTGGATTCTGAAGAGTTGGCACAGGAATAGGAAGATTTAGTTGAAAGTGTCCATTTATTTTTTACTTTTTTGTGTGATTTAATGAAGGTTAAAAGGCATTATAGTAATTTCAGATGACAATCTTTTAGTACGATTATCTGTTGGAACTAGCTAGGATGAATTCATTCAGAGTTAAAACGCCAAGTGTTAGCGGTGGCCTGGTTTTATGATCTTAAAAAAATGAATTTTCTAGGGGATATGACAAAAATTACATGTTCTCAATGGATAATTAATTTCATTGCAAACCAATCTATATATATGACATGATTTAATAGAAATTTTTATCTTTTCATAAACCCGTGTATTATGATCCCATATTTTTAACTCCCTCACAAAAACATATATATTTACAGATTTAGTTTGAAAAAAATTGATTTTTATATTTCTTGTTTTCTGTCTTTTTCTCATTAATGTATGGATTAATTAGTGATTATGAGGCAGTTTTGAGATTTGAGTCACTTTACATAATAGAAATATTCGTCTGAACAATTTTAAGACCTAAAAAAGCTTATCCTAATTAGGTGGCTAGCATTGTTCTACAGTCTTCGTTTTTCTTTTATATTCTAAAAATGTTGTATTTCGTGAGACAGTTTGGTTTAGCTAATTTCCGACTGCATAAAAGAATAAAATGATATTCCTATTTTCCATAAATATTATCTGTCCTTTGCCAAGCCTTGTTGATAATCTTAGAGATTATGGTTATAAGTCGGTTAGGAGTTCTTAGCATGCACCTTATGAATCCAATATTATAAATAATTGTAATTATTTCGAGATTACTACATATTAGATTCAATATTGCAGATATATGTAGAAATAGCTTGGTTTCAATTTTGACTGACTAATTAATAATGGAGTATGAGTTCATATTGTATGATATACTCAGTACTAGATTAGTAGAACCCAAAAATAAGGATTGGCTACTTGCTTACCCCTAGACGACCCTTGATTCTTTTTCTAATTAATATTAAAATATCCCCTTTCTTTCTTTGTTACTTTTTTAACTTACTAACTTTGTGATCACTTTGCATTGACATATATAGTTAGTTACTCTATAGTCATACCTGCACTAACAAAGTGTTTCTGTTTATCAGCCAAATCATAATCACCAATCTCATTTACTTGTTCATAATAATAATAATAATGTTTCTTTTTCCAACAACTTTGTATTTGGCCTTTAATCTGAATCCCACTGAAAAGTTCTGAGATCACTTATAAACAAGTTTGCTTTCAAGCTTCCCTCTAACACAAGTGCCTATGATGATCAAGTGTACAATCCCTTATTTTAAAATTATATAATAGAGAATGTATTGATTGGACCCTTTTTAAACAGACATACAAAAATAGAGAATGTTCATAATATATTTAATGATCATAAAATGCAGGCATTGAACTGAGATAAGCTTTTTCTGGTTCAGTGTTTGCTGTGAAATGGCTTCTAACGGAACGGTTAAATGTCCACCGGCTATGAAGGCTACCTCGAACGGGGTGTTCCAAGGGGACAATCCTCTACATTATGCACTTCCCCTTTTGATCGTACAGATATGTCTTGTGCTGCTTCTCACCCGATCACTCGCTTATCTTCTCAGACCACTAAGACAACCTCGTGTTGTTGCTGAAATTATTGTGAGTTTCATTTATTACATTTATTCATCACAGCTTATTACAAACTTCATTCATTCGGGTTAGGGTGTTTTTTGCAGGGAGGAGTTTTACTCGGTCCATCAGCTTTAGGCCGCAACAATAAATATCTTCACACTTTTTTCCCATCCAAAAGCCTTACTGTCTTGGACACCCTTGCCAATCTCGGTCTCCTCTTCTTCTTGTTCCTTGTCGGTCTCGAACTCGACCCTAAATCTCTACGCCGGACCGGTAGAAAAGCATTAGCCATTGCTCTTGCAGGAATAAGCCTTCCGTTTGCTTTGGGAATTGGTACCTCATTTGTGCTCAGAGCAACTATTTCCGAAGGCGTGAGCCAAGGCCCGTTTCTAATATTCATGGGCGTGGCCCTATCCATCACTGCCTTTCCCGTCCTGGCCCGTATTTTGGCTGAACTTAAGCTATTGACCACAGATGTAGGCAGAATGGCTATGTCTGCTGCTGCAGTCAATGATGTGGCTGCTTGGATTCTACTTGCTCTTGCTGTGGCTCTATCGGGCTCGGGCCGGTCACCTGTTGTCTCATTATGGGTTTTCTTGTGCGGGTTTGGGTTCATAACTTTGTGCATATTCATCGGCCCGATTATCTTTAAGTGGATTGCACAGAGATGTCCTGCAGGTGAGCCCGTGGATGAGATATATATATGCGCTACATTGGCTTTGGTTTTAGCAGCTGGTTTTGTAACCGATACTATAGGGATTCATGCACTTTTTGGCGCGTTTGTGATGGGCGTGCTTGTCCCAAAAGAGGGCCCGTTTGCGGGTGCCCTAGTGGAAAAAGTCGAGGATCTTGTTTCGGGCCTTTTTCTTCCTTTGTACTTCGTTTCGAGTGGATTGAAGACAAATGTTGCCACCATTCAAGGTGCTCAATCATGGGGTCTCCTTGTTTTGGTCATATTCACCGCTTGTTTCGGGAAGATTGTTGGGACGGTTTTTGTCTCCCTCTGCTGCAAGATTCCTTTCAAAGAAGCTTTGACTCTTGGTTTCTTGATGAACACTAAAGGTTTAGTGGAGCTCATTGTCCTAAATATTGGAAAAGATCGAGGGGTAAAATAGCTAGTACTATTCAACTATGCAAGTTGGTATCTTTTCAATTCTCTATATATATGATAATTTTATCCTTTTTGACTTTGTAGGTTTTGAACGACCAAACGTTTGCGATCATGGTTTTGATGGCCTTATTCACGACGTTTATAACGACGCCTATTGTTATGAGCATATACAAGCCAGCCAAAATTGCTAAACTAGAATACAAACACAGAACTATTCAAAGAAATGATTCCGATACTCAGCTAAGAATGTTCACTTGTTTCCACAGTACAAGAAACATCCCCTCACTTATCAATCTCATGGAGGCGTCTCGTGGCACTGGTAAACAGGGAGGGCTTCGTGTCTATGCAATGCACCTAATGGAGCTCTCCGAGAGATCCTCTGCAATATTAATGGTACACAAGGCAAGAAAAAACGGGCTACCATTTTGGAACAAGGCAAGAGATTCCGATTCAAATCAAATTGTGGTGGCGTTTGAGGCTTTCCAACATCTTAGCCAAGTCTCGATCCGACCGACCACTGCAATCTCGCCCATGTCGAGCATGCACGAGGACATTTGCACGAGCGCAGACCGAAAGAGGGCTGCAATAATAATCCTTCCATTCCATAAGCATCAAAGGCTCGATGGGCACTTGGAGACAACACGGGCTGACTTAAGGCACGTGAACCGAAGGGTTCTCGTGCATGCACCGTGCTCGGTTGGCATTTTAGTGGATCGAGGACTAGGAGGAACTTCACACATCTCGGCAAGAAATGTTGACTATACCATCACAACGTTCTTCTTCGGGGGATATGATGATCGTGAAGCGCTCTCCTATGGGGCCCTCATGGCTGAGCACACAGGCATTAGTTTGAACGCCGTTAGATTCATAGTGGACGCGGGTGACAGTGTGTGTTTGGATATGAATGGTAGTGATTTATCAGACGAAGAATTTCTTACAGAGTTTAAGGAAAAAGTATGTGAGGACGGTTCGATCAAATACGAAGAGGTAGTGGTAAGAAATGTTGGAGAAATGGTGGATGTGATACGGAGATATAATCGATGTAACCTTTTTGTTGTTGGGAGAATGCCGGATGGTGAACTAGTTGCGGGTCTTAATAAGAAGAGTGAATGTCCTGAGCTGGGGCCGGTGGGGAACTTGTTGATATCGCCGGAGTTTTCGACAACAGCTTCGGTTCTAATAGTGCAGCAGTATCGGAGCAAGCTAACTGGGGATTCATTGGCATCACTGAAGGAAGACGAGACGACGGAGGAGGGGGATTATGACTCTGAATGATCATATGGTACTTTTTGTGACAATACATATATATATATATATATATATATATATATATATTTCAATAGTCTTCACTCTGCCATGTAAATGTAAAGCTGGAAGTACAATGTTGGTATGGTATCTAATTATACATGATACCCTTCTGGCCCAGGAGCTTATTTTCATTCTTATTTGTTGGACTCTGAAAGCATGCATGGTCCAAACAAATATGAATTTGGGTATATCTAATACTTAAATTAGAATATTCCTACCAAGAAATAATAAAAGAAAACAGCCTAGGCCTAGCCTAACATTTTGACTTGCACCTTGTCTAAGTGTGAAAATAAAACAAGTGAATATTAGATTTTCAATTATATTGTGGACGGCAGTTTGGACAAAGACGATTGGTTTAGAATAGAGACCATAAAGCAGGACAATAGCACGTAATATGCCTACAGCTTGTTATAGAGTAATTTATAAATTATGTTAGATAATATACTCTCTTAATATTCCATCCGCCGATTGCCTAAACGCCCATGTATGTAGAAAAGACTTTAGCGAACAAATGCCAGGTTAACGGCTACTAACAAAACTACAGTTAAAACTCCATGAGCTTATTCAGACAGTACTATTGGTTAATAGTATGTAGTTTTTAAACTATTCCAGAGTATCGAAATATTATTTTGAAAGCAACAAGTTATTTAAATATATAGATGTATAAGTTACTGCCCATTAGCACATTATACAAAATTTATTTTATTATATAAATTAAACATAACGTCATTGTAGAACATAAATTTCTAATAGAATTAAACATAGCTAAGGTTAGTATGCTAAGCTTATTTATCTATATATACCATCTCTTATGATTGCAAAATTAATTACTCCAGACTCCAAGTTATATTAGCTACCATAATGACTATTCGAAAACCCTTTATTATCCTCTTCTTTCTTCTCATTTGCATTTCTTCTTACACTCATGCCAAAACCCTAAAACCAGATAAACCCTGCAAACAAATGATCCTCTACTACCACGATATCTTATTCAACGGCACAGATTTAGCCAACGCGACATCCGTCAAGATCACCAATGGGTCTGCCCTTGGATCGGAGTTCGGGATGATGGTGGTTTTCGATGATCCAATGACGAAAGACGGGCATCTTCTTTCGCCACCAGTGGCAAGAGCTCAAGGGTTGTATTTCTATGACAGGAAAAATGCTTATAATGCTTGGTTTGCTTATACATTGATATTTAACTCTACTGATTATAAGGGGACATTGAACATTATGGGAGCTGACCCTCTACCGGAGAAAACTCGAGACCTGTCGGTGGTCGGAGGGACGGGAGATTTCTTCATGACGAGGGGGATTGTTACGTTTACGACAGAAGAAGTTGAGGGTGATTTCTATTTTCGTTTGAAGATGGATATTAAGTTGTATGAATGCTATAATCATAATCATAAGTAGTACTACTTTTGTTTGTCTTGTGGGACGATACTACTGTTACTCATGATTTGTATCCTCCAAGGTTGTAGTCTTCTTACAATAAACATGCATTAGCTTATTTCATTATTGATGTGATATATTATTTTTATAGACCACCAAAACTAAACCAGCCGGTAAAACCTGGGCTATGCCAAGATCCTGGCCTGGTTTGGTCTTCATCGTATTTTGCGTTTGAATGTCAATATTATTAGAACAAGTATAGTGATGAAGGAGGGTAAAATTCGAACTTTTTTAGTGTGGATCAATATTATGTCGTAAAAATAAAGTTTATTATTCGATCATATTTTATTTTGAAATAATCTGTTGAATTTCTAATTAGAGCAAACATGGATCCAATTAGAGAAAGAATAATACCTAATAATACAAGTGTAAAGTAATGATGCAATTAGTTCGTAAGTATAAAGTGAAGATGGGGTAAGGGATTTTTCTTGACTTGACCATAGTCCACACTCCACGCCAAGTCGTCGTCCATGTAATAAATCCCCCTTCCACAAGGGTCAATACAGTCATTTCATCTCTACCCATAAATATTATTCATTACATTACAGATACAAAACTCTGTCCCCAAAACCCATTTGACCTCGACATCAAAAAATCCATCGCCCACAAAAAACAAGAGCAAATGGGTAACCGTTCCAGCAGCCACCCTCCCACCACTACACCACCATCTCACCCCACCACTACCACCCCGAACCCTGACCTCACCATCCTCCCCCCAGTCGCCTCGCAACCGCCGCGCCGACCCGTCCCCACCGGCACAGGCCGCGTCCTCGGTCGCCCAATGTCCGATGTCCACTCTGCCTACACTTTCGGCCGCGAGCTGGGCCGCGGCCAGTTCGGCGTCACACACCTCGTCACCCACCGCGCCACGCGCCTCACTTTCGCGTGCAAGTCAATCGCCACTCGCAAGCTCCTCACCCCCGATGATGTCGCCGACGTCCGCCGTGAGGTGCAGATTATGCACCACCTGACTGGTCACCGGAACATCGTGGAGCTTAAGGAGGTGTTCGAGGATCGGCATAACGTGCATTTGATTATGGAGCTTTGCGCCGGCGGGGAGCTTTTCGATCGGATTATCACGAAGGGGCATTACTCAGAGCGGGCTGCTGCCGGGGTGTGTAGGGAGATGGTGAGGGTGGTGCACGCGTGTCACAGTATGGGGGTTATGCATAGGGATTTGAAGCCCGAGAATTTCTTGTTCTTGAGTAAGGATGAAGATTCACCACTCAAGGCTACTGATTTTGGTTTGTCTGTGTTCTTTAAACCGGGTAATAGTCTTTTTGTAATTAATTGATATTCTTTGCATTTTGTGATAGGATTCGATTGAATTAGGTGTTTGATTTGGGGTTGTTTTTGGATACGGTAACTACACAGGGTCAGTCGAAGATAAGGCGGGGAATGAACAGGATTGATTAGATTATAGACTGCACCGGGACGTATCTAAGTTGCCTGAATACCTATCTGTAGGATCAAGCAGGCACAACCAGGATTGGATAGATTATAGAGTGCACTCAGATGTATATAAGCTGCCTACCTATATTATCTATAGGATTAAGTCTAAGCTTAGTTCAAGGCTTTAGGTTATGCTTGGCCTTGGCATAGGCTCAATTTGTATGTGGGAGACTTACTCAGAATCTACAGGATGATAGCTAGGGTGGTATGGATTTGTATAGAGATATAAAATAGAATCTTAAGAGACTAGATTGTGTAACACTTAGTCAGTTGTAAATGTGGGTGTTTATAATGGAAATACAAGGTGCACTGATTTGAGAGTAGCATTTGGTGTCATTAGATTGGTCATGAAATAGGATCCTGTGTTAAAGATATGGAAGTGTTGATGTAAATAGTAATATTAGTGTATTCCTTTTGTTGATAGAAATAGTGTTGAATTTGAATGTCTTTCAGGAGAAGTTTTCAGAGATCTTGTTGGTAGTGCATACTATGTGGCTCCTGAAGTGTTACGTAGAAATTATGGTGCTGAAGCTGACATTTGGAGTGCAGGAGTCATACTATACATTTTACTCAGTGGAGTCCCTCCCTTTTGGGGAGGTAAGTAAGTCTTTTCTGTAGTATTCGTAGAAATGTAATTCTAGAAATGGAACTCCATTTGGCATTTGCAAAAGTGATACTTGTTTGTTTGATGGTTATTTTTGTTTTAATTCCAATTCAGAGAATGAGCAAGGCATATTTGATGCTGTCATGCGAGGACACCTGGATTTTGTTTCTGATCCATGGCCATCAGTATCAAGTAGTGCCAAAGATCTAGTGAAGAAGATGCTTCAAGCTGACCCTAAAGACCGCCTTACTGCAGTTCAAGTCTTAAGTACCTACCATTCATAATCCCACCACTAACAATGTAACTTTTTAGTTGTAAAACAAACCAAGTGTGGTTAACTTTTTAAATATTGCTGTTGCAGACCATCCATGGATGAGAGAAGACGGTGATGCATCTGATAAGCCTCTTGACATTGCTGTCTTGACAAGAATGAAGCAGTTCCGGGCTATGAATAAGCTCAAGAAAGTAGCTCTTAAGGTCACAATTACTCTTCATTGCGTGCCATGACTATTTGAACAGATAGAACAAGATTTGAATTCTAAACCTTTTTGTGGGGTTACTTTAGGTAATTGCAGAGAATTTATCGGAAGAAGAAATCATAGGATTGAAAGAGATGTTTAAATCCATGGATACAGATAACAGTGGTACAATTACATTTGAAGAGCTGAAAGTGGGATTACCAAAGCTGGGTACCAAGCTCTCTGAATCAGAAGTGAGGCAGTATATGGAAGCGGTAAATCTCAAACTTTAATGCCCTTTTGGCTTTGAGTAACTATATTCCCGCGTCAAAGTTAAGGCACGTAAACTTGCATTACATCTGGTTGGTCATATGTGTTAGAAACTAGAATGAATCAAGAAATTCAGGCACAAAAACTCCTGTGGTTTACCCTATTGAGCTACACGCAAGGAGAGAATTCTATTATCTATCAGGTGTTTCTTTGAAATTTTGATCTACCTAATATGCCCTTATACTCTTATATATTTTAATTTTGAATGGCAAAAGAGTCCAATAATAAATAATAACTAATAAAAATAAGTTATATATATCTGAAAGAAAAAATGTATAATTACACTAGAACTCTACAATACGTAATTCACCTTTTTAATATAAAAGAGTTAAATAATAAAATAAATTATATATATCTATTACAAAAATACAATCAGAATATGTATATATCAAATAAAACTCTACGGTGAAATTATAATTTTTAAAAAATAAAAGAGTTAAATAATAAAATAAGTTGTATATATCTATAATAAAAACATGTATATATTACATAAATGGTAATTAAAAATAGTTAGTTTAAACATGCAAATTACACAATTTTTTTTACAATATTAGGTTACAATTTTTTTTGTTCAAACAATTAATAAATAAGAAAATATAAAAAACTTCTTCTTTGTTAAGTAATTATTAAATCTCAAAAGTATTTCATGAAATATTTAATTATCAATTATCATACCCGAACACCTTCTATTCTAAGACATGTTTTAAATGTTTTTTAGATCACATTGTCAAAACACCTTCTATGTTCTACGGAATATTACAATTATTAATTTAACCAAATCATGTCAATCAATTTTTATTCTTTGAATAATTATATACTTAATTAAATTATTATTTAAATTTTCAATATAAAAGACTATAAAATAAGGAATTATCTATATAATTGAATTATTTTACGAGATCATGACTTATAGTTTATTTAGTATTTACTTAGTTAAATTGATATTTAGTTTTAAATATTTAGTACCTTAGTTTATTTTAAGTATTTTATTTAGGAGTGTGTGTATATTGATATTTCCTCTTTTATTAACTTGATCATTTCAACTAATTATTATTTTTCAACAAATAAAAAAATGCATAGTTTATCAAATATATTTATGAAACTAAATCACAAAAGTTAATTGGAGTATATTTATTACGATTATGGTCATCGCACACTTTATTTAAAAGAATCTCCTATCAATAGCAAACCAAAATACGATGATGTTATCAAATTAAAGAAAAAAAAAACGTTTCTCATTATGCTTTAGTTATTTCCCATATTGTACATCAATTATAGACTCAATTTAATAAATAAAAAAATAATTTGAAAATCAAACAAAAATGGATGCATCATTTATGCCACCTTATGATTTGTGAAAACTTAGATTAAGGTTTTAAGGTGAGACACATTTAATGATCTGAAAATATGTTACCTTGAGTATAGTAAATGGAGTATAGTAAATGGAGAACTAAAAATAATAATTCTAAAATAAAAAACAAAAACACTACACAAGTTTCTAGCTTTTGAGCCATTATAAGAATTATTAATAGCATACAACGAAAAAATACTGAGAAGAAAGAAGAAAAAGAAGTGAAGTTTGATTCCTCAAAATTAAACAAGATATGCGTATAAATGAAAATGAATTTACATAAAAGTTTATTTAGTACATTATTATTCATGTTTCACTTTTTAATTAACTTAATTCTTTCAAGAATTGATTAATTCATTCATTCATATCAGTCAATATTTTATTTTTCAAATAACTAACTTATTAAGTGATTGTTTATATAGTTAAACTTAAATTATTAATATCTTTTAAATTGAACAACAACTATATATATATATGAATTACTTAACGAGATCATATGCTTCACGTTCAATGAACGTTCGTTATTTACTAGTACCTGAAAAAGGTATAAAGTGATTATAAACAAAATTCAGAAGCGTTTGACCCTAGTCTTGAAATTAATCCCAAATTATAAATTTGGTCCTCTGAAGAAAAGGTCTCTCGGTTAACTTTAAAATAAACCAGAATAGTATGAGACCTGTATTACAATTATCCATATGGTGAGACCCATGTGATTATTCAGGGCAAGCTGTAAGGAAGCTGGACTTGTATTTGCAAGGTTTTTAGATTGAAGAAATTAAGAAAATTGAGGCTTAGTTTGTGAAGGACTTGACCACTTTAGCTTGTTGACTCTTACAATTACGGTGCTACAATTGGTCTGAACTTATTTTCATGTAGTAAGAGGAAATTAAAGTATAGATAGTATAACAACATCACATATTTTCAGGCTGATGTGGACGGAAATGGAACAATTGATTACATTGAATTTATAACTGCGACGATGCACATGAACCGAGTGGAGAGGGAAGACCATCTTTTCAAAGCGTTTGAATATTTCGACAAGGATAAGAGCGGGTACATGTTTCTGCAAAATTATATTGTATATGCAAATTCTAAGGTTCTAATGCTTTGATTTAATCTGAAACTTAGGTACATCACAATGGAAGAATTGGAGCATGCCCTGAAGGAATACAATATGGGTGATGCTAAAACAATAAAAGAAATTCTTGCTGAAGTAGACACGGATCATGTACAATTTCTTTCTTATTCCCCTCTGTATTCTCATAATTAATTATATATATATATATATATATATTTATATATATGGATTGGTAGATTGAGATGATGTTACTTAATGTTGTGTTGTATTGTAGGATGGGAAGATAAACTACGACGAGTTTGTTGAGATGATGAGGAAAGGCAACCCAGATATTGTTGCTGCAAATAGGCGAAGAAAATAAGATCGATCGTTCAGCTTGCTTGATAAGTTACTTACTTGCTGGGTTGGGTTGGGTTGTAGTAAGGCAAATTTGCTAGCCATATTTGTTTCGATTTGTTGAGTTTAAATGACAAGGAAGGCCTGCATCTCTCTCTTTCTTGGTGTTAAACATAAATTATAATTATTAAAGACTAAATTACAGAGGCAGTTTTTGAGGATATGGTGAAAATAATTGAAAATTTCATATTTCTAGTTCACCTTGTTTGCATGTATATTTTTTTGGAAGAAATTGTTGGATATCATCCCAAAAAATATGAAATGGATAAAATTAATAGATAAATTATAATGGCTTATATTCAAAATTACAAATTATAATTTTATCCTATCTACAATTTTATTTCAGAAAATTAGAGAAAATAATATTATAATACAACTTGCAAATAGATATAGAAAGGGTCCAATTGGATGGCACATCTAGGGGTGAAAATTTTACTCGATATTCGATACTCGATTCGAGCTCGATCGCTAAAAGCTCGGTTCAAGCTCGGTTCGACATTTTATCAAACCAAGCTTGAACAATTTTTTCTGTTTGATAAATTTTAAAGCTCGACTCGAGCTCGGCTCGATTAGCAAAAAATAACAAAAATATGTAGAAATTATTCAAACTACTCGAGCTCGACTCGTGATCGGCTCGATTAAAGGTCGTTTGAGCTCGGCTCGATGAACAATCAAACCAAATTCAAACACAATTTTTAAAGCTCGATTGTAATTCAAACAAGCTTGAACACTTATGCGTTTGGCTCGACTCGACTCATTTTCACCCCTAGGCACATCCATCTTCGAAAAATCTTTTTCATGATAAAAGTAAGGAAAAAATATTTTTAGCAATAAAAAATATAGAATTTTTTAAGAAAAAAATCTGTAATGATTATGATTGATGTGATATATTTTTTGTTGTGAAAAATTATTGTAATTGTTATTTGAATATAATTTATTATAAATTATTTTAGTCAAAATTATCGATTTAGATGTCAAAAAATAGCCACAATGTATTTTATTTTAAACGTTGCATTATTTTACAGTAGAATATGTGATTAATTTGATTTTTGAAGTTGAAAAATAGCCGGAAAAAACCTTATAAATCGATTGTGTGAACTATCAAATCATGAATAATAAGAGTAAATTTTTCTCCTTTTTTTTTCAAAATATTCTTCAAATTATCTAAAATTTTGTCAGACTTTTTTAAAGAATTTTTTCATAATATATCAAATAATTGATACTTTTTAAAAAAATTTACTCTAAAACTTTTTTTTGTGGAATATAATTTCCATCCAATTGAGGTCTAAATAAAACAAGGAAGGAAAACACTTCCCTCATTCCCAACCATAAGAACAGAACATAACAGTTCAACGTTTTGGCACAATAACAGAACAGATAGATTATCTCTCTCTTCATTTCTTAAACACCATTAAATACCCAAACCAAGAACAAATCAAATCAAAACAAATTCAAACTCTCTAGGGTTTTGTGCTGGTACAAAATGCACAAAATCCATGATTTCAATCACTCCCTCCACCCCTAAGTTTAGGGCTTTTAATCACCGGCCTTTAAATAGTCTGATGCTCAGCTCAAATTGTGTGCACTCTCTACCTCTTCGCCCCGTCCTTTCTACTTCAAGCACTAGATTTGGGGCTTCGAAATTCACCTCTACATCACCTTTTCCTACTAATTTAAGCTTTCGTATCCCGGAAACGCGAAGGTTCTTGGCCAAGGTAAATTGTGTTGCAGAAAATCGTACCTCGTGCGTGTATGAAATGCCTTTCATTTGCAGTTGTGTAATTGACTGATTATTGCCTTGAAATTGGCGAAATCGTAAGATATAAGCTGGGTTTATTTTAATTGTGGGTTTAGTTATGTATGTTTGAAATTTATCAACTTACTCGGATTTATTTATTACTGTGTGATCGATGAAATATTGAAGATATGAGTTTGGAATATATTAAGGTTGCTTTGTTATGTTGATAATGAATTTGTGCTACCCGTGAAAATCCATGTCCACACTCAATGCTTATGTATGAAATATGTTTCATTTTGTATATGGAAATGATTTAGACTAATTATTGCCTTGAGTTGGAGAGAGATAAACTGGGTTTTATTTAATTATGGTTCTAATTGTGAATGTGGAATTTATCATTTTGGTTGGATTTATGTATTTATTGGCACCCTTGCGTTTTTGCTGTAAAATTTTGAAAAAAAATGGAAATGTGAGTTGGAAAGTATTTAAGTTGCTTTGCTATGTTGGTAATGAGCTGATGATAGCCACAAAAATCCATGTACATGCTCAATGCTTATGTATGAGTTCATGTTTCTGTCAACAGTTTTTGATTGGCACATCTGTACTGTTTCTCATTGTCCTTGTTTGTTTCGTTTAGAGGTGGCAAATGGGTGGGTTGGGTTTGAGTTGGTTATCTAAATGGGCTGGGTTCTATGTGGTTCGAAGGTGTGAACCATGTTCAATCAAAAAGCCAACCAAGTACAAACCAAAAGGGAACATACTCAACCGAAAGGAAAGCCAAGCCCAACCCAACCCAACCCCTTTTTACTTGTAGATTGGATTCTTGGCAATTTCTAGTTATAATGCAAAACAATAACAATCCAATCTAAAATCAATTTAGGCCCAACTTGGACTTGGGACCAAGTTGGAACCAAAACAACTTCCCTAGAAACCAACCCACCCCAAAACTAGTTGGATTGGGTTGGAATCAATGGCATATTTCCACAAACAGTGTTATGATACTGGATTTCGTATTGACAAAAGAGGCTTCCCTTGTCAGAGATCATAACTATAATCTTTTAGACTTACAAACTCTGTTGATATGCATCGATGTTTGGTCAGAAATGATTAATTCGTAGTTTTGCAGAGTATAATCTGGATACTTTTTGTACTTATGCATTGCTATTAAGTCTGTATGAATATTCCGGCGTCCATTTAGATTGTTTGGGTTGAATATCGTGCTCTCATTGTTGTAGAAGTGGAAAATCTCTTGCTTTCGGCATGAAGAAAGCCTCTCAGGAACTCCAAATCCAGAGCCTGCTGAGGAAATTCTGCATGAGTCTGATAAATCAGAAATTTGTAAACCAAATGTTGAAAGAAGAAACTGGGCTGCAAGTCTTAGAGAGGTAATAATGCCTTTCCTGTATTTGGTAGTTCTTGCAGTTTGTTACCTGGTTTCCTGATACTCATGATCAAGAATTGGCTGCATCAACTTGTGTGGTCCTGATGTGACTGTCCATGTGGTTGTTAGCAAATACGGACCCTTTCTCATCGTTTAAAGGATAAAATGGAAGCTAAATAGAGTTATTTCACGTGACAAACTTTACCTTTATGTAGCGCCTTTTCACAGAACTTACATGCACAAGTCCGATATGGTTATAATATGCCTGATGCTGGATGAATTATGGAATTGAGTGTGGCTTGATGTTAACATTCATTTAAGCACAGCTGTCGTTACTTTCCCTACTAGTTGGCTTAGAAATGGAGTAAGGAAATGGAAAAAGATATAATGAAATTCTCCAACTTATATTTCAAGATCTGATGTTTTGAGTTCTATTTTCATTGTGTTTTTTTATGTATATTTAAAAACGCACATGCAGATTTATATTTGGTTGGGTGTGTCCAGATGACCACCATCATATGTGAAAAAGAATATATTACATACATCAGGAAATAGAAATCCCATAACTTCTGATCCAAAGTTTCAATTTTAACTTGCAAAATAAATGTTTAGTGTGCATCAGTAAACATGTAAAACGTAGTAAGACTGTAAAAGCTGAGTTTGCCGATATTTCTTTTTTCAGGATGTAGATACACTTTTTAGAGAATTTGGGAAACCATGGACCGTGCCTTGGACTGCAGAGACCATCTTACAGGTGAGGTTTCTCTTCCTCTTATGATGATATGAAGCTAGGTTTTCTAAACCCGTTTCTCCTAAGTTCGTCTTTGCAAACATTTTCAGAAAATGCTATTTTCTTGGCCTGCTATGGTGCTTGGCTAGTAGGAGGGTGAATCGTTATATAATTTATCCAATTATTATTATCTATTTGGAGCGTTAAGTTACACACCTTGTTCTGTGAGTTCTCATCACGTTTTGGAGTTCGAGAAATAATTTGAGGTATATTATCTGTGGCTGTAGCAACATCTTTAGCCACCCATAGTTATGAAAGTTTTCTCAAGAACTTACCACCATAAACAATAAGTCATCTCTCAGATTAAAACTTGATTGGATAATTTGACTTTTAAACTCGATTTGTGCTTTGTTTCCTAATATATTTCTCTCATAGCCATAATATGACATGTCCAACAACATAGACTGTGTTTGATGCTGTTTAGATTCAGTTAAGTGTGTCGGTAATGGTGCATGGCTTGTCAAACACACATCCACCCAATTTTAAGACATGGTGATATGGTTAGACGAACTTCATAGGTTTTGTAGACTTCATCATTTAATCATAAATAACTGAACCAATATGAATTTTTTAAATTAAATAGCTATTATAAAGGATGAATAGTTACATCAATAATTGTTTAACCACAAGAAGTTTATGGTCATCACAGTTAAAAAACGTGATGAAGAGAATTATTTTTATAAACTTCGTGAAAAATACAGATACCCCTTTTGGGTGTTTTTCCACTGCGTAGAAATGACGACTATATAACACCTTTTTTCTCATTTGCGAAAAATCATGGTAAATGTAGGTTACCCTGCTGTGGATTATGTCATTCTGGTTTGTGGGTTCGTGGCTGATCCCATTTGGAGCACATATCGTTGGCTTCAGCAAAGAATCGTTAACTTTTAGAGGGCAGGCTTTGTTTAGCCTTCTGACAGACGTAACCGAAGGGCTTGCTGGAATTTTAATTCTTTATCGATGTTTATCTAGGTTTGGTCCCCTCCCATCGGATTGGTTTAAATTTAGTGTAAGAGGAAAATGGGTGTTGGATGTTTTACTTGGATGCTTAATGTTCCCATTGGTGAACCACCTCTCCAACTTCAATTTAAGCCTTTTACCCGTTTTACCCTCCTCGAGTCCGGTCACACTGTCTAGTGTGGAGCAGTCAATAATGGCACGTGATCCAATAGCAATGGGGCTTTACGCGTTTGTGCTTGTTGTTTGTGCTCCTTTGTGGGAGGAAATAGTATTTAGGGGTTTCCTTTTGCCTTCTTTGACTAAATACATGCCTGTGTGGTGCTCCATCTTAGTGAGCTCGATTGCATTTGCTTTGGCTCATTTTAATGTACAAAGGATGTTGCCATTGATATTCCTGGGGGTTGTAATGGGTGTAACTTATGGTAGGTCCAGGAATTTATTGCCGTCTATGCTCTTGCATAGTCTGTGGAATGGCTTCGTATTCTTGGATTTAATGAAGTGAAGTGAAATTCTTTTTTTTTTTTTTTTTTTATAAACTTTGTGAAATGTATGGAAAGATAGACATAGATTTTTGTATAGAAAAACAGAACTTGAGGTACAATAGTGAATGAATTCACCCTGTACTAGTAATATTTCTTGGGTGCAGAATCTGTGTATCTAATTTATCTGGAGCTTTAGTATGTTGGGATAGTGATTGGTAACAATCAGAATTGGTCTCATTGCACAATTTTTTTTTTATGACGGGAAAATCTACCGCTGCTACCGGTGCACATTGGGTAAAGCCTGCAAATCAGATAAGAAATCTAAATTGTACATGCATAATATTATATAATACTTTTGACAACACTGAATTTGAGGAATGAATAAAATATGTACATATAATACATATATATTTATTTATTCATATTTGCAATCTCTAAAAATAAATATAGTAAGACCTGACCTACTTTTTAACTCTCAATAATTTTTGCTGAAACCTTATTGGCTACCCTTCTCGGCGAACACAGTTTTATATTGGTACTGTTATTGATATCTCAACTGAATTTATGAAATTTTTTGTATGAAACTTAAATAGAATTCTACAATATTCTTTTCATAATTGTGCATCTTATATAATATATGTATAATGAATAGTGTGATTAAATCTTTTATACAGAAAATGATTTGACAGTAAAATAACTAAATAGCTTAAGAACTTTATTAATGTAAGATGTACAATTAAAATCATTCTTCAAAGTTTATAAGTGCATCAAAATCACTATCACTAGTATTCCTCTTACCTTCACTTTTACTAGTGCGCAATTACAAATCATTAGTTAAAGAGGTTGACCGATTTTTAATTTTAATGGTGAAATAATTTATTGGTTTGTGGATAATTATTATTATAAAATACACTCATAAGCGCAAATCCCAGCCGTTGATTTTGCATGGCATGCAGTTATAAATGTAATTCAGAAGCAGACACGAGGCCTCATAAAGCGGGAACAAACCGCCTTGCCTTTCCTATTTTCCAGACCCAAATAAATAATAATAACCACCACTCTCATTTCACCATTTTCGCCACCGTCCCTCCGCCGTGTCGGAAAATTGTCACGTCCGCAGCGTCTAGATGCAGCGGTTACAGCTTTTTAAGAAAAACAAATTCCGATCGTTTTGTTGAGATCAATGCTGAGTTAATTGAATCACTGATTGCCACGTAATAAATAAGGTAAACGGAGAGACTTGTGTGTCGTTATTAGTAGGTAATTGTTGGAAATTTCAGATCGCATAATTTCATATTAGGTGACGTGATTTTTGTGAAATTGGAAATTGAAATCTTTGCGAGAGTGTTGAACTTGAAAGTAGTGAGAGAGAAATGGAATCTAAGCATATGTTGATGTCAGCGTTGGGAGTAGGGATAGGAATGGGAGTGGGGATTGGATTGGCGTCGGGATCACAAACTGTTAACAAATGGACCGGCGGCGCCGGGGTTACGCCTCTGATAATGGAACAGGAGATGTTAAGTCTCATCGCTAATGGAAAGGATAGTACTGTCACATTTGATCAGTTTCCCTACTATCTAAGGTAAACGCAACACAAGATTAATCTTCCTATTATTTCCTGGTTGTTTGATTTGGTCCTTTGCTTCTATATTTCATTGCATAGATGGAGGGCGAAGCCTAAAAACTGAAAGAAAAAAAAGTGCATACAAAATATTTTAAGCTACCGTGGGTGGCCAAACTGTTTGATTTTTTCTATTGAAAATTAATTTGTTGTGACCTTAGATAAGAAAATGATTTGCCTTTTTTTTTTGTTTCGCCGTATTTTTTGTATAGAAATGGCGTGTGTTATCATGATGTGTCTTCTTTTGCTAAATCTACAAGAATAAACTTTTACATACCTGTGTTGGGTTATGAAAATTGCATTGTGCTTGTGTAGATTTGAAATTTTGTGGTGCTTGCAGTTGTATGAAGGTCACGTGCATTCCGTGTTATTCACACATTCGATGAACTATTTATTCTATCAGAAGAACGGAGCATATTAGGTCTCCCTTCCTAATTCGAGATTTGTTAGTAATACTTTGAAATACCTCTAGAAACACCTTGTTGATGTGGATTTTAACCAACCATGACTGATGAAATTTCATTAAGACCACTTTATTTGATTTAAAGCTCCTTAGGTCAGCTTCACATCAGTAAATCATGCAGAAATCAAACAAACAGCTTTCCTTCAGCCTGCATTTACATAGCTATCCTTGATACTGTAGCTACTTGATGGAGGCCCTAAGTCTTGATTTTTATTATATGCACTGATTACAAATGGCTAAACTTTTAAGAAGGAAAAGAAAAAATAACACAAACTCAGAAAGCAGCATTCTGTACATTTTTACTGAAAAGCATCTTGAACTTGCTTCAATTGAATAGGTCTAGAGGGAAGAAGAATAAGATCAACTTTATAGGCGCTGTGATTTTTGTAGGGGAATGTAAGATGTTTTTGCAAGGAATAGAACCACACAAATCTTACGGCTCTTAGATATGATATTGTCGGATGCAAAAAATGAAGTCTTCTCTCAATTTTGATCGTCTGAAAATTGGGATTGGACTGATTTCTTTTATCTATTTTTTCATGTATTATATGGATGATGTAAGTCATATTATACTTATGGGACTTCTCTGATGTCTTTCTTTCTATACTTCAAAATCACAGTGAACAGACGAGGGTATTGTTAACGAATGCGGGATTTGTTCATCTGAAGAACGCTGATGTCGCTAAGCACACACGGAATCTTTCTCCAGCAAGTCGAACAATTTTGCTATCTGGTCCTGCTGGTAAGTTGCTTAGGTTGTTTTCGAACAATTGTTCTGCAAATCTTATTAAGTGTATATAAACTATTGAATTTCACATTTTTCAGAATCATATCAGCAAATGCTTGCTAAGGCTTTAGCTCATTATTTTGAGGCCAAGTTGTTGTTATTGGATGTAACTGATTTTTCATTGAAGGTCAGTTGTGGAGTAATTGGATCTTTACTGTTGTTAGATTGCTCAAGTCCCTATTACTAAGTCTTTGATTGGGTGGTTTTAAACAGATACAGGGCAAGTATGGGTGTCCCAAAGAAACTGTAAGCCCATTAAGTATCTATTATTATAATCTACCTAATGTCAAATTTCTTCTCTTCCCATCTGGATATACTGGCATCAGCCTTAATCAAAAAGGGAGAACAAATTATGTGGTATTTCATTCTGTTGCCATCATATCGTTTTGCAGACGTTTAAACGGTCTGCATCTGAAACAACATTGGGCCGAATGACAGAATTATTTGGATCATTTTCAATTCTTCAGTCTAAGGAGGACAATAAAGGTATGGATGGATGAATATTATCTTCTGGATGAACTGCACATGCTCATTTAAAAATAATAATCGACCCCTTCCCCCACCCAAAAAAAAAACATTTCTGGTATATCAATGTTGAAACTTATGAATTTAAGCATTTGTTATAGGGAATTACAATGTTGCTTATGTAGTACTACATGACTAGACTAGATTGGTCAATGGAAAATCCCACATGCTTGTTAGGATGTGTTGAAGTACTAGGAGATGATTCCGTGAAGCTTTTCAATGGAACTATTACTATCATATATGGGTAAATCATATAAAATTGCATCCTTTTGTTTTCTTTTTGGGTTTGTGTGAGTGCATCTAATGAAGAATGATAATGATGGCTTATATGGATCCAGAGTTTTCATGAAGGGTCGTCTCCAGTTGTTTAATGTGTTCATCTTTTAGTGAATATTGATTAATATCATCTTTAATTAAGCATTAGATCAATCGTTTATAAGTCCGATGTTAATATTAGAAAAGCTTATTCTTGATTCACATCCCTTATGTAGTTCTGGTATTCAAACAAAGTATGTAAAATTTTATTTTCTGAGTCAAGTTGATACATTCATTGCACACAGCATTTGTGAGGGATATCATCTTAGGTTATGTAGATGACCTTCTATGTGCAGATTTCTACGTTTAGTTGGGTTGAAGCCCCATGCTTTAATTTCGCCATTTCTTATAGCTCGAGTAGATGTATAAAAACCAATTATAATGCACCCACGATTGATAATAAGCCATTCTCCTCACAAGTTGATGATGTATCCAAGTGAAAAGTAGGTACAGAATTTCAGGATTCACCAGCACCATGCCTAATCTTACAACATAGAGATCTCCACATATAAATTAACACTCTCATTTTTGCTCTATGTTTTCGTTACTTGGTGATTTTTGTTGCATAAAGTTCTTAATTCACGGATACCGTACAAAATAACATCCATCAAATACATGAATTGCTGGGGCGCTAGCAATGTTTCCATTTAGTGTGGAATTAATTATTTATCTCAACTCAATCCTAGTACATATTAGTTTCCATTTTCAACATTCACATTGCTTCTGTTACAGGATCACTTCGTAGGCAAAGCAGTGGAGTTGATCTTGGATCAATGTGCGTTTCGTTGTTCTAAGTAGCCTTCTTGCTTTCAGTTCTTCATATATATAATAGTTATGGCATGCTTCAATATGTGCAGTGGACAAGAAGGCTCTAATCCTGCAAAGCTGCGTAGAAATGCCTCTGCCTCAGCAAATATCAATAATCTTGCTTCAACGAGTACATACGCAACTTCAGGTTTTAAATCAATCAAAGAAAATAGTTCTTCGCACTTCATTAAATTTTAATGTGTAATAAATATCTAATCGTAACCTCAGGTTTTGAATCAATCAAAGAAAATATTTATTCACACTTCATTAATTTTATGATGTGTAATGAAGATTTATATAGTTTGGGTTGATGTCCAAAAATCTTAAAGTTAATATTAATAATACATATAGCATTTTATTTATTTTTCGGTCCATATACAGCTCAAATGTGCTAACTAGGGTTGAATTTTAGATTAGGATGATAAGGTCATAATCTAAGTTCCAGAAAAAAGAGAACTATTAAGAACCCCTGTCAGATTTAGAATGAGCTTAATACCTTTAATAATATGAATTAATAGCTATTTTAAGGTATTATTTTTTTTTCTGTTAGAACAACAATGCAGAAAGCTGAAGGCTGAAATTTGAACTTTATTTTCACCTTGAGAGGTAAACATATATAGACACCACTAATATATACACATCCAAAGAACATGAGTGTTCTCATGGTCATCTATCATCATACTTCCCACATTTTCAAGTAGAACTCTTCTCGGTTTCAGGGAAGAGATATATCACAAATGATTCTATTTAAGGGGTCTTTTTTGTCCCAACTTAGATCTTCTCAAGAATATTTGTAACTTTCTTGAAACATAAATCTTTTTCAACATTATGTGCTAAATTGCATTATCAAACACCACCATAGCCTGAGTTTTTCAGCTGCAAATATCAAAATGCTTCTTAGAATGTGTAAGTGCAACAGCCAAGAGTAAAAGCTCAGTTGAGGATCACCTTCAAACTGAATGATGCACTGTTTCATTAGATAGATTGCACTTTCTCTTATATGTTATTTCTTTCTTAATATTAGATAATATTCCAGGCCCAGTTAAAGGCGCAAGCAGCTGGTGTTTTGATGAGAAGCTTTTCATTCAGACACTTTACAAGGTATAACTTCCATTAACGTACAATGATTATTTCATGACAGAGCTGTTGGACTGACAAAGATGTTCTGTTTACATATCAATCAATCATACAGGTTCTTGCCAAAGTATCAAAAATTAGTCCTATTATCCTTTACCTTAGGGACATTGAGAAACTCCTCTGCAGATCCCAACGAGTGTACATCCTGTTCCAGAAAATGTTGAAAAAATTGTCTGGATCCATATTGATCCTTGGTTCAAGAGTCATTGACTCTGCAAATGATTACAGATTAGTAGATGAGAAGATATCTTCTATATTCACTTACAACATTGAAATTAGAGCCCCAGAAGATGAAAAACATCTAGTTAGCTGGAAGACTCAGCTAGAGGAGGATATGAAGATGATACAATATCAAGACAACAGAAATCACATAACAGAGGTGCTTTCTGCTAATGACCTTGATTGCGATGATCTTGGTTCTATTTGTTTGGCAGATACAATAGTTCTTAGCAGTTATATAGAAGAAATAGTGGTATCAGCTATATCGTACCACCTGACGAACGCCAAAGAACCCGAGTACAGAAACGGGAAACTTGTTATATCATCAAAAAGGTACTCCCCCTCCAAACTCCCAAAAGAAAAAAACGAAGAAACAACTATTTTACACTGTATTATAAAGGGTCTATCCTATTAAAATCTGTTGACTTATTATATTCTCTTTGAAATTAGTCTCTCCCATGGGTTGAGCATATTCCAGGAAAGTAAATCTGCTGGAAAGGACACTTTAAAGCTTGAAGCCAAAGCTGAAATGCCAAAGGTTGGTTATTCTGAATTAAAAATATTATATGTAGTTAGAACATCTAATGATTCCTAAATCATAGGGTACGAGTGATGGAGAAGGTGTGATATCAAGGCCTGAAAAGATATCAGAGACCACTGGACCTGAAAGCAAGAGCACTGATTGCACAGCTTCAAAAACTACCGTAAGGCTTAAAATTTAATTCCATGCTTATCCAATTTCTTATTGGTTCATGTGATTAGTGGGGCGTCTCTCTGAAAGTGCAAAAGGAGTTGAAGTAATCTTTTCATTTCCGGTTTATGACCTTTCCTGCACTTCACTAATATCATTTTAACATGTCATTATCCTACTAATGATGGCAATTACTATCGAAACATGCTTGAAACCACGGCTTTCTTCTTTCCATGTTCTACTTGTAATAATATGTTAATAATTGTTACTTGTGGAATTGCAGCATTATAATACCCCTTGTTGCAATTTTAGCCTCAGTATTTACGAATTTGTAAAATAGTCCAATAGGACATATTTTTAGTCAAAGCCGTTGTGAAGTGAGTGAGAGTTGTTCTATACCATCACGTAATTTGTATCAATATCACAGGACCCTTGTTACAATTTAGTAGTTATACAAGTATAATCAGTTTTTTTTATCTTCATGAATCACATTCAGGAAATTCCTCCAGACAATGAATTTGAAAAGCGCATACGTCCGGAAGTCATACCAGCAAGCGATATTGGCGTAACATTTGCAGATATAGGTGCCTTAGATGACATTAAGGAATCTCTTCAGGAATTAGTGATGCTACCCCTTAGAAGACCAGACCTGTTCGAAGGTGGCCTTTTGAAACCATGCCGAGGTATACTGCTTTTTGGGCCTCCTGGTACAGGAAAGACAATGATGGCAAAGGCGATAGCTAATGAAGCTGGAGCAAGTTTCATTAATGTTTCAATGTCTACCGTAACTTCAAAGTGGTTTGGTGAAGATGAAAAAAATGTTCGAGCCTTGTTCACTCTAGCAGCTAAGGTGTCCCCTACGATAATATTTGTAGATGAAGTTGATAGCATGCTTGGGCAGAGGAATAGAGCTGGGGAGCATGAGGCAATGCGGAAGATAAAGAACGAGTTCATGACTCATTGGGATGGATTACTTTCAAAAGCTGGTGAAAGAATATTAGTACTTGCTGCAACCAATAGGCCATTTGATCTTGATGAAGCAATCATTAGACGCTTTGAGAGAAGGTACGAAGATTTTCATTAGCAGCACTTGATGAGTGTTTACAGTGAGTAGTGTTAGTAAGTATTAATTGTTGATACAGAATCATGGTTGGCTTACCATCAGTTGAGAACAGAGAGAAAATCTTAAGGAAGCTATTGTCCAAAGAGAAAGTTGATGAGCGACTAGACTTCATGGAGCTTGCAACAATGACAGAAGGATATAGCGGAAGTGATCTAAAGGTACTCTACTGCTTTCCTCAGTTTTATTATTATATAGATGGAATATCAATGTTTAATAAAATATCTGTGTATAGAACTTGTGCATAACTGCTGCATACCGACCGGTTCGAGAGTTAATACAGCAGGAGTTGAAAAAAGACCAGGTAAGTGTATCATAGGAGGCTTGTTTGTTTGTTTGTTTATACAAACATATCTGTACTTTGTTGATGTTATGCTTACATGAGATGAGCAGGAAAAAAAGCATAATAAAGCGGAGGAGTGTGGAGATAAGAAGGAAAGGGTAATCACTATCAGGCCATTGACCATGGAAGATCTTAAGGAGGCTAAAAATCAGGTAAGAAGATAAAGCCTAATGATATCAATCCCAAACTGTTACATGTTACAATCTTCTCGTAATTACATACGTGAGTGATGTGATGCAACACAGGTTGCAGCTAGCTTTGCAGCAGAAGGGTCTGTAATGAGTGAGTTGAAGCAATGGAATGAGTTATACGGGGAAGGTGGTTCAAGGAAGAAGGAACAACTCTCTTACTTCTTGTAAGTAGTAAGATTGCAAACAAAATATTATGTTCCAGACTGATTGTTATGTTAAGTTTTAGTTTATATGTACCTGTAGATTGTTGTATTTCGCATTCTTTCTAATCCATAGCTAGTAGTAAGTAGAGGATATATTGGTTTAAATAATGTTTTGTTAAATTGTGTGAACTATGTGGTGATGATGGAATAATAAATTACATGACACTCGTATCACCTAGTCTTGTATGTATCAATATCATAATGCCACCAAAATCTAAAACATGTTCTCCATAAAGGCTTTGCTTTCCATATTTCCATTTATATCTTTCACCATACATTTAAGGGATAAATGCAAAAAACCTCCCTGTGAAATAATTTATTGGCTGAAAACCCCCTGTGAAATAAATTAGGCTAAAAACCCCCTGTGAAATTTTTTCATTGCAAAAAACCCCCTCGGTTAGTTAGGTCAGCTACCCCCTGTGAAATAAATGCAAAAACCCCCTTGTGAAATAATTTATTGGCTGAAAACCCCCTGTGAAATAAATATAGGCTAAAAATCCCCTGTGAAATTTTTTCGTTGCAAAAAACCCCCTCGGTCGTTGCAAAATATTTATTTTATTTTTAGTAAATATGCTTCATAATAGTAAAAACAATAATGTTAATGATCTAAAATTTAAATATTATGAGGCATATTTACTAAAAATAAAAGAAACATTTTATGAAAAACTATCTTTAATATCGTTTTTTGTGTAAACATGAGTAAAAGTGTATCCCAAATGAATATATAAGTACTTATATGTTAATGATCTAAAATTTAAATATTATGAGACATATTTACTAAAAATAAAAGAAACATTTTATGAAAAACTATCTTTAATATTGTTTTTTTGTGTAAATATGAGTAAAAGTGTATCAAAATGAATATATAAGTACAATACATAAAAGGGACATAAAAGTAAATGAATAAGTCATTTAATGTTTAATAATCACAAAAAAAAACGCACATACGGCGCGTGTAGCTCACCTAAATGACCGAGGGGGTTTTTTGCAACGAAAAAATTTCACAGGGGGTTTTTAGCCTATATTTATTTCACAGGGGGTTTTCAGCCAATAAATTATTTCACAGGGGGTTTTTTGCATTTATTTCACAGGGGTAGCTTGGGGTTTTTTGCAACGAAAAAATTTCACAGGGGGTTTTTAGCCTATATTTATTTCACAGGGGGTTTTCATCCAATAAAATATTTCACAGGGGGCTTTTTTGCATTTATCCCTACATTTAATTATGTTAAAAATAGAAATATAACCAGTGTACTCGGAGTGATCTCACATGTGAAATGAAATAAATGTGGATTTTTATTGGGCCTTTAGATATCAAAAGCCACTCAAAAGGCCCAAAAGTAGAAACCCAAAATAAAAACCTTTTCCAATTAAAAATGGCTTCTTGTCTCCAACATTCCGATCTTCCCCAAAACCCTTAACCTTAACCCCTCTCACTATCCCCAAATGCTGATCCGACGAGCACTCACCACCACCACAGCCCTCCGCCGCCTATCCACCGCCGCGCTCCTCCAAGAACCACTCGACACGTCACCACAATTCACCTACCTTCCAGGCTACCCCAGACCCGACCCTAAGTACGACGAGACAATCCACGCAATCCCACGCGCCATTTCTGGTAAGAACATTGCCGCCAAGGAAAGGAAAGCAGGCCGTGTTCCGAGCATCGTCTTCGAGGCGGAAGATGGTCAGCACGGCGGCAACAAGCGCCTCATTTCTGTACATACGAACCAGATTAAGAAGCTCGTCAATCATCTGGGTCGGTCTTTTTTCTTGTCTAGAGTTTTTGATCTAGAGGTTCGACCGGATTTTGAGTCAAAGGATATTGTTGAGAAAGTTCGGGTCTTGCCTAGGAAGGTATGGTTTTGCTATTTGATTATCAATTTTTCTTTACTAAATTGAGGAAATGGTTAATTATTCTTTTTTTTTTTTTTTGGCATTGATGCATTTAGAATTGCTGTTAAAGTGTTATTTCATAGATTTTATTGTCCTGTAGTGTTTTTGTGCAGGGATGAATCTGGAATTAATGTTTTTGCATGATATTATACGGTTTCAATAAAAGAACTTATTGGTAATTTGGAATATTAAGCTCAAACTATGTATTTATTCGATGCAAACAATTGCTGAAGTTGAGCTAGATGTACCTTCATATCTTTGAGCTAGATGTACCTTCATATCTTTAAATTCGTCAATAGTCCAATATACATTGAATTTTGTGATTCTTGTCTGAGTGTAAGTAATCAAATAAACTGCATGACATTCATCATCTTTTTCTTTTTTTGGGTCTATTTTCACTAATTTCTTTGGTCAACATGGTGGCTCACTTTCGTAATGTGAATAGTTATTATTAAATTAGAGGGTACTTGGCTGAGCTTTCTACAAACAGCTTATGAGTTGTTACTAAGTGTTTGGCAATTTTTGAATACAACGGCTTATAAGCTCTCAAAATAAGTTGTCGGGAACTTATAAGCTCTTAAAAAATAAGTCAGCAAACTCCACCATATTCTTTAAGAGATTATAAGATAGAGCTCATGAAACATCTTACAATCACTAGGAGTTTTATAAGATCTTATGATAAGCTTAGCCCAACACTGTCCTAATGACATAATCAATTAAATGACACACCATAGACTTTCTCGTTCTCTTCAATTGCC
This sequence comes from Verbascum thapsus, assembly GCA_963669365.1. Lineage (NCBI taxonomy): Eukaryota > Viridiplantae > Streptophyta > Magnoliopsida > Lamiales > Scrophulariaceae > Verbascum > Verbascum thapsus. Next base: position 16,759,437 of record OY770104.1, read on the forward strand.
CACATAGATAAGAAATGGTTAACAACATTTTGAACTATTAATGACGAGGAGCATCAAACTCAAAATGTGTGCTTGCAATGATAATCAAGGTTTCGCATATACTGCTATTACTTTGAAGAAACTTAAGTAATTTGTACATGAAACTAGCCGGTCCCTTGATATAGTACTGATCCAAGTCTTCTTGATATGTTTCAGCTACATCTACATGCAGGCTCAGATGCAGTGCTTAATGTTACCTTCATAAGAGCTCCATCTAGTGCTTGGTTAAAGGTTGATGTTCCTCTCGTCTTCAGAGGAGATGATATTTCTCCCGGGTTAAAAAAAGGTATGCAAGGAAAAAAAAGGGAATTTTTGAATTCCTTTACCTTTCATGCGAGCTATGATTATCTTCACTTATTCTTGCATCACCATTTTCATACTATGTCATATGTTACTCTGTCCATTCAAATTCAAATATCATGTGGTTAGCTGACTATGAGTATGAGAAGAACGCTGATAGTTTTTAATTAGTGCTCTGATTGTGTGAAATAGTTCTCGGATATTTGCACTAGTGCTTGCAAAATCTCGACTCTTAAGTTTGATTTAATAGATTTGAAGTTTGGTAAGTAATAATCAAAGTTTTGAGCTATTGTTGTATGATGTTCGGCAGACTATTATCCTACTAACCCACTTTTTCCATATTCTCTAAATATCATGGTTGCTTCGTTAGAAAAGTTCAATGCCTTTCTTCGTCACCATTCAATTATTATAATGGGATCATGAATAGCGCTATAAGAAATAGTTTTACTATATCCATTTGTGTAATATAAAGCACACGGAAGAAAATGAAGGTGATGAGTCTTGATCTGGGCATGAAACATTTCACGTTATCTTCTCAGGCTTATGATCTAGCATCTAGATAACTATTAGATAACATCTGATTTGCAGGGTCACAATTGAACATCATAAAGAGAACTGTTAAGTATCTCTGTCCAGCTGATATTGTTCCACCATTCATTGATGTGGATTTAAGTGAGCTTGATGTTGGTCAGAAGATAGTTGCTGGAGATCTCAATGTTCATCCAGCTCTCAAGCTTCTAAGATCAAAGGATGAAGCTGTTGTTAAGATTATGGGTGCTAGGGTTTCCGATCAACGCAAATCCAAGTGATTACTGTGGTATTTCTTTTTTTCTGTAACAAAATCCTTGATCTGGTATAAGATCGTTTTAGCTGACAAATTTTTTCATGTCATTATTTAGAAAATTTTGTTTTAATTGTTTACGAAAAGAATGTGCAACGAAATTACCTGGAAAATAAATGATCATCCCTCTCGGTAGCTAAGGCTGGATTGCCCCCTTATGATTAAACAAATTGTTTGCTTTTTCATGGATCATTGTTGTGAGCTCTTAAAGGTCAATGGTGGATTTTTGTGGGAGTGATTGTGATGATTTTCATATCTTATGGTTACAATACTAGGATTGCTTAGAAATCGATCAATTAACTACAAATTGATTTTCATATAATATAGTAATAACACTGATCGTATATGGTAATAACACTATGGTAACTTGTGATTAATTCATACCATATATTATTGCTATATGAAATTGCCTCACAAGTTGCAATATGCGAGGACTTGCTTAGTCAAATAATTACACCAGGGTCCCTCTTCATTAGTTGATATCAAAAATTTTGAAACTAATCCATTTATTGTAATATGCAAAATAAACACATACAATACTACAAACAAAATAATACAAACTAGAATTATTGACATTCCACCAAAACAAAAAGGAAAATAAAGAATTAAATAGGAATATTATTAAGTATAAATACCAGCCCGAATCATCATCAATTGTGGTGGACAAGTTGATAGTCATGGTGCAACGCATATTAGCAGACCTTCGAACCCTCAAGAATTCTTCTCAATTGAGCATCAATGTCACACCCAACATGCCTGAATTTGTATTCAAATCAACGGTGACATAAATCATTCTAGTGGAGTGGATGCTAGCACGTCCTGATTGAAACTCGTGCTGAAAACGCAATATTGCCATTGCCGCTGTTAGTGATCACAGGGACATTTCACAAACTGACCCTAGGAGTTTGGACCCGAACAACGACAAGGACAATAACGAGTCACACCCCCAAACCGGGTTCGGGATGATAATCCTTTTTTTTCGTAAATGTTATGGTTTTCAGAAATAATAAAAATAACATCCTTTTGAAATAGAGACAAACCATTTTTCTTTTACAATACAAAACCATGTATATTAACATAAGTTTGTTTGCAATACCATAACAGAGCGGCTACTTAAACAAAATCAGAGTTCTTGAGCTACAAAATGCTCGAAACATGGCATATGAACATAGCTATGTCTGACCGCTCCGAATTCTTGAAAAACCTTCATATATATATACACTAATCATCACTTACATCATAAGAATCTAATGAGTTAATGGCTCAGTAAGAAGAAGCTCGATATATAACAATATTTCACGTAGCACATAAGACAGACAACAATGCATAGTTCAGTTAAAAACATTTCTTTTTCCTTTCTTTTGGGTACCCTCGAAGTATGGCATTCGACTGATGATGATAGGCGTTTGTTTTTGGAACTTGTTCACAATTGGCTAATAAAAGAAGCATCATGGAGGTTCTCATACCGACCTTTCGGCCCTATGATATTAGCCGCTAGCTCCTTCGTATATCGTGGCTTTATTTATCTTAGTTTTTACACCTCAAGATATTCACTACTGTGGGTCCCTCCCGCATCCCGTGCCTACCCGACCACCAATCAAATACCAAACCTCTCTTTAGAAAACGTTTTCTTTATATGCATAGCAGTATAATGCATCATAGTCACATTTATCTCAACGTTTCACATCAAATAACATTCATTTTTATTTTCAGACGTAATAAATAACACTTAACACAGTCAGCACATAATAACATTCATTTTCATACAATCAACATACATAATCATAAAAATGCATAATATGATTCTTATAATGCGTCAAAGAACACTTCTACTTACCTTAAGTCCTTAGAATGAATTAGAAAGTGATGCAAGCTATCTATAGGTGTTCAATAACCTGTTTTTTTAATGATATATATAAGACACCTAAATATGATTTTCTATATATATTCCAAATTTATCGATTAACTTGAAGAAATTATCGATAAAATAATTACTGGTAATGGGTACGTAGATTCACTCGGTTCGCCTTACGTTCTACACCTTCTTCTCTATTCTCCGCGAATCTTTTCTTCTCTTTTCTTTCTTCTCTTTCCTTTCTCTTGTTTCTCACTGTTTTTCCCTTCTATTTCTGTCTTTCTTGTCTCAATATGCCTTTTTATATAAGTCTCAACTTAGCTTCCTAAATAAGTCTCGATTTTGCTTCCTTAATAAGTCTCAACTAGCTTCCTAAATAAGTCTCAATTGGCTTCCCCAATAAGTCTCAACTTAGCTTCCTCAATAAATCACGGTCTTATGAAACTTAAAAACCAAGTTTTAAAGTTATATAATATAATATGATAATCAACGAATTATTTGAAACTGCTACCTTAATACGTGTTATACCTTCGTGCATTATGTTTTCTACTGTCATGTATTTGTATTAATCGAGACACAAAGATAACACGTAAATGACGCGTAGTATATGAAATATATTCACCTGATAATTAATGGGAAGGTTTAGTTTACCGTATTCAATCAAAAATGTAATATTAAGCGTGCTCATAGGGGAGCAATTACAGGATGAGTGACCCTCATGGAAAGCACCTCAAATTTTTCGTTCATTAATTAACTTGTGGTAAGTGCTAGACGTCATGCCTGCTTAATCTAAACTCATCGATCATATAAACGTCATGTCTGCTTAACTAGTAAAAATGCATTTTAAATGCGTGTATCATATAAGTAGCGTGTAAGAATTTTTATAAAATCATGCGTTTATCATATAATTCGCAAGTAATCATATTCATGCAGTCATGCCGTTCATATGTTGTAGATCAATATAAATGCTAACTATATGACATGCTTATTATTGACCGGGTGTGAGATCATTGAGCATTACAATTACTATGGCTTGGATCACCGCAAATGCAGCAATATAAGCTAAACATTTCATCTGTTTCTTCTTCATCATCATCATTTGTTATTGGGATTGGTTATTAGAGGTTGATTCTTCTATTAGTGTTGGGTGCCTGACAAGTCAATTGGTTACCAAAACTTAGCAACACTATGAGAACGATATTGTTTTATGATAAACCTCAATTATACGTGTTTTCTAGCCTAAGATTAGTCATTTTTATATCATTTTATATCATGATTTATACCCCATATACGTTTATAGGTTTGTTACATGATTGTAGGGTAAAATCATTAACTTCGAGAAAATGACGAAAAAACGTATGAAATGAGATACATAGGCGCTGTTTGGAAATACAATCATATCTCGGGCTACAAAACTCCAATATTAATGATCTTTATATCGTTAGAAAGCTAAGACAATTATCTAAAAGTCTTATGAAGAGGACAAGATCCGGTTCAAACGTTTGAAGACTCAAAAGTTATAAATACGCTCTGTTTCGAACCAAATGGCGCATCCCTGGTAAAACGATCATAACTCGAGTTATACAACTTGGATTGGATTGAAATCAGTTGGGTTTTAAAGCCAAGACATATATCTACAACTTTGTAGAAGACACCAAAGCGAAATTCGGATGAAATACATGGCGTACGTACGCCGTGTTAATTTGCGCCCGTACAACGAAGGCAGAAAGTTTGGATCATCTTGCGTACGAACGCCATTTTATACGGCGTACGTACGCCGTTCAATATCGTGTACAGGCGCTGTTTCGTACAAAGCCCATATTCGGCCCATATTCGGGTTTATATTTTAGATTAGGTATAAATACCCCTTCCCAACATTGTTTTAGGGTTCGACTTTTATTTTCTTGAATTGAGTTGTAAAGATTGGAGATCGAGAGACGAGATTCAAGATTTTTGCAGACAATTTTATTCGACAACGGGTTTAATCGAAATTATTTTCTTTAATCTCTTTTAATTCTTGTCGTTTTATCATGTTTACATTATTAATTGTTTATCGTGCTTTCGTATCTATGGAGTAATCTATTTTATTCTGGAATTGGGAATAGCCCGATAGCATGTTATCGATATAAATTATAGAACCGTTGATTTTACATCGCGTATGCTTATGATTCGAATTCTTGATTATTAATGCTTGTGAATTTGCTGGCCACTTATTTGCATGTTTATAGATATTAGGTGAAAATTCTGAAAGGTGACATCTATATCAGAACCCTAGAATTCGAACCTAGGATCCTAAATCACGAAAGTAGTTTTAGGTCTTTTGAGGAATCGATACACTATCATAGAGATTAATGAATCTGAGTTTAGTCTAATCATCACGAAAGTAGTTGATTAATTAGCTTGGGTATGTTATTATGCTTCGACAGAAGATAGTGATTACATTTGGATAGTGTCCTTCATAAGTAGCGATCGTAATTTAATCGGTAATATAATTAAGTCGATAATATATATCGTGGTAAACCCTAATTCCGGAATTTCCAATTATATATAACTCAAATCAATTTTCTTACATTCTGTTTAGATTTCTTTACAATTTATCCCGTGTTTTTGTTAGGCTTAGATTACTGATAATAGATAAGCTAGTGCTTGATTATTCGGTCTTCGTGGGAACGATATCTTTTGTACTGCACCGAAGCCGTGCGCTTGCGGTTTAGGCACATCAAGTTTTTGGTGCCGTTGCCGGGGACTTGAATAATCGATATTAGTTTTTATCAGATTTTAGTGAGACTAAGCCATTTATTTTATTTTTAGTTTTTAATTTTTATTTTTTTCTGTTTTATTTTAGGCTTTCGATTTTTCCTTGTATGCGAAGTAAGATCGATTTCGAACCTGATCCGGAAATCGATCAAACTTTTCGTGCTAGGAGAAGACTACAAAGTTTGAAACAACTTCAACTGAGTCAAGTAACAATGGCTGAAGAGAATGTGAATGCGAACATTAATGCAAACGCTAACGCGAATGCAAACCCGGCTGCAAATGTGAATGCGAACGCAAATGCGAGATGTCTTAAGGATTTTGCAGCGCCGAATGCGCAGACACTTCACTCCAGCATCGCCAGGCCTACTGTAGAGGCCAACAATTTCGAGCTCAAGCCATCCCTTTTGCAAATGGTTCAGCAGAATCAGTTTGGGGGTGGACCTACTGAAGAGCCGAACCTACACCTGTCTATGTTTTTAGAGTACTGCGACACTCTGAAGATGAACGGGGTTTCCCAGGACGCCATCAGACTGAGATTATTTCCGTTCTCACTGAGAGACAAGGCGAGAGCTTGGCTACATTCCTTACCGACCGGTTCCATCAGAACATGGGATCAACTGATGCAGTGTTTCTTAGCGAGATATTTTCCCCCGAGCAAGACTGCCCAACTACGGAACCAAATTACGACTTTTGCTCAGAGAGAAGGTGAATCGTTATATGAAGCTTGGGAACGATTCAAGGATCTTCTCCGACTGTGCCCACATCACGGGCTGGAGAAATGGCTCATAGTTCATACATTTTATAACGGGCTGATTTACACCACGAGGATGTCAGTCGATGCAGCAGCTGGAGGCGCTTTAATGAATAAGGGTATCGATGAAGCATATAACTTAATCGAGGATATGGCACTGAACCACTACCAATGGTCTAGCGAAAGATCGATTCCACAGAAGACACCAGGTAAGTATGATATTGATGCCATTACTTTACTTTCTGCACAAGTAGAGGCTATGTCTAAGAAGCTAGATTCCATGAACGTGCATGTTAATTCTGTCAATACTACACCTCCTATGTGCGAAATATGTGGTATGGTTGGTCATGTTGCATTAGAGTGTCAACTAGCTAGTGTACCTAACAATCCCTCTATTGAACAAGCCAACTTTGTGAATAACTTCAACCAAAAGAACGACCCGTTTTCAAATACTTTTAATCCTGGTTGGAGGAATCACCCTAATTTTTCGTATAACCCAAGCCAAAACGCAGTTCCACATCCTAACTTTAGGCAGCCACCTGGATTCCAACAGAAGCCTTACGATCCTGTTCCACAACAGAAATCGAACCTAGAGTCCCTTCTTGAGAGTTTTGTAGTAGCCCAAACTAAGCAAAATGAGATAGTAAATGATGCAATTAAGCAACTAGCAACTAAGGTCGACTCTTTAGCAACTCATAATAAAACGCTAGAAAATCAAATTGCACAACAGGCTAGCAACTCGAATAGAAATTCTGGTTCTTTTCCCGGACAACCTGAGACAAATCTGAAGGAACACTGTAATGTGATTACTTTAAGGAGTGGAACCGATTATGAAGGTCCAAAAATGCCTACGAGGATTAGTGAAACTGAGTCAACTGAGAAGGTCGAAAAGGAAAAATCGTCTCATCCCGACAACTCTATTGACAAAACAACTGATAAAAGCGAAAAAGAACCAGTCTATGTACCTCCACCACCGTATGAGCCACCAGTACCTTTCCCTCAAAGATTAGCTAAGGCGAAATTAGATAAACAGTTTGGAAAATTTTTAGAAGTTTTGAAAAAACTTTACATTAATATTCCATTCACTGATGCACTTGCACAAATACTTTCGTATGCTAAATTTTTTAAGGAAGTTCTTTCTAACAAACGAAAGCTAGAGGAATATGAAACTATCGCTTTAACTGATGAGTGTAGCGCTGTAATTCAAAATAAATTACCTCCAAAACTTAAAGATCCTGGTAGTTTCTCAATTCCTTGCGTAATTGGTAATATGAGTTTTAACAATGCTTTATGTGATCTTGGAGCTAGTGTTAGTCTCATGCCATTGTCTATGGCGAAGAAGTTAGAGATGAATGATTTAAAGCCTACGACATTAATTTTGCAATTAGCTTATCGTTCTGTTAAGTATCCGATAGGTGTGTTAGAGGATGTACCTATCAAGGTTGGTAAGTTCTTTATTCCTACAGATTTTGTTGTTCTCGATATGGATGAGGATTCTCAAATCCCCATTATTCTTGGTAGACCATTCCTAGCTACAACAGGAGCTATTATTGATGTTAAAAATGGAATGTTTTCCTTGAATATTGGGGGTGAGAGAGTTGAATTTAGTCTATATGAATCTGTTGCTAACTATCAAGAACTCTTGTTACAGGATTGACGAGGCTATAACCAAAGACGAACTTGCTAGGAAGTACTATAAGGATCCATTAGAGGCACGAATGGTGAGTGATGGCTCGATCGAGGAGGAAAATATAATTATCGCTGATATTGCTCGAATGTTTGAGGGAAATCCACCATTGACATCAAACATCGCCAGAAAGAAAATCCCTCGACAAAAACTCAAAAAGGGGCAATTTAGTTCTTATATTCGACAAGCACCTGAAGTTTTTTTACCTAAAAATCGAGATTCTAAAGTCGATTGGAGAGTTGCTATGTCATCGGGTCCAATTCGGGATCTACAAAGCTGAGTTAACATGGTAAAGTCAAGCTAATGACTTTAAAGAAGCGCTTCTTGGGAGGCAACCAAGTGTTTTTCCTTTTTCTTTTCCTTTTTATGTTTATGTTTCTAGTTTCGTGTTTTCCTTTCGTTTTTATGTTCTTATGTTTTTATGTTTTTTAGACTTTAGGATGGAAGGTAACGCAATCGATGGTTAATCCAAAAGTCTATTTCTATTCGCTAGTTTCCGTGTTTTGTTTCTCTACAGCCCTTTTGATACAATACCAAGCCAAATCAGAACGATCGTCTCGACGATTCACAAGGTTATGTCCCTTTTTACTTTTATGCATGTATACATACATACACTCGTTTATCACATTAGGGACAATGTGCGATTTAAGTTTGGGGGTTGTCTACGGAGACATAACACTTTTACTATGGATTTCACTATGAATAATAGCTTTATCTTTGTGATCATCTTACAACGATTTGACTATGTGATATGAAAGCCTGACTTTTCTTTTTATACATGTAACGCATGAGCTTTTCTGTCGGCGATATCATCTGCTTAGTCACAATTTTCTGGCTAGTCACTAATATGTAGTAGTTCACGGCATAGGAGTTGAGTGGATTCCCCATTTTCGAAACACATAAGTAGTGGCCTCCAAGTCTACCAACCTAGAACAACGTCTTCTGGCACAATTTGAAAAAAAAAAAAAAAAAAAGATACCTATAGAATTTCTACTGCATGGATTAGTTCGTTTTGTGACCTTTGACACTTGAGTGATTAAGTTCGAAGGAGTCTTTTAAAACTTAACGCCCTATGGCTATCTAGCTTGGGAGTCGTTGACCTAAAACTCGTTAACGGGTGTCATAGAAAGTCTAAGAGAACGAACATTGCACAATCCTGTCAAGTATGAGCTCGTTTGCATAAGTGACCTACGCTAAAAGCTCAATATTGTGAACCAGTTAAACCCTAATATCTGTTAGACTAGTTGGTATGGATGGGCGCCGCTCAAATTGTGTTAGAAACGCCATTCAACTATAATGCTTAAAGATGGCTTTATTCAGTGCTTTCTAGAAGCTTGTCTAACTCTGTGGTGTGAGGTAACCAACGATTAGCCGAATGCACGATTTTTTTCTAACAATGTCGGGCCATTAGTTCACGTCGATTTTTGTACGATTGTATCACATTTCGATTTAGCGAAGATTCATTGATTTTGTGATTTTGTGGGTATATCTTCTGCAAACCCTCACGAGACTATAACTCGTCCTTTTTGGGGAACAAAAAGGTTTAAAGGCTTGTTGCACATGCTAAGTGCAATCGTGTACTCTACGAAAATGAGTTTATCTTTAGTTTTATTTTTTTTGTTTTCTTTGCTTTACCGTTTGTTCGAGGACGAACAAAAGTAAGTTTGGGGGGGTTGATAAACCTCAATTATACGTGTTTTCTAGCCTAAGATTAGTCATTTTTATATCATTTTATATCATGATTTATACCCCATATACGTTTATAGGTTTGTTACATGATTGTAGGGTAAAATCATTAACTTCGAGAAAATGACGAAAAAACGTATGAAATGAGATACATAGGCGCTGTTTGGAAATACAATCATATCTCGGGCTACAAAACTCCAATATTAATGATCTTTATATCGTTAGAAAGCTAAGACAATTATCTAAAAGTATTATGAAGAGGACAAGATCCGGTTCAAACGTTTGAAGACTCAAAAGTTATAAATACGCTCTGTTTCGAACCAAATGGCGCAGCCCTGGTAAAACGATCATAACTCGAGTTATACAACTTGGATTTGATTGAAATCAGTTGGGTTTTAAAGCCAAGACATATATCTACAACTTTGTAGAAGACACCAAAGCGAAATTCGGATGAAATACATGGCGTACGTACGCCGTGTTAATTTGCGCCCGTACAACGAAGGCAGAAAGTTTGGATCATCTTGCGTACGAACGCCATTTTATACGGCGTACGTACGCCATTTTATACGGCGTACGTACGCCGTTCAATATCGCGTACAGGCGCTGTTTCGTACAAAGCCCATATTCGGCCCATATTCGGGTTTATATTTTAGATTAGGTATAAATATCCCTTCCCAACATTGTTTTAGGGTTCGACTTTTATTTTCTTGAATTGAGTTGTAAAGATTGGAGATCGAGAGACGAGATTCAAGATTTTTTTTGCAGACAATTTTATTCGACAACGGGTTTAATCGAAATTATTTTCTTTAATCTCTTTTAATTCTTGTCGTTTTATCATGTTTACATTATTAATTGTTTATCATGCTTTCATATCTATGGAGTAATCTATTTTATTCTGGAATTGGGAATAGCCCGATAGCATGTTATCGATATAAATTATAGAACCGTTGATTTTACATCGCGTATGCTTATGATTCGAATTCTTGATTATTAATGCTTGTGAATTTGCTGGCCACTTATTTGCATGTTTATAGATATTAGGTGAAAATTCTGAAAGGTGACATCTATATCAGAACCCTAGAATTCGAACCTAGGATTCTAAATCACGAAAGTAGTTTTAGGTCTTTTGAGGAATCGATACACTATCATAGAGATTAATTAATCTGAGTTTAGTCTAATCATCACGAAAGTAGTTGATTAATTAGCTTGGGTATGTTATTATGCTTCGACAGAAGATAGTGATTACATTTGGATAGTGTCCTTCATAAGTAGCGATCGTAATTTAATCGGTAATATAATTAAGTCGATAATATATATCGTGGTAAACCCTAATTCCGGAATTTCCAATTATATATAACTCAAATCAATTTTCTTACATTCTGTTTAGATTTCTTTACAATTTATCCCGTGTTTTTGTTAGGCTTAGATTACTGATAATAGATAAGCTAGTGCTTGATTATTCGGTCTTCGTGGGAACGATATCTTTTGTACTGCACCGAAGCCGTGCGCTTGTGGTTTAGGCACATCATTTTACTATTATAATGAAATGGCATTCTTTGTTATGTATTTATATGCAATGAAGTTCCTTGGATTACATAGAGTTATAGGTACGATCACGCATCGGGTATGGTGATCATGGAATGTGTGTGCTCGAATGGCTGTGGTAGTTGTCGAATCCAACAAAAATAAATAACCTACTCGAAAAGATTTGTAAATAGTGACAAGTCGGGTCGATCCACAGGGAATGGTGTAGAATTAATTCCTAGTTTACTAATATCGATAAAAGGGGGGATTTTGGATTGATTAACTAAAACTAATTAAAAGACGTAAATTAATTAAACGCAATAAGAGTAAAATCGGATTCAATAAATTGAGAAGTTCTAGTCTCCGGATATCTCGGTATTGATTCTATAATTCGATCATCAATTTATATGATAATTCGATGTTCTAGAGTAAATTGGCTATAATCGTTAACAAGCTCTAATGACTTCGTTTTTCCTTACGTCGTTGATAATCAAAACAAGCTCTTTGATTATTGCCCTTATCAACTAGACAACCCTAAACAAGCTCTTAGGATTTAATCTAACGATAGCATTCATGCAATAGAAAAACACCAATTCTAATCAATAAACACACAATCTCGGTTTATTTAAACTAGATTACTAATTCTCATAGCAACTAATCGAAAACGATTAAATAATCAACGTCGCTAACTGCTACAAAAATTAGGGTTTGCCAAACAATTACGGATTTGGACCCTAATTAGCGAAATATAATTCTAACGCTTAATCAATTGGCCAGATTAATTAACCGTTTAAAATATATTGACAACAAATCACCGGAAAAAAGTAAATAGTCAAAGAACAAGGAATTTAAAAGCACAATTCAAATTTCACGAATTAAAAGAAATCAAACCTCGAAAATCCTTCAACTAGAATTATGTGTTTAGCAACACATAATCAAAAACGTCTACAATGTCTTGAATTCGAGAACTTGGGAAAACTAACTTACGAAAGCTAGAAAATAACGTGAAATAAATCGAGAGAGAGAGAGAGAGCCCTTTGTGGAATAGAATTCCACTTATTTAAACCCTAAAAGAGTCTTATCTCGATAAGGAAACTAATTAGAATAGGATTGTAAGAATCCTACCTAAACTAAAACTCTTCAAAAAGGAAATAAAATCAAAGGAAATAATTTCTAAAAACTAGGAAACATAATTCCAGCCGTTTTTCTCTTAATTCCAGCGGTCAATGTCAACTCCAGTGGTCAAAGTCAACTCCGGCAGATTTGTGTCTTCTCGGGCAGAAAGTTTATCGAAGTTAAGCGTGATCACGCCTAAAATGAACAAAGTTTCTGCTGCCATATTTTTGCCTCCAACTACTTCAAGTCTTTTCAAGCCCGTTTTAGCACATTTTCATCTCTTCTCTATGCAAACACCTAATCGTTTCAATATAAGCACAAAAACATGAGATAGAGAATAAAAACAAAACAAATGACGCCGTATAAAACACATGAAACGTGCACAAAATACACGTTAACAGGCTGTAATTCTAAAAGCGTTCCAAGTCATAGAGTCTAACTAAAGGAATAAAAATTGTATTTTGTTTAAGAATAGGATTATGTTCACAAATTATGTAAGTACATTTGATTAAATATTTATTTAAAAATACATTACATTATGTTTTTTTGAAAAGATGTATGTTATCTTTTGGATGATTTCACTAATAAAGTTGATTAGCAGTCTATCTCGATTAATAGATCTCTTTCTGATTTATCTACTTTCAGTTGACTATTTTATTATAAAATTATTTTGAACTCTCTAAAATATAGCTTTATATCCTAAAAATTAACAAAATAATTCAAATTTAATGTATACATAATATTATGAGGTGTATTTTGTATAACTAATTTGAAAATATCCATATAAGCATGTTTAACTAATACAAAATATATAACTTTCTTCATTTTCAATCTCAAATCCCATAAATCTTTATGTTACTACATAGATAAATATGGAGATAGACATTATAATTTATAACACTATCGGAAAGATTGTTAGGTCGGACGAAATAAATAATAACAAATAGGAACGATACGTAATTTAATAATTATAAATGTTAAACGCTATAAGCAAAATATTATTCTTCAACAAATTATTTAAAATTTCATTATGATTAGTTTTGAATATTTAATTACATATGATGAATATAGTTAAAAGATGTTGGAAATAATGGGTTTAAGTTGAAAAGCATTAAAATAAAAGCTTATTGATTAAAATTACATCTATGTCATCCCAATTTTAAAGCTCATAATAGTTTACCAAATAATAAGTATTAGACGAGATTAATCTGCAAATATAAAAATATTTACTATATTTTAATATACTTCTATATTGAAAATATTAATATATATTTTTTTTGTTAGTATGTCAATATTTTTTTGTACCATTATGTATTTTACTAGAAGTTTACATGTCCTTAAATTATTAATTGAAATATATATAACAAATGTTAAAATGTGAAAAAAAAATTTAAAAAAATTGAGTGAGGATACGATGATGTCTACATTTTAATATTTTTTAAAATATTTATAGACATGCATAAGAAATAAATTTAATTGTACGTATAAGTGATAATACATGATAAATGTATTAGATTCATGATCATATGCATAAATATGCTAGAAAAGTACTCAAATTCTTTTTTAAAAGTTAATTTACATTTTGATGCGAGGTCAAATAGAGGTCACGTGAGCAACACATGTGGGATGAGATCCGACCCGCCTCACGACAGACCAGATAGTATGTTTTTAGCTATTGGAGCTGCACTCGGTAACTTCAAGCTGCCTAACCCACTTTGATATGATCAAGCCTCTTCGTAGTTCTTTGGTGTTACTCCTCAATCTCGCGAGAGTATTCAGTAATTCTAGTTATTGGAGTGACAATTAGATAATGATCAACCTAGTTGATTATAATGGTATATATAGTGATCATTGTTGGGCCATGGGCTCGACTTACTGGGCCGTCGGTTCAAGATCACTTGTATGGCCCATAACTGTATCATATTAATGAATTATGATAGGAATTACAATAATACCTATTTTCAAAATTGGGGACCCATCATATACCCCCCACTCCCGAGTGTGCTCGATTGCATGGACTCTTGGGAGTAGAAAGTTGGAGAAATGGGAACTTTTCTTCCTCGCAAAACTTCTCTCTCTAAGAGGTTTTTTTTGGCAAGTCCTACCCCTGAGGGGTCGGGGCAGCGACCCCACGGGTTGAGGTACCCCTCGGGAGTACTCAGGAGGTACCCCCCTCAATCACTCATGATGTACTCTTCAGTTTTCTGTTGAGGTCTATCCTGTACAGGTACTCAAATTGGATCAGTGATTGATTTCTAGGTTTCATCGTAAACCTAATTGGTTACTTCAAATTGGTTACTTCAAATTACGTAAATCAATAGTTCAAACCGCACTCAAAGGTATGGCATTTCCCATTTTTATAGGAACTTTTGTACCAAAAACAATGGTATCTCCAATTATACTCTGGGATGTAAAATACATCTCTTCTCATCATCCCCATAGTGTATGAGACAAATGTATGCATTTTGATTAGGGTTGTATTCTATGGTTACGATTCCACCATATATATCTTTTTCATTCCGTCGAAAATCCCCTCGGAAGGTACCCATGTCGGGGGTACCCCTCGGGTCGGGGTATCCCTTGGGGGTTACTAGGTATCCCTTAAGGGGGTACCCCTGTCGGGGTACTCCTCGGGGGTACCCCTTGGGTTGGGGTATCCCGAACCCTTAGGGGGGGGGGGACGAGACTTGTCCTTCCCCCCAACCTCGGGGGTACCCCTCGAGTAGAGGGTATCCCGAACCCCCTCAAGGGGGGCGAGGGGCCCTGCCCCGGACCCCCCGGGTTTGCCCCGACTCCCTCCGAGGGTCGAGGTTGCCCCAACCACACTTTAGAGCTTCGAGCTTGATTTTCGGGGCTCTCACACTTGGGAGCCTCGAACCTCTTTTTTGTTGATGGCTCATATGTTTTTGATTGATACAAATTCAAATATTTGGGTCGATAGGGGTGCGAAAACTCAAGGACATAGGCGCATGTCATGCACCTAACAGTTATGCCCCCACTCCTATGACAGACGCACACTTTTTAGGCAGTGCGTGGAGATACTTAGGAGTACTTACTCGAGTTATCTCATTTGTGGTGGCTCTCACATTTGGGAGCCTCAGACCTTACCACGGGGAGCTCTCATACTTAGGAGCTTCAAGCCTCGTACACGCGCTCATAGGAGGGTTACACGGGGCAACCTCAACTTGGAGGCTTCTTATTGGGTCTCACGCGTGTTGTTACTCATTAGCTTTCTTAACGTCATTCCCTCATCCTAGGCTCCTCATGTCTAAGACATTGAACGTGAACGTTCTCGTTGGGGCACGATGCGTTCAACATTGAGTGTGGACTTAAGGTTTTTATTTGTGTAACTTGTGTACACTATTAACGCGGCCCGTGGTGTGTGGACTTTTGGCCTGTTACGAGCTAAAGTGATAGGATGTTGGGGCGCCTCGAACTTCAGGTTGGATGGGGGCTCTCAACTCTTTTTTTTAATAACTTGAGCTGTGAACATTGGGAACATGATGACTCAAAGAGCGTTATGAAGCTAAGGTCAAAGGTTACAACTTAGTTGGTCATGACCACTTCAAATTCGGAGCTTATTGGGTCCGTAATGGCCTCGAGGTAGCCCTGGCGGTCTGCTCTTTTGCCCATAACTTGAGCTACGATCGTCGGAATGCGACAATTCAAAAAGTGCTATAATGCTAAGACCGAGAGTTACAACTTTGTTATTCATGACAACCTCTATTTCGAAACTTATAAGGTCTGTAATAGGGAGGAGCTCTCATACTTAGGAGCCTCAGACCCCCTACGTGTTCATAGGGGGTTACCCAGGGTAACCTCGACCTACAGTCTACACTTTGTTGAGGAAAGCTCTCACTCTTGGGAGCCTCAAGCCTCATACGTAGGGGGATTACCCGGGGTAACCTCGACCTAGATTCTAAGTTTGTTAAGGGGAGCTCTCACAGTTGGGAGCCTCAAGCCTCATATGTACTCATAGGGGGGTTACCTGGGATAACCTCGACCTAGAGTCTAAGTTTTGTAGAGGGAAGCTCTCACACTTCGGAGCCTCGAGCCTCATACGTACTCATAGGGAGATTACCCGGGGTAACCTCGACCTAGAGTTTAAGTTTTGTTGGGGGGAAGCTCTCGCACTTGGGAGCCTCAACCCCTATTTATGGTCAAGTAGGGGGTAATGAATCCTCGCGATCTTGGATTTAGACACCCGATAATACTTAAGCAAAATAATATCCTTTTGACACATTTAAGTTAATGTAAAGGAAAATAAGATAATCGTTATTACTAAGAATGTACTCGAAAGGGAGATATTATTCAACGCTTGGCTCTAGGGCAACTCGATACATGCTCAGAATAAATAATTAAACATTAACAGTGTGCTCAAAGGGGCACATTATTCAATGATTGGCTCTTGGCCAACCCGATACAAGTTTTGAAAATAAACGATATAAGACAACGATAGAGCTTAAGAGTTTTGCCTCATGGTAGGAAGCGCAGTACCTACTAAGGTTAGCAGCGTCCTAGGAGATCACTCCATTGATCGGTGGAATATCTACTCCTTCATCAGTAGCTGCTGGCGTGAGGGACACTACCTCCTGCAAGTACTCTCTGTTGATCAGTTTTTCTATCTCATCTTGGAGGTGGTGACACTCCTCCGTCGTATGTCCTTTGTCGCGATGAAAACGATAATATTTGTTCGACTTCAGACAGCTCGGGTTGTCCTTCAGCTTCTTAGGCCAGTGATGTGCCTAAACCGCAAGCGCACGGCTTCGGTGCAGTACAAAAGATATCGTTCCCACGAGGACCGAACAATCAAGCACTAGCCTATCAATTATCAGTAATCTAAGCCTAATAAAAATACGAGATAGTTGTAAAGAAAACTAAACGGAAAGCAAGTAAATTGATTTGATTTGTATATGATTGGAAATTCCAGAATTAGGGTTTACCACGATATATATTATCGACTCAATTATATTACCGATTAAGTTACGATCGCTACTTATGAAGGACACTATCCAATTGTAATTACTATCTTCCGTCGAAGTATAACAATATACCCAAGATAATTAATCAACTACTTTCGTGATGATTAGACTAAACTCAGACTCATTAATCTCTATGATAGTGTATCGATTCCTCAAAAGACCTAAAACTACTTTCGTGATTTAGGATCCTAGGTTTGAATTCTAGGGTTCTGATATAGATGTCACCTTTCAGAATTTTCACCTAATATCTATGATCATGCAAATAAGTGGCCAGCAAATTCACAAGCATTAACAATCAAGAATTCAAATCATAAGCATACGCGATATAACATAAACAGTTCTAAAATCTATATCGATAACATATTATCGGGCTATTCCCGATTCCAGAATAAGATGGATTACTCCATAGATGCAGAGAAACAATCAACAATTAATAAAGTAAACCTCATAATACGACAAGAATTAAAAGAGATTAAAGAAAATAATTTCGATTAAACTCGTTGTCGAATAAATTGTCTACAATCGTTCTTGAATCTTGTCTCTCGATCTCAATCTTTACAACTCAATTCAAGAAAATAAAGTTCGAACCCAAATACAATATTTTGAGGGGGTATTTATACCTAATCTAAAATATAAACTCGAAGTTGGGCTGAATTAGGGCTTTCCGCGTTCAGAATGGAATAAGCGCGCGCCCGTACGCCGGAATGACTGGCGCTTGTGCGCCTTTGTATCTGGCGCCTGTGCGCCATTTTGTAATGCGCTTGTACGCCGTTGTAAGCGGCGCTTGTACGCCGTTGTAAGCGGCGCTTGTACGCCGTTGTAATCGGCGTACGTACGCGGAATGCCTTAAAATCTCTGCCTCCGTTGTTCGGGCGCGAATTAACACGGCGCTCGTACGCCGTGTATAGTGTCGCACGTACGCGGTTTAACACGGCGCTTGTACGCCGTTTATTTGCAACTTTCGATCAAGTTGTTCTCGATTTCAGCCTACAATTCAGCCTACAATTGTGTTTTTCCGTTTGCAACATAGAAATTCCCTACGGCACTCAAAAGTGACATTAAACGCATTTGCGGGATAAAAATATGATGCAAATTCTATAATAAACGTGTCGAATGAATGATGGAAATAGCGTAAAAATGAGGTTTATCAACCCCCCCAAACTTGCTTTTGTTCGTCCTCGAACAAACGGTAAAATAAAGAAACAAAAACAAAAACTAAAGATAAACTCATTTTCGTAGAGTACACGATTGCACTTAGCATGTGCAACAAGCCTTTAAACCTTTTTGTTACCCAAAAAGGACGAGTTATAGTCTCGTGAGGGTTTGCAGAAGATATACCCACAAAATCGCAAAATCAATGAATCTTCGCTAAATCGAAATGTGATACAATCGTACAAAAATCGACGTGAACTAATAGTCCGACATTATTAGAAGAAAATCGTGCATTCGCTTAATCGTTGGTTACCTCACACCACAGAGTTAGACAAGCTTCTAGAAAGCACTGAATAAAGCCATCTTTAAGCATTATAGTCGAATGGCGTTTCTAACACAATTTGAGCGGCGTCCATCCATACCAACTAGTCTAACAGATATTAGGGTCTAACTGGTTCACATTATTGAGCTTTTAGCGTAGGTCACTTATGCAAACGAGCTCATACTTGACAGGATTGTGCAATGTTCGTTCTCTTAGACTTTCTATGACACCCGTTATCGAGCTTTGGGTCAACGACTCCCAAGCTAGATAGCCATAGGGCGTTAAGTTTTAAGAGACTCCTTCGGACTTAATCACTCAAGTGTCAAAGGTCACAGAACGAACTAATCCAATTTTTTTTTTTTTTTTTTTTTTTTTTTTTTTTTTTTTTTGTGTGTCATTGTGCCAGAAGACGTGATTCTAAGTTGGTAAACTTGGAAGCCACTACCTATGTGTTTCGAAAACGGGTGATCCACTCAACTCATTTGCCGTGGACTACTACGTATTAGTGACTAGCCAGAAAAATGCAACTAAGCAGATGATATCACCGACAGAAAAGTTCATGCGTTATATTTATTAGAAAGTCAGGCTTACATATCACTTAGTCAATCGTTGTACGACGATCACAAAGATAAAGCTATAATTCATAGTAAAAGTGTTATGTTTCCATAAACAGCTCCCAAACTTAAATCGCACATTGTCCCTAATGTGATAACGTGTGTATGTATGTATGCATGCATAAAAGTAAAAAGGGACATAACCTTGGCAAGAGTCGAGTCGAGCATTCTGATTATTCTAGGTACTGTAAAGGAACAAAACACTGGAACTAGAGAAAAGAAAGACTTTTGGATTAATCATCTTTGGCATTACATTCCATCCTAAAGTCTAAAATCAGAAAAACATAAAAACATAAAAGCATAAAAACGAAAGGTAAACGAGAAACTAAAAACATAAAAAGGAAAGGAAAAAGAAAAAGAAAAAGGGAAAGAAAAAGAAACCAAACGAGGCGAAAAGCGGTTTATGGTCTCGAGGCGGCATCGTCGGGGTGGTCTGTCTGTTCATTAGCATAGTCCATGCCGTCTATAAAAGCGTCGACCGGGTCGGCGGCAGTGGGGTTTGCGGTGTTGGTGGTGGTCGGATGGCGTCTAAGATCCTCTTGGCGCTGCCACTCGCGAATAGCAGTAATGTCTGACTGCATAGTACCAATTTCGGTCCTAAATCCCGTGATATCAGTCCTAATTCCCGTGATATCGGACTCTATTATGCCCATCCGAGTATTAATCCCAGTGATGCCGGCTTGAATTTGTTCAAGCATGGCATAGTAAGGATCCGACGGAGGAGGCGCAGGAGCGCTCGAGCTAGTCCCAACGTCAGTCTGTGGTAAATCAGTAGGCTCAGTCGACTGTCGTGCTCGTTTCTGTTGAGGAGCTCGTGGGACATCGTCATAGCCGAGGTCATCGCCGGCATTCTCAAAAATATCGTTGGGGAGCTCGGGGACATCATAGTGTTTGCAGAGTAAATGTATGAGTGCCGGGAAAAGCAACAGATTCTTTCGTCTCCCCGAGTCATGTCTCATGTCGGCGGTTAAACATTCTATAGATTCAAAAAGGCTCTCTCGTATGATTCTAGTCTCGTCGATGACTTTCCTATTAAGTATAGCATATATGAGAGTAGCCCGTGCGCGTGTTACTTCAGAACGGTTCGTCGTGGGCATTAACCGATAGCGTATGAACTCGTACCAGAATGACGCTACCGGGTTTAGGTCGTTTCGGTTAAGTGTGGATTCATTTCTAATCCATTTAGTCGTTTCGGTCGCCACTGTTTTTGTAATCTCGGACTTGAACTGTGGGGTGTTGTCTCTTAACAATTCTAAGTATTCGCTCGGGCCTTCGACATTTGGCAATTAGAGTACATGTTGTATGTTATGTGTATCAAAGTGGACCTTGACACCCCGAACCTCGACTGTGGGACTGTTCCTACGCGGCCCGTATAATTTTTCGTATTCGACACAGTTGGCATAGAACTCTTGTACCCACGTGACATTGATTTTGGGTAGTATATTCGAGAAGCCTTTCCAGTCGTAGGCGGTGGCTAAGGTTCGTACTGATTTGGGTTTGGTGAATAGAATTGCCCGTTCCTTTAAAAGTGAATGCGACATCAGACGTCGCCAAGTCATCTCGGCTTCCGGTGTTTCAAACCGTATAATTCTATCATTTACCCTTTCCTCGGGTTGGCTTCGAGAAGAGCTCACCGGAGCTTTACCCTTACCCTTAGACGGATTCTTCGTTCGTACCATTTTGCAAAATTTCGGCGGAGTAACGTTTGGTTTTCGTTGACCAAGTCCTCGACAATGTGAACAAATCGACCAACCCAACGCAATACCAATCCAAACTCGATCAATTCAAACTCGTAACTCGACAACGAAACAGTATGTCAAATTCAATTCAATCCAAGATTTCAACACTTCAAGCAATTAAATCAATCCACAACCGTCAACGTCTAATTCCAATGAATCAAAGCAAACCACAATGCAATACCAAGCAATTCAATCCAAATAAAGAACTAGTTCGACCGAAACCCGAAGTTTCAACAATCCACAACTCAAATAACCCGAAGCAAATGTCCAATACCAAACAGTGAACGATAATTCTAACCCGGAATGCAACAATGAAACAATATGCTTCAATTCAAACCAAATCAAAAATTCATCACTTCAATCAACTCAACCAAATAGCAATCCCCAAATTCTCGTTCCACAATTTAGAACAATGATCAATATTTTATAGGGCGTAATGTAATATCCTAAACTCGTTTCAATTCGATTCAAATAAACCACAATATGCCCAATTTCCGCCCCCTTCTTTGTAAACCCTAGTTCAATGATCTTCAAATACCACAATATAATGATCGAATTCTTCCTAATTGAAGAGCAATATTGCAAACCTCCTTCAAAACGAGCTAATTATGCTAACAAGTCTTCTAATTTTTGCCCAAAATCGGAAACTCTAGCTTTTAAATCACAAACCCTAATTTCGAATTTGAATGAGGGGTATAAGCTATCTCTTACCACAATGATGATGTAGTGCTTGAATCTTCGTAGTTGTTCGTGTCTTGTTGCGCCCTTGTATCTGTTATGAATCGAAAACGAGAGATGTGAGAGAGTAATCGGGGGTTTGGAGGGGTTTTCGATTTGAGAGTGAATGAATGGAGGGAGGAAAACTGTTTTCTTTATGTTTTAAAATTAAAAACCCGACTTGGCGTACAAGCGCCATTTAACCCGGCGTACGTACGCTGTGTATTTCGGCGTACGTACGCCGTTCATATCCGCGCACGTATGCGAAGGCTTCAAAAACTCTGTTATCGTTGATTGTACGCCGATTTACACGGCGTACGTACGCCGTGTATTTCGGCGTACAGGCGCAATGTTATCTCGCGTACAGGCGCGGATTTGAAAAAAAACGCTGCCTCCGTTGATTTTACGCGATTTAACCTTGCGTACGTACGCCAAACAAAACTCAATTTTTTTTTTTTTTTTTTTTTAAAGATAAATTGACACAAAACGAAAACAGCAGGAAAGAAAAACAGAATGAAAACAAAAATAAAGGATACATTTGGGTTGCCTCCCAAAAAGCGCTTGTTTTACGTCTATAGCTCGACGTTACCATGCTTAATTCGTTGTGTCTGATCGAGCGTTGCGAAGGCTCGACGTGATAGCTTTTTCGATCGGTTCGCCCGCGATGTAATGCTTGAGTCTTTGTCCATTGACTTTAAAAATTCCCGTTCCTTCACTCCAAATATCAACAGCTCCGAATGGATACGCTGTTTCGACTACAAATGGCCCCGACCACCTTGATCGTAATTTGCCCGGAAATAGTCTCAGACGTGAATTGAATAATAACACGAGATCGCCCTTCTTAAATTCTCGTCTGTGAATCTGTTTGTCGTGCCACTTCTTTGTTCGCTCTTTGTATATTCGCGCATTCTCATATGCATCAAGTCTTAACTCGTCAAGCTCGTGCAATTGTAACATTCTTCGCTCACCCGCATCTTTAAGATCGAAGTTTAGAGCTTTGACGGCCCAATATGCCTTATGCTCGAGTTCTACCGGTAAATGGCAGGATTTGCCATATATAAGGCGAAAAGGTGTCGTACCTATCGGGGTTTTGAAAGCGGTGCGATAAGCCCATAAGGCGTCGTCTAGCTTGAGAGACCAATCTTTTCTTGATTTCGAGACAGTCTTTTCTAAAATAACCTTGATCTCTCTATTCGAAACTTCTACTTGTCCACTAGTTTGGGGATGATAGGGTGTAGCAACTTTATGTGTAACCCCGTACTTGGTTAGTAAAGCTTCGAATTGGCGTTCCGTAAAATGTGTGCCTCCATCACTTATCACTACTCTTGGCACACCGAATCTAGGAAAAATAGTCTTTTTAAACAATCGGGTTACCACTCTCGAATCATTCGTTGGCGAGGCAATCGCTTCCACCCACTTCGAAACATAATCCACCGCTACAAGTATAAATTTGTTGCCACACGACGACGGGAATGGTCCCATAAAATCAATTCCCCAAACATCGAAAATCTCAACCTCTAGAATTGTATTCATGGGCATCTCATTACGCCTCGATATATTTCCCGTTCTTTGACAACTGTCACATGCACTAACAAATTCTTGAACGTCTTTGAACAAAGTGGGCCAATAAAATCCAGATTGAAGAATCTTCGCTACCGTCTTGGATTTACTAGCATGACCCCCATATGGTGAACTATGACAGTGAGTCATGACGCTTATCATCTCCTCTTCCGGTATGCATCTCCTATATATCCCGTCTGTACAGTGCTTGAAGAGAAGAGGCTCGTCCCAGTAATAATGCTTCAGATCAGTGAAAAATTTCTTCTTTTGCTGATAACTAAAATCGGGCGGGAGGATCTTACATGCTAAGTAATTAACATAATCGGCGTACCACGGTGCATCTATCTTAACCACTGCACAGAGATGATCATCAGCGAACGAGTCATCTATCGGTAGAGCTTCTTTATTTTCGTCCTCTCTAAGTCGAGATAGGTGATCGGCCACTGTATTCTCTATCCCCTTTTTGTCCCGGATCTCAAGATCAAACTCTTGCAGTAACAGTATCCATCTGATAAGTCTCGGCTTAGCGTCTTTTTTACTCAATAGATACCTAATCGCGGAGTGATCCGTGTAGACAATGACTTTGTAACCCACCAGGTATGAACGAAACTTGTCAAAAGCGAACACTACGGCCAATAGTTCTTTCTTGGTGGTGGCATAATTCATTTGAGCCTCGTCTAGTGTCCTACTAGCATAATAGATGACGTGCATCTTCTTATCCTTTCTTTGGCCTAATACTGCCCCAATAGCAAAATCGCTAGCATCGCACATGATCTCAAAAGGCAGATTCCAATCCGGCGGTTGAACGATAGGGGCGGTGACAAGTGCATCTTTCAACCTGTGAAAAGCATCAAGACAATCATTATCAAAGTCGAAAGGAACGTCTTTAGAAAGTAAATGAGTTAAGGGCTTAGTAATTTTAGAAAAATCTTTGATGAATCTCCGGTAAAAACCGTCATGGCCCAAGAAACTCCTAACATCCTTCACACAGGTAGGTGGTGGCAACTTCTCGATTACTTCCAGCTTTGCTCGATCAACTTCAATTCCTCGTTCAGATACGAGGTGGCCTAGCACAATACCTTCCCTAACCATAAAATGGCATTTTTCCCAATTTAAAACTAAATTGACTTCTCCACATCTCTGCAACACTCGAGAAAGATTAGACAGACAAATATCGAAAGTGGTGCCATATACAGAAAAGTCATCCATAAATACTTCCATAATGTTCTCAATTAAATCAGAAAATATAGCCATCATGCAACGTTGAAAAGTAGCAGGCGCATTACACAAACCAAAAGGCATTCTCCTAAAAGCATAAGTGCCATAGGGACATGTAAATGTGGTTTTTTCTTGATCATTAGGGTGGATGGGAATTTGATAAAACCCTGAATACCCATCTAGATAACAAAAGTGCGAATGATTAGCTAACCTTTCAAGTACTTGATCAATAAAGGGAAGGGAAAAGTGATCTTTTCGAGTTGCAGTGTTCAATTTTCTATAATCTATACACATTCTCCACCCGGTGACTGTTCTAGTAGGAATTAACTCGTTTTTCTCGTTTCTCACTACAGTCACTCCTCCTTTCTTAGGGACTACTTGTACCGGACTTACCCACTTACTATCAGAAATAGGATAGATAATTCCAGCATCTAACAATTTTAAAACTTCTTTTCTAACTACATCCTGCATAGTAGGATTTAATCTACGTTGGTGTTCTCGAGAAGGTTTAAAATCATCTTCCATCAAAATTTTATGCATGCAAAACGATGGATTAATCCCTTTCAAATCGTCTATGGTATAGCCTATGACTTTTTGATGTGACCTAAGTACTCTAAGCAATTTATCGATCTCTTCCCTACTTAAATCAGCATTCACAATCACAGGATACATAGAATTAGGGCCGAGAAATTCATACCTGAGTGTCGAGGGAAGTGGTTTCAGTTCTACCTGGGGTATTGAGTTGGATTCTTTACTTTCTTTCGGATCTTTGCTCAACTCCTTTACTCCAATGGCATTGACTGGAACCGGTGGATTTCCCTCGAGGCGACGAGCAATATCAGCAATGGCTTCGTCTTCATCGTCCGTTGTACCGTTGTTCACTAGGCAAGCTTCCAATGGATCACTGCATAAGTACTTCGTGAGCTTGTCTTGAACTAGCCGGTCCACCTGATCAACTCTACAACAAGAATTCTCAAGAGAAGGGTAAGTAACAGTTTTAGCCAAATTAAATTCAACCTTCTCGTCCCCGACTTTTAATGATAGTCTACCGTTCTTAACATCTATAATAGCACCAGCTGTGGCTAAGAACGGTCTACCAAGTATGATGGGGATTTGAGAATCCTCCTCCATCTCTAGAACAACAAAATCAGCAGGAATAAAAAATTTTCCTACTCTAATCGGTACATCTTCTAGCATACCTACTGGATACTTCACAGATCTATCAGCTAATTGCAGAGTAATCGTAGTAGGTTTTAACTCACCCATCTCTAACTTACGTGAAACTGAAAGAGGCATAAGGCTAACGCTAGCACCAAGGTCACACAAAGCATGATCAAAACTCACGTTACCTATCACACATGGAATCGAAAAACTACCGGGGTCTTTAAGCTTAGGAGGCAATTTATTTTGAATTAATGCACTACACTCTTCAGTTAAAGCCACGGTTTCATAATCTTCAAGTTTTCGTTTGTTAGAGAGAATTTCCTTCAAAAATTTAGCATATGATGGCATCTGTGCAAGTGCATCAGTAAATGGAATGTTAATGTATAGCTTTTTCAAAACATCTAAAAACTTTCCAAACTGCTTATCTAATTTTGCCTTAGCTAATCGTTGAGGAAAAGGTACGGGTGGTTCATATGGTGGTGGAGGTACATAGACAGTCTCTTTTTCAGTTACTTCGTTCGTTTTATCTGTTGAGCTGTCAGGGCTAGGCGTTTTCTCTTTTTCTAACTTATCAGTTAACTCAGTCTGACTCACATCTGTAGGCATCTTAGGACCTTCATAATTAGTACCACTTCTTAAAGTAATAGCCTTACAATGTTCCTTAGGATTTGTCTCGGGTTGACCGGGAAACGAACCAGAAGTCCTAATCGGGTTATTAGCCTGCTGTGCAATTTGGGTTTCTAGCATTTTATTATGGGTTGCTAATGAATCTACTTTCGTCGCTAGTTGCTTAATTGCATCATTTACTACTTCGTTTTGCTTAGTCTGGGCTACTACGAAACCCTCAAGAAGTGACTCTAGGTTCGATTTCTGTGGTGGAACAGGATTGAAAGGCTTTTGTTGAAATCCCGGTGGTGGTCTAAAATTAGATGGTGGGGCTGCGTTTTGAGTCGGCTTGTATGAAAAATTTGGGTGATTCCTCCAACCAGAGTTAAAAGTGTTTGAAAATGGGTCGTTCTTTTGGTTGAAGTTGTTCACATAATTGGCTTGTTCTACAGAGGGATCGGTTGGTATACTAGCAAATTGACACTCTAATGTAACATGACCAATTGTACCACATATTTCACACATAGGGGGTGGGGTAGTAACAGAATTAACATGCATATTCATCGAATCAAGCTTCTTAGACATAGCCTCTACTTGTGCAGAAAGTAAAGTAATGGCATCAATATCGTACTTACCTGGCGTTTTCTGTGGAGTCGATCTTTCGCTAGACCATTGGTAATGATTCAATGCCATGTCTTCGATTAAGTCGTAGGCTTCATCGATACCCTTATTCATCAGAGCTCCTCCAGCTGCTGCATCGACTGACATCCTCGTGGTATAGATCAACCCGTTGTAAAAAGTATGCACTATGAGCCATTTCTCTAACCCGTGATGTGGGCATAGTCGTAAAAGGTCTTTGAATCGTTCCCAGGCTTCATAAAGTGATTCACCATCCCTCTGAGCAAAAGTAGTGATTTGATTCCTCAGTTGTGCAGTCTTGCTCGGTGGAAAGTATCTCGCTAAAAATGTCTGCATCAATTGATCCCATGTTCTAATCGAACCAGTCGGTAAGGAATGTAGCCAAGCTCTCGCCTTGTCTCTCAGTGAGAACGGAAACAATCTCAATCTGATGGCGTCCTGGGAAACCCCGTTCATCTTCAGAGTATCGCAGTACTCTAAAAACATGGACAAGTGGAGATTCGGCTCTTCAGTAGGTGCACCCCCAAACTGATTCTGCTGAACCATTTGCAGAAGGGATGGCTTGAGCTCGAAATTGTTGGCCTCTACAGTAGGCCTGGCAATGCTGGAGTGAAGTGTCTGTGCATTCGGCGCTGCAAAATCCTTAAGACATCTCGCGTTGGGATTTGCATTAACATTTGCATCTGCGTTAGCGTTTGGAATCGCGTTTGCGTTTGGTTCTGCCATTGCTGCTTGATTCAGTTGAATTTGTTTCAGTTTTTGTAGCTTTCTCCTAGCACGAAAGGTTTTTTCGATTTCTGGATCAGGTACGAAATCGAGCTTACTTCGCATACAAGGAAAAATCGAAAACCTGAAATAAAACAGAGAAATAAAAATTAAAAACTAAAAATAAAATAAAATGGCTTAGTCTCACTAAAATATGATAAAAACTAATATTGACTATTCAAGTCCCCGGCAACGGCGCCAAAAACTTGATGTGCCTAAACCGCAAGCGCACGGCTTCGGTGCAGTACAAAAGATATCGTTCCCACGAGGACCGAACAATCAAGCACTAGCCTATCAATTATCAGTAATCTAAGCCTAATAAAAACACGAGATAGTTGTAAAGAAAACTAAACGGAAAGCAAGTAAATTGATTTGATTTGTATATGATTGGAAATTCCAGAATTAGGGTTTACCACGATATATATTATCGACTCAATTATATTACCGATTAAGTTACGATCGCTACTTATGAAGGACACTATCCAATTGTAATTACTATCTTCCGTCGAAGTATAACAATATACCCAAGATAATTAATCAACTACTTTCGTGATGATTAGACTAAACTCAGACTCATTAATCTCTATGATAGTGTATCGATTCCTCAAAAGACCTAAAACTACTTTCGTGATTTAGGATCCTAGGTTTGAATTCTAGGGTTCTGATATAGATGTCACCTTTCAGAATTTTCACCTAATATCTATGATCATGCAAATAAGTGGCCAGCAAATTCACAAGCATTAACAATCAAGAATTCAAATCATAAGCATACGCGATATAACATAAACAGTTCTAAAATCTATATCGATAACATATTATCGGGCTATTCCCGATTCCAGAATAAGATGGATTACTCCATAGATGCAGAGAAACAATCAACAATTAATAAAGTAAACCTCATAATACGACAAGAATTAAAAGAGATTAAAGAAAATAATTTCGATTAAACCCGTTGTCGAATAAATTGTCTACAATCGTTCTTGAATCTTGTCTCTCGATCTCAATCTTTACAACTCAATTCAAGAAAATAAAGTTCGAACCCAAATACAATATTTTGAGGGGGTATTTATACCTAATCTAAAATATAAACTCGAAGTTGGGCTGAATTAGGGCTTTCCGCGTTCAGAATGGAATAAGCGCGCGCCCATACGCCGGAATGACTGGCGCTTGTGCGCCTTTGTATCTGGCGCCTGTGCGCCATTTTGTAATGCGCTTGTACGCCGTTGTAAGCGGCGCTTGTACGCCGTTGTAAGCGGCGCTTGTACGCCGTTGTAATCGGCGTACGTACGCGGAATGCCTTAAAATCTCTGCCTCCGTTGTTCGGGCGCGAATTAACACGGCGCTCGTACGCCGTGTATAGTGTCGCACGTACGCGGTTTAACACGGCGCTTGTACGCCGTTTATTTGCAACTTTCGATCAAGAAGTTCTCGATTTCAGCCTACAATTCAGCCTACAATTGTGTTTTTCCGTTTGCAACATAGAAATTCCCTACGGCACTCAAAAGTGACATTAAACGCATTTGCGGGATAAAAATATGATGCAAATTCTATAATAAACGTGTCGAATGAATGATGGAAATAGCGTAAAAATGAGGTTTATCAGCCAGCTGACAAGTCCCTGTTGCTCCGCTATGGCGAGCACCTGTTCGCGAGATAGGGTGAGTAGAGTATGCTTGGTGAAGCCTTGAGGGGGCATCGACTTGCGCTCCTTAGTCTCTAGGAGCTTGTCATCCTCTCGGTCCTTCCTTTTATTTATGTTCGTCTCTGTCTTGATGAGCCCAACTGTCTCCTCAATCCGGATGTACTTCTCACCTCGGGCAAGCAGTTCATCCAGTGTGGACGGAGGCTTACCCGCTATGGATTCCTTGAATCTGCCCAAGCGGAGGTTCTGTTGTATGATGTCGGACAGTAGCTCATGGTTGACATGAGGCACTTTTGACATTGCCGCGAGAAGCGTCGCACATAGTCCTAGAGTGGCTCTCCTTCGTATTGCACAATGGTGAACAAGTGCGACGCAGTCTTGGGGTATTTCTTATTCATAGAGAAATAATGCAAGAATCTTTGCATCAGTTGCTCGAATCCGTTAATGGTACCAAAGGGCAACTGGTTAAATCAGGACAAGGCTCGACCCGACTCGGTTGTCCTGAAAATTTTGCAATGGGCTGCATCATTGAGGTCGTACATATCTGCCTTTGAACTTGTCCATATATTCTTGAGGATCCCCGACGTCATCATACTCGCTGAGGTGAGGAACTTTCATCTCTTGTGGAATCGCCTCAGCTAGTATAGCAAGACAGAAATAGCTCCTTCTCGGTGGTGCCACCGCCAAGGGTGCGGTCCATAGCTCCTCATAACCACCCCGCAATAGAGCTGCCTCCCCTTGATGGGGGCGTCTCTGGTTGGAAGCTTGTCTAGGGTGGTTCGCCTCCGGGGTCAGGGACCTCCGGCCTCAATGAGGGGACCTACGGGGATTTTGCCTGGATTGAGCCTCCTCAGAGGCATGTGGCCTCTAGCTTTCGCATCAAGACTGGGTTTTCTCAGGGTCGGAGACCTCCGACCTCGGCGAGGGGACCTGCAGCTCATACATTGGGATTTAGCTTCATCGAAGGTCGGAGACTTTCAACCTTAGTGAGGGGATCTGTGAGAGTCGTGCTCTTTGTCTCGGCCGCATGGGGGTCGCTCTTGGGAGGAGTTGATGCTAACCTCCAGTGGCCCATGGGTCTTCTCTACTCTGCGGACATCCGACAGTCTTGATTCCACTCATACGAAGTTCGGGATCTCCGACTTCTGCGCGGGGATGGAGGCATTTGGTGTCGCGAGGTGCGCTCGTAGTTTCCACGCCCAAACATCACATGAGATCATGGAGCCTCACTCCTTTGGAGTGAGGGTCCCTGAGGAATAGGTGTGTGACGTGCGACTCGTGACCTTCCCCACATAGCGGGAGTCAGCTGCTCTGCAAGTAGGCTGAGGTTCCACCTAGTGAGAGTGGTTTGAGGCATACTGCTGGACTGCCCGGGCCGCTGCTAGAGGCGTCCTCCATCTTGGGTGATTTCGATTATCCCCTCGGAGGGAGGGAACACAGTCGGAGCAGTTGGTGGGGGAGGCGGATTTAGAATTTCACTGGTAGTAAGGTTCGGATGAGACTTCAGAGCAGGATCTCTTCTCCTGATGTGTCGTGTAGAGGGGCTACTGCCCGTCCTATCTTTAGTGGTACGTGCATGGAATCTAGTTTGCATTCTCAGTGAGTGGATCGCTTTCTCACAGACGGCGCCAAAATGATGCGGGATCAAATAGAGGTTACGTGAGCAACACGTGAGGATGGGATCCGACCCGCCTCACGACAGACCAGATAGTATGTTTTTACCTATTGGGGTTGCACTCGGTAACTTCGAGCTACCTACGTATCCACTTTAATAGGATCAAGCCTCTTTGTAGTTCTTTGGTGTTATACTCCCCAATCTCGCAGATTTGGAGAGTATTCAGTTATTCTAGTTTTTGGAGTGAAAATCAAATAATGATCAATCTAGTTGATTAATATGATATATATAGTGATCCTTATTGGGTCATGGGCTCGACTTACTGGGCCGTCGACTCAAGACCACTTGTGTGGCCCAAAAGTGTATCATATTAATGAATTACGATAGGAATTACGATAATACCTCTATTCAAAATTGGGGACCCATCACATTTCAATAAACTAAACATTGTGCTCAGACATATTAAACATACAGCACAATTCAGATTTATTGAGGAAAAGCTTCTAATGGTAGAAAATTATTTAGCTAAAGAAAAAATAGTTTGATCCCCACATTTTTTGAAAATACTTAGAAGTGTATATTAAACTTAACTATATATGAGAAGTTGTAATG
Organism: Verbascum thapsus; assembly: GCA_963669365.1. NCBI lineage: Eukaryota > Viridiplantae > Streptophyta > Magnoliopsida > Lamiales > Scrophulariaceae > Verbascum > Verbascum thapsus. The sequence goes on from OY770104.1 coordinate 16,791,340, forward strand.
GACGATATGATTGAGTCCTTATATTTATAATTTTTAGGCATGAGGTGTTAGAGATAATTGAAAGAAAATGAATAGTAAAAGAAGGTTATTCTTCATATTTTAACATATGGCTCAGTTAATCCTAATGTTATTAGTTAATTTTAACGTATTTGAGTTTTAATTGAGATTTGTAAATATAATTTTTTTAATATTTTGTAGTGATAAAAATGATATTTAACTTATGACTCATTTTATAGAATAAAATCTTATCTTGGCACCTCTGTAGGACGAAGAGAGAAGTAATTGTGGTGAAATATGTAAAGTATAATATTCCTACTAAAAACATAAATGTGTTGCATGTTTTGAAGATACTGTTATCTTATACTAAAATATTTATACGTAACTTTTTAGTTTATGTATATAAGGATGCATACGTTAAAGCTACAGTGTTCTTGTAAAAATATTTTTCATCTAATATTAGAAGTTAGCGTATCTTGAAGTTATTAAAATGACTTACAAATATAAAAATGTACATGAAATTAAAATCAAAGAAGTAACTAAGTATGATTTTTGCATATAATGTACTTTATATACAAATTTATAAAAGATTCATTGTTTGAATACTGATGTTGGCAATGATTTCGCTTTATAGTATCACATTAAAGACTATACTCTAAGTGATGATATATTAAACTAAATAAATAGATAATATATATTAATTACTTTATTAGAAAGAGTGATAGAAAAAGAGAAATAAGTCTATGCAAATTAGGAAATACGAATAGATCTTCGTTATTTTACATTCATATACATCAATTTAAGGATGCAATGTACGGTATGAACAGGGATAGAGGCAAGGGAGAAGCAGGGCGCGAAGAACGAGCCGAGCTGTGCAATGATATTCGATGAATAAATAACTTAAACAAAAAATTAACTATGTTACACTATCTTTTTATGAACAAACTATGTCATAATAATAACTTAAATAATTATCAACAAATTACTAACTAAATTTATTTGCTACTATTTAAAATATGAAAAAGTATTTTGAATATGAATTTATAATTAGCCACGTGCTACACACGTAGGGGTGAAAATTGAACTCGATATTCGATACTCTATTCGAGCTCGATCGCTAAAAGCTCGATTCGAGCTCGGTTCGACATTTTACCAAACCAATCTTGAACAACTTTTTCTGTTTGATAAATTTTAAAGCTCGACTCGAGCTCGACTTGATTAGCAAAAAATAACAAAAATATGTACAAAATATTCAAACTACTCGAACTCGACTCGTGATCGGCTCAATTAAAGCTCGTTTGAGCTCGGCTCGATGAACATGTACACTAGGGGTGTACATAAACCCGCTCAACCCGCCCGAACCGCTCAACCCGAACCGATCCGCCCGCAAACCGTTGGTTTTAAACTTTTAAATAATAACCGCGGTTTGATATTCTTGTCACCCGCCACTTTCGGGTCGGGTGGTGGGTTTAAAATTTGTAACCCGCCTAAACCGCAACCCGACCGTTAATTATATAAAATACACACAAATGTATATGATAGAGATTAATAACAAGCTTTAAAATAATATATAGGTATATATTCTCTAACAATAATAATTTTATTCATATTTATATAACACACTTTACTTTTATTTAAGAGAATTTAAAACTTTATTTGAACACTTATTTTATTTGAATAAAGTTTTATTTTTACAACCAATGAAATATGTTCGATAAATTTATGATTGAAATTTATGATATATATATATATATATATTTAATAATATTGAAGTTATGAAATTTATGATATTATAAATTATGATCATATGATTTTTATTAAAAAAATTACTTGTTTATCAACAATCTACCAACTAATTTTTGTAATTAAATGTACAAAAATGTAATATATTTTATTAGTATATTGCTAACTAGTTAACAACACCAAAAAATGAAAAAAAATAAAAAAGCTAAAAACCGCCAACCCGCCCGCTAAATTTACTAACCCGACCGAACCGAACCGCTCGGTTTGAAAAAATAAATATGTAATTTCGGGTTGATATTTTGTTCACCCGCTCATGGTGGGTCGGGTTATTTTTTTCTTGTAAAACCGCCCGAATCCGACAGCGTACACCCCTAATGTACACAACAAATTTGTAATTCTGAAAATCAAGAAACACAAAAATTGTGACAAATGAAATTTATATAGATCAAAAATAAAATATGGGGTACAAATCTCTATATGTAATCCTCTGATTCTTCCTTCAAAATATATATTTGATTGTTGGAGTTGACTTTGCTTCTTTGATCTTCTCCAACGTTGACTTGAATGTTTATAACGTTAATGCGAGGGCTTGACAGCTTATTCTCGGATCAAACGTGTGATTTGATATATGGAATTTGATATCTTCAAGGTTGACTTGTATCTTTGATCTTCCTTGAGCTTGATTTGAACTTCTATAACGTTAATTCGTAGGTTTAGCACCGCAATTACGAATCAAACTCTATAATTTGATGAACTTCTTCAAGAACGCCTTGAATATCGCCTAGAACGCCTTGAATATTTGAAGAACCTTCGTAGAGAAAATTTGGAGAGCTTCCTTTGTCTGCTCTAGCTTTTTGATTGAACTTCTGTGTGTGTCCATTATGAGTTTCAAAGGACCCTATTTATAGGTGTAGGATGGAAAAGTTGTGGATAATTTAGATTCCATTGATAATTATCCATTTGATTTAATAAATAATTATCATAATTTTGGAGCCATTTGATTGGCTGATAGAAGATCTAGATAGATCTTCTAAATATTATCCAAAACTTAACTTGAATTGATAATTATCCAAAACTTAACTTGAACTTATCCAAAACTTAACTTGAATAAATAAATATCTTTTGTCGTAGACGACTTTTGATTGGTCAATGTTTCCACGTGGCATGATTTGATTGGTTGTAAAATTTCAATATCTACAAATGCCCCCATGAGACTCGTTCACGGAAGTTTGGTTACTTCAAAGCATACTTCGTAGTGGATGAGTCGCAACGTCTCAACATAAAAATCATGCCTTAAGAATAGCTTCGTCTTGTGCTTCTATACCACGAAAATCTTTCCTACAATCGGTGTCCACTCAAAAATACTTTGTTGGCTTCCATTGGCAAGTCGTCCACATCGGGCGGGATTTGCATGCCCCCATGTCACGGTGGGATCTTTCTTTCAAAATTCTTTTGAATGAGTAACGTCACTCCATCGAGAGAATATGATTTGATTTGAATTTATGACTGAACTTAGATATATTTAAGTTGCCTACGTACCCTAAGAAAAAGGGATCAAGTCATAACGTAGTTCAAATTTTTTTTTTCTTCATAGAGGTGCCATATTTAGTTTATACTCTTCAAGGCTTAGAGTACATGATTTGGTTGGACTTGTAGACATTTTATACTCGTGTCAAGGAGAACTTCATTTGATTTGATTTGACTTGTAGACCTTTTATGCTCGTGTCAAGGAGAACTTCATTTGATTTGATTTGACTTGTAGACCTTTTATGCTCGTGTCAAGGAGGGCTTCATGTGATTTGCTTTGACATGTAGACCTTTTATACTCGTGCCAAGGAGTACTTTATTTGATTTGATTTGATTTGATATGTAGACCTTTTATACTCGTGTCAAGGAGTGCTTCATTTGATTTGATTTTGTTGAAAGTTTAAACTCTTATCAAGGAAACTTGTTGATAGTTTATGCTCTTATCAAGGAGCGTTGATGACAGTTTATGCTCTTATCGAGGAGCGTTGATGACAGTTTATGCTCTTATCAAGGAGCGTTGATGACAGTTTATGCTCTTATCGTGGAGCGTTGATGACAGTTTATGCTCTTATCAAGGAGCGTTTGCTTAACATCTTTAGTTGAAGTATGGATGGCAATCTTGAACGTCACTTTCTTCCACATGTTCATCACTATCAGATATGGGCTCATCGTCAGAAGCATTTGTGAATGGCTTGCCCCCTTTGTTGATTTCTTGTCTACAAGGCTCTTGGATATATGACTTGTCAACTCCACGTCCGGTCATACTCAACTCCATATCATGTGCTCGAGTGGCCAACTCTTCAAATGTTGTTGGTTGAATTCCTTGAAGGATATATCGAAGACCCCAATGCATCCCTTGAATACACATTCCAATAGTAGAGGACTCATGTAATCTTTCTTTGCAGTTAAGACTCAAATTTCTCCAACGATTGATGTAGTCGATGACTGGTTCATCCTTCAATTGACGGAAATTGGTGAGTTCAAGCATGTTGATTGTGCGACGAGTGCTATAGAAGCGATTGAGAAATTCTTGCTCCAATTGCCCCCAATTGTTGATTGAGTCAGCACCAAGATCAATGTACCAGTCGAATGCATTTCCTTTCAGTGATCTAACAAATTGCTTGACTAGTTGATCGCCATAAGTTCCAGCATCATTGCATGTTTCAACAAAGTGCGCCACATGTTGCTTTGGATTTCCTTTGCCATCAAATTGCTGGAATCTTCAAATCATCAATCCTTCGAGTATATGGCTTGACATAAGCTAAAGGTATCTTGGATCTCCCTTTGTGGTTGTCTTGAATAGTACTCATGATAAACTCCTTAAGTCGATCAGCTGGAATCGTCCCATCACTTGAAACTTGAAGCTCCTCAACAATGGATCTTTCCTTCTCAACTAGATGTTGATTCTTTGACGTCTTAGCTTCATCGTGCGCCTCAACTTGTTTTTCAATTTCGTGTATGGCATCCACGTCGTCAGCTTTCTTCATCAACTTTGCAATTAGAGTGGCTTGCTCTTGAACATGCTTCGTTAATCCTTCAACAGCTTTTGTCAAGTTTGCAATTTGCTCCTCCGGAGTGGTAACATTTGTCATCATGACACATGCGATGTTTGAGTCACTTGATGTAGAACGTTGTGGGGATGAATACTTCTCTTCATCATGATTGATTTCATCACCAAAGCGGAATGCGTCATCCTCAATATGCTCAAGTAGGGGAACCACCTTTGAAAATGTTTGTAGCTTCATGGGCATACTTCTTGTGGTGACGCCAATGACTTCACTCGTGGAGTTTGAAGGATTTGAAATGATCATCTTGGATTCCACTATCTTCATAGCTTTGACTTGAGCATCCATTTGAACTTGTTGAAGTGAAGAGATGAGAGGTAGAGATGGTCCCACTGGGCGTGCCAAAAATTTGTACACAACAAATTTGTAATTTTGAAAATCAAGAAACACAAAAATTGTGACAAATGAAATTTATATAGATCAAAAATAAAATATGGGGTACAAATCTCTATATGTAATCCTCTGATTCTTCCTTCAAAATATATATTTGATTGTTGGAGTTGACTTTGCTTCTTTGATCTTCTCCAACGTTGACTTGAATGTTTATAACGTTAATGCGAGGGCTTGACAACTTATTCTCGGATCAAACGTGTGATTTGATATATGGAATTTGATATCTTCAAGGTTGACTTGTATCTTTGATCTTCCTTGAGCTTGATTTGAACTTCTATAACGTTAATTCGTAGGTTTAGCACCGCAATTACGAATCAAACTCTATAATTTGATGAACTTCTTCAAGAAAGCCTTGAATATCGCCTAGAACGCCTTGAATATTTGAAGAACCTTCGTAGAGAAAATTTGGAGAGCTTCCTTCGTCTTCTCTAGCTTTTTGATTGAACTTCTGTGTGTGTCCATTATGAGTTTCAAAGGATCCTATTTATAGGTGTAGGATGGAAGAGTTGTGGATAATTTAGATTCCATTGATAATTATCCATTTGATTTAATAAATAATTATCATAATTTTGGAGCCATTTGATTGGCTGATAGAAGATCTAGATAGATCTTCTAAATATTATCCAAAACTTAACTTGAATTGATAATTATCCAAAACTTAACTTGAACTTATCCAAAACTTAACTTGAATAAATAAATATCTTTTGTCGTAGACGACTTTTGATTGGTCAATGTTTCCACGTGGCATGATTTGATTGGTTGTAAAATTTCAATATCTACAGAACAATCAAACCAAATTCAAACACAATTTTTAAAGTTCGATTGTTATTCAAACAATCTTGGACGCTTATGCATTCGCCTCGACTCGACTCATTTTCACCCCTATTAACACACATGATAGTTTCTAGTTATATAAATATATAAGATGTGTACCTCGTGTATTAACAATTAAGATGCATGTCTTAAAATTCAAGATTGGATGCAAATTAAGAGCTCATCAAGTGTGAATGAAGCAATTAAAGTTTTCCTCCGCCGTGTCATTACTCACTTATTCAAGACAACCTCATATTCATCTAAGCCAGTAAATTATTTGAACTTATTATCTAAGTTTAAAAATTGTGCTCGAATTTGATTTAGTCGTCAGTAGTGATCCAACTCCAATGATGCTTTTGTCGAAACTTGCCAAACTCATATAGCTTAGTAGCTTCACAGATATCCTATATTATTATTTAACAAATTAAACCAAACTTCAAATGTGATCAATGAATGCAGAAAGTGTTCATATTTGGTGTTAGAAACATTTATTTAAGTATCAAATATTTCAGTTTATTTTCCAAACACATTCAATCCCACTATTTATGCCAGTTTAAAAGGTAGCGTTCTTCTCCAAGATTTTATTTAATTATGACGTTAAAGATTAGGAAATTAAAAAACGTGCTTCTCTTCTTCACCTACGACCTCCTGTTTTTTAGCTTCAATTTTGGTTCGTTGAATATATTATTTGCATGATATATTCCTTAGGTTTCAAATTAACTCTACTTGTAGACACGTTTTGTGATGTCTTAAAATTACAAGTATGTGGTAATAAAGTTTGCTTTAAAAATGTCTGTATTCAATTCTTACATATTGGGAAAAACTAGTGATAAAAGTTTTTTAGTCTGAACTTTTGGCATGAATTCTCTCTTTCAACAACAGTAGTGAAACATTCTTTCTTCTCCCGTGGTCACAGGTTCATACCGAAATTTAGATCAAATTCCAAGGTAAGGAATAGAACAACGGCCGAGTCCATTTCTATCTGTGGATAAAAAGTAGAAGATACACAATATTGCTGGGAAAAAAAAGACGACCCAAACAATGCTTTACACGGCAAATCAAAACAACACATTTTACACCGATGTCAATGGTAAAACATCTAATTCCTGCTCCCATGAGTTCATATTTACAAATTACACTTATGTACAAATATCACCGTTCTACCTCATCTCCCACTTCCAGATCATGCCCACTTAGGTAGTACCAAACTGGGTTGCAAATCATTGGATGAGAATATGATATATTTCACATCCAACGGTATGAACCCAACTTAGATGGTACTTATTTAACAAGATATGAGCAAAGAGACTTCTTCACTGGAACGACTTCTTGAGCTTCTGTTGACTACTACTGGGCAACCTTGGTGGTCTCATCATACAAGAATTCTTTACAAAGTTTATACCATAACTATTCTTAATTGCATCCGAGTCCCTAAATAATCCACGAGGTGAAGGGGCATTTGTTAAATCTGTAGAGAGCCTGAGCTTCTTCGAAGGAGATCCATCATCACAGAATTTCACAGCATTGCTAGGATTCATTGATTTTGGTGCGATTGCTTTTAACTTGCAACCTTTCATGGCTATCTGTGAAGGCTTTTTCAGCAACTTAATCGGATTTTCCTTTGAGGAGTGTGCAGCCATGTCTACAAGCGTTTGAGCAGCAGTATGTGTGGGAGAGAGTTCGTCTGGTGTCATTAATCATCCAATGAAAGAAATAGGTGAAATTAGATTTGTCTAAAATCCAGTAAAGTAGTATTTGGATTTTGGAAGCTAAAAATTTCTGAAATAATAAATAACACTTATTTGGATAATTTCAAGTGTAAATTACATAAGACAACTCTTAATTACGAAAAACACTTCAATATTTGAGAAATTACCATCACTCCACTGTCAGAAAAAGAAAATTCCATTTTACCCGCTATATGTAAAAGGGGTCCCAATATCACATCCTATTTTTCGTCTTATCAGAATTTGACAGGAAGTGTCTCGGTAATTTGCAAAACTCAAAGGGCTCATAGTAATTACACAATAAGTCTGGGGATGTCCATATAATTATCCCTAATTTCAATTATGGGATAATTGAAATTATGGATAATTGTGAACGCTGTTCGTATGAAACAAAAGTAGCATTTAGTAAAAACTATACGGGTATATCCTTATCTATTATTAAGTGTAATCATTAGTTATGTGAAACATAAAACTGAAACACACTATAAATATCCAATGAGGTTTTCAATAGCGTATTATATGGCGATCAGACTGAATATATGGAAGGATAATAAGAAACAAATTGCAAGCCCAAAGACCAAATAAGCAGTCAAAAGTTTGCGCGTGTACACCTAAATTCAACAAAATCTGAATGGGATGATAGATTTTTAAACATGACATTCCTCAGGATGCGTATAAGTTATCTCCTGCTCCTAAGTCATTCTGCTACTTATAAAACAATTTGTCAACACAAGGAAAAAGTAAGTATGGGAAATAAACACTAAATTAAGAGCAAATATGATAACTAACTATGAAAAGGCAGTCCTCGGATGAATTTACCTGCAGGAACTTTTGAAGAAGAGCATGCTCCAGAGGCGGATATAACCCGTTCACTTGAAGTACATTTATTTCCTGAATACTCAGACATCAGATGCACGAAAGGAACTAAACATTGGTCAAATGTTAGTGATTCAAAGTCCACTAATAAATTATCAGACCCTTTCTGAAGAGCGGCAGAATTTTTAACTTTTACCCATCTACCAGGGCATATTGCCCGACTTGTGGACAATTTGATGGCATCAGCACCCAATTTGTTGTGCCCGGAGAAAGATTGAGACCAGTGAAAAGGTGGCATGCCACTTCTTTGAGAAATTTGTTTGCCCAAACGAGGGTCAGTGCAATTTTTTGAGTTTGTAGTTTTACTCGCTTCAGAAAGTAATGAATCCAAATCCTTTGGTGGAGGAAGTGCAAGGCGCTCCAATATATCTTTTGGTTGATATAGCGGGCAATCAGCAGTGGTAGATGTTTTGATCTTGTCACCAGATTCTTGAACCTTTAAAATGAAACTACAGTCAATTGACAATCTCGATATGCTAAAATCAATTAGACATACAAATCACAAGTGAATATGAGAAAATTCTGCCCATCTCCGGTTTGTCCATACCCCACCAACACTTGCCCAGTGATTGGTAAACATCAAAATGCCTTATGAGAGGCTTAGGGTTGGCCAAACCATATTCGGGATAGAATTCCCCGTGAATATGACACAATTCTTGAGCACAAAGATGTATGTCATAACAATAGAATCATACAATGATAAAGGAACGAAAAATAAACTAAAACCCAATCATATTAAAAATTAAATGTACTTCATATATTATTAGAAAAATGAAGTCTCTTTGGCCATATCAAAAATATGATTCCAAGTATCTGCATAATTGGCATTATTTATCACCATTCAGTGAGGTCCATTTCTAAATACTTCTAGCATCAAACAGCTCAACACACAAAAATTCAGACAAACCTTGTCAGAGGAAGGCATATCAAAATTGCAATTATCTCCTTTATCATTGTCAGTTTGCCCAGCTGCAGAACTAGCAGTTACTAAGCCGGTCGAATCATTCTGGAAGCTATTATCAAGCTCAGCACATTTTTGTGCCTGCGTACCCCTTTGATCTTGAAGAAGGGAGCACGCTTTTCTAACTGACTGCAGAAGGTTGCTGTTTGAATTTGCGGCTTTCTTTCCTTTGTCTTTAGCGGTACTATGACATGTATAACTTCCATTAAGGAGCTCATCTAAAGACAGCTCTTCGACATATTTTGTGATGTCAAAGTCATCAGGTTTTAAACCATATGTCCCTGAAAATTTGTCCAAAATCAATTGCTGGTATCATCATAGTCAAAAGGATAAGTAAAGCAGGAGCTTCAGAGATGACCCATGAACAATGATATATGAACGACCATCCTTTGCAGTAACCATAAAAGTGGTCAATAATTTTCGTCATGAGTATGTTAAGCATTTGCGTATTATGCCAACAAAAACTAGGAAACTCATCATCTAGATAAGAACCTATTTATCAGAAACTTGAAACAATCAAAAGCTAAAGGATAGATTTTTGGACCATCTATGTGGAAAGTGGATCAATCAAAAGCTAAACAAACCTCAGCCTGCTGACAAGAAAATACCAAATCTCTAAATCATTTTCCCTTTGAGGATCGAAGGAATTACGTAAAACGGAGTGAAAATTATCAAAAATATGCTGGATATTAAGAAAAACAAATTTAGAAGAAAAAAAACATGAACATACTGCTACTGAAAGTAAGAACCTGCACCAGACTCCCAAAAGGAAGAAAAATATCGTCAATTCATAAATAATTAGCAGCAATGAGGTAATGTTAAAACATTCTATCATTAATCTCCAGTTAAATGCACTAGGTGAGCCATCAGATAACACCTCCGTAAACTTTGCTTCCTTGGCACCTCCAAAGCCCCAAAAATGTATTCTTTTGACAAATCAGTCACAGAGACCAGGAAAACCAGATTCCTCAAGTATTCTCACGGGATATTCTTAAATATGTGGAAAGGAAGAGCACGTACTCTAGCTTTCCAAACAGATATAGCTCTCTTGTAAAGGCCATTAGTGACAGATCTTTTAGGTTTTTAGCTCTAAAGGAGCTCCACTTAGGACTTTTTTCAAAAAATAATATGGATTTGATAATTACTTTAGAAAATATACTCATTCCTAATTTAATTCAAAAACTAGTATAAAGGCCCTTTCCCAAAGGGCTTTTTCTCTCAAAGTCTTTCCTGTTTTAACGTTGTTTTCGCTCGCTCGTTTGACTGTCTTCCCGGACGAATTTGACTTGGGCAACTTCTACAGAGTTGTAGATCTACATCTTAGCTTTACAACCCAACTGATTTGGATCCAATCCAATTTATAACTCGAGTTATGGTCTTTCTACCAAAATTGCCATATTAGGTTTGGAACATAATATATTTTGTAACTTTCGGGCCTTCAAACGTTTCAAACGTTTGATCTGAATCTTGTCTTCTTTACAAGACTTTTAGGAAATTGTCTTAGCTTTCTAACCATGTGGTCTTTCTACCAAAATTGCCATATTAGGTTTGGAACATAATATATTTTGTAACTTTCGGGCCTTCAAACGTTTGAATTGAATCTTGTCTTCTTCACAAGACTTTTAGGAAATTGTCTTAGCTTTCTAACCATATAAGCATCATTAAGACTGGAGGTATATAGCTTAATATGTGATTATAGTTATGAACAACGCCAATTTATCTCCTTTTATACGTTTTTTCGTCAGTTTCTCGGAGTCAATGATTGTTGTATTAGTTTGATCTATTGAATGTTGAACATAAATTTGAAGAACATAAATTTACAAAATACTTATAAAAAATTAAATATTTTGCACTCGTTAGATAATTCCTCGTAATTATGTTAGTTGTTATGTTAGTGTTAGTGATTATTTGAATTATATATTATTGTTATGATTTAAGTATACGTTTAATTTTTAATTGTTATGATATTTTGCCCTCGTTAGATAATTCGTCGTAATTGTGTTAATTGTTATGTTAGTGTTAGTGATTATTTGAACTATATATTATTGTTATGATTTAATTATGCGTTTAATTTTAAATTAGTACGCTTTTAAACTAACTTATAATGTTTTTATGATATTTTGCATTTGTTAGACAATTCCTCGTGATTATTTGAATTATATATTATTGTTATGATTTTAATATGCGTTTAATTTTTAATTATTATGCTTTTAGACTAATTTATAATGTTTTATGATATTTTGCACTCGTTAGATATTACCTCGTAATTGTGTTAGTTATTATGTTAGTGTTAGTGATTATCTGAATTATGTTATGATTGAGGTATGTGTTTAATAACAATATATTAATATCATTTATCTTTTAATTCAGACTGGCTAGTACTAGCGGTAGCGGTAGTGGCAGTGGATTTGTGATTTACGGCCCTATCGATCAGAGTGTCTTGCATGAGCACAAATTCTCACACGTTCAAAACCGCATATCCGTATGTTTTATAAATATTTTGTTAATTCTTGTTCTTTAAATTTATGTTATCAATAACTCCATTCAATATATCAAACTACTACAACAATCATTGACTTCGAGAAACTGATGAAAAAACGTGTAAAAGGAGATGAATTGGCGTTGTTCATAACTATAATCACATATTGGCTAGACCTCCAATCTTAATGATGCTTATATGGTTAGAAAGCTAAGACAATTTCCTAAAAGTGTTGTGAAGAAGACAAGATCCGGTTCAAGAAGGCCCGAAATTTATAAAATATATTATGTCCCAAACCTAATATGGCAATTTTGATAGAAAGACCATAACTTGAGTTATATAAATTGGATTGGATTCAAATCAGTTGGGTTGTAAAGCTAAGAAGTAGATCTACAAAGATGCCCAAGTCAAATTCGGACGGGAAGACAGTCAAATGAGCAAGCGAAAATAGTGTTAAGACAGGAAAACTTTGAGAGAAAAGGCACTTTGGGAAAGGGCCGTTTCTGAAGGCCCTTTCCCAAAGGGCCTTTATACTAGTTTTTGAATTAAATTAGGAATGGGTATATTTTTGAATTAATTATTAAATCTATATTATTTTGAAAAAATCTCCACTTAGCAACAAAGATTTTTCGACAGAGCGATGTTTGAGGCTTCACTGGACTAGAGAAGAAAGATGGACATAACAACACACTAGAAACTGTCAAGAATAAACAATTCAATATTTGACCAAAAAGGAGTGAAGACCCAAGCAAATAAAGCAAGATTTCCATATCTTCCACTTTCCTTCCCCATTATGATGATTTCCATAAAACTGAAAATGCAAAGTAATGAATTTCCATAAAGACTCCAATATAGACATAAGGCGCAATGGAGGGTGGTTGCAAAAAATAAAACCAATAAGGCAACATAATAGACAATAAAACAAAGGAAAAAAGAGTTGCTTTTAGAAACGTCGTTAACATCTAGGAGGAAAGGAGATTCTTTTAGGACATAATTAAATCCAAACCTTAGGAAGATTAAATGATTCCATATTGCATTAGAAAGTTGTCTTAATTAAGTTAAGCGACAGTGCATTTCACTGACAATTTTGTGTTGATTTAAAATATTCCGGCAGTAGGCATAATAGCTATCTTTTCTTTTCATTGTAGGTTTCTTTGTATTATTGATTTCATGAACATATGCAAGTGGTGGGTGTTGTGGTAGTTCTAGTGGTTCCTGTAGAAGGGGGCCGAAGGCCTCCCGTTGATTTTTAATTTTTGGATGACGGTGGAAACCCACAGCCGCTAAAGGTTTAGCGGCGGACTGGGTAAACCTCGCTCTTTTGTAATAGCCTACAAACTACACAAGAGAGTAAACTAGCCTAAGCGCCTAGGTTGCCATGATCCCATAGCTGACAGGCTCACAATAGAGAAAGCTAATAGAGAAAGCTAATAGGCATTCCTTCCGCGGGAATCGAACCCGTGACCAAGTCCACAAGACTCGGCTGCCCAACCAACTCTACTGGGGTGCCCCTATTATTTTTATCCATAGCCAGAATTCAGATAGCTCAACTTGGCAGCTTGAAAAGGATAACCTAAGTTCTTAGTTCATTCCTAACAAAAAAAATTCTTAAATAAAGATCAGAACTATGGACAAATAAGATTATTGGCACTATATGGAAAACGAACAAGATAAAAAGTGAGTATAGAACAAATAGCAGCTGCAGTATGATAGAAGTGAATTTGAATATCAAGAAATTCTCCAGAATTCCTTGCCCAAAGCTAAAAGCTCCCAACTTTATTTCTTTTATGATCATCCAACGTATAGGACCAACCCTATATTTATAGCATTATTCTGATCCTAAACATATGCCTAATAAACAGACTCCTAACAAGAATAGAGTTCCACAATATCTTCTAGATACCAAATATAAAAGTTCCCATAATTATTTAATTCCTCTAATTATTCTATCATAAATATTTAGTTGACTTTCCCTTTTTCCGTCATTTCTTCTCTTCTGCTTGCTTTCTAACAACTCCATCCCTCTTGAAGACCACCTTGTCCCCAAGGTGGAAATGGGGTGCGGGGGCCTGAAATTCCAGTCATGGAGAAAATGGGTAATGCGGGCTCTAGTGTCAGGGGCATCCTTCAACTCCATTCCCTCGGCATCTGGTTGGAATTCATAGAATGAAGACGGGGGTAGATCAAAGTTCTCTCCCTTCTCGGCTATCATTACATGTAACTGTTTAAGTGGGCACTCATGTGTGGGTGTATATGGCTTTTTGCAGCGAAAGCATAGGCCTTTGGCTCGTAAATCAGCCAGTTCTTGGGGTGATAGTCTCCGGAATGGCGTGCCAGCGGTGGATTGGCCCGAACTGTTGGGGCGAACCGAGTGTCGGTCCGGGGGTCGCGATGACAAATTGCTGGAGTAAGTGGCTGCTGAATTCGGGAAGGCAGTCACCGGACGTGTGAAACTTGTAGTTCGAGTCTCTGAATGATTTCCCGATTTAATCCCTCGCCCTTCGTTAAGCACCGAATTGTTGTCCTCGATATCCCTAGCCAATTCCATTGCCGTGTCCAAATCTTCAGGTCGTAACAGCCGTAGGGGACAACGTATTTCGTCCCGTAATCCCTTCATAAAGTAACCCAAATAGTGGGCGTCGCTCAAGCCGGGTACTTGGCTTGCAAGTTGGACAAAGAGTGTGACGTACGCATCCACCGTATCAATCTGCTGGACATCAGCAAGGCGCTCGAATGGGTTTCCCTTAAACCTGTTATCGAAACGGAGCGTGATGGCCTGCGAAAATTCGGACCATGTCATATTCGGTTTTCGTGATTGTAGCCACGAAAACCAATAGAGCGCGTCTCCTTCCATGGCCACCATTGCGGACCGTAATCGTTGATCAGTCGGGGTCTGGTGGATGATAAATTGCTGGTTGGCGCGAGCCAGCCAACCCACGGGATCAGTGCCATCGAACGAGGGAAGTAGAAGTGGTAACGAGGTCCGCCGATCGGGGGCTGCTTGTTCTCCGGTTCCATTGTCGGCGAATTCAGAAGTTTCTGGTGCGGGGTTTGGGTTGGTTGCGGGATTTGTTTGGGGGTTCATCGCGAGTACGGCGTTGGATAGTAATTTGATGGAGTTTGTGACTTCGGCAAACTGATTTTGGTTTTGGGTCTGCATAGTTTGGTGTTCAGCAGCCAATTTTGCGAGTAAAGCTCTCACCTCCGCCTGATCGCTCTCGATGCGATCCAATCGATGGTCACTGTTGGCACGGGTATTGGTCATGGTTGCGAGGTTTGGGATCCGGCAGGTCGGACCAAATTGATAGAAGTGAATTTGAATATCAAGAAATTCTCCAGAATTCCTTGCCCAAAGCTAAAAGCTCCCAACTTTATTTCTTTTATGATCATCCAACGTATAGGACCAACCCTATATTTATAGCATTATTCTGATCCTAAACATATGCCTAATAAACAGACTCCTAACAAGAATAGAGTTCCACAATATCTTCTAGATACCAAATATAAAAGTTCCCATAATTATTTAGTTCCTCTAATTATTCTATCATAAATATTTAGTTGACTTTCCCTTTTTCCGTCATTTCTTCTCTTCTGCTTGCTTTCTAACACAGTATGTCATGGTAGCTAACCTATTTCCATTCTGTTCCACAGGACATGTCATCAATACAATATTTCCAGACAAGTCAAAACCATAAACGTCGATTTTTCTATCTACTATTCCAGCTAGTGTATATCCAAAGACATGTTACGAAAATAATTGTGAATTGGTTGTAAGAGAGAACGGTATTGTACCAAAAAAATTATTTCCTCCAGCAGCTGAATTGAAGCCAACCAAGCCATTCTTAAGTGAAAATGAATCACATCTTTTCTTGTGAACTTTATTATTTCTTTTATCTCCGCGTCTACAAGTTGAACTGTTGTTTTGCTTGGCCATTTGAGTTTTATCTATAACAAAAAATGGAATAGAAGTATCATAAGCGCAAGCACTGAAAAATTTACTGACCAGTCAACATAATCATCAAAGCCAAAGTGCTAAATTCCAAGAATTACAGATGTAACCTTGTTATATTCAAGAGACAATAAGCAAACAAGCAACAACTCTTTCCTCCACAAATAAATACAAATATTCCATTATCCAAGTAGTTCAATTAGATATACCTTAATCTTCTCAAAATTATAGCAATTCAGTATCACGATTGAGTTGGCATGCAATTTCCCATTAGCAGACTTTATAAAAATCCAGGCTAAGTACGTGTAATGATTAATCGATTTGTCCTCTTCTCATACCAAGATTATCCATACTTACCAAAAGCTGAGTAATTATTCCTATACAAAATTGGCAACAACAAATGGCTTCACAAACAAGAGCCCATTGACTTGAGTCTAATAGAGGTGTGCAGCCATAGAGCTAAATCTCAAACTCTGAATCTATTTCAGAGAGCACCTAACAAAACTATTGCAGTGAAACTGGATATGAGTTGATTAAATTCTTCAACAATCAAATCGATTACTTTAGCAAAAAACGGCTGAAGTTTTCATAGAATCACTAGGAAGCTAAGCTGCTAAGCACAAAAAAAAATCTATGTAAATGTCGACCAAATATGTTATGTAGAGTTGACAAGAATAAGTAGAAACAGGGGAAACAATCAGTTCATTCATTTAACTTGTAGTTGCGAAAATGGTTATCTTCGAAGAAAATCCATTACCTTTAAAACCTCAGCAAATACAGAATCAAAAGTGCCTTAAAAAGCTTCAACTTTCTTAAACTTTAATATGCCACTCCAGCATTGCACTTTATTACCATGTTGCTCATCATTTTTCATCTATAGGGGGCATAGTCATAAAAACCATATTTTATATTTTCACATAAGCATCAGCTTACTACTGATAAATGGTGGTGAGAACAAAAACTGGTTGAGTGACAAAAAACAAACGCAAGATATCTAAAAGCTAGAAATCACAGTGGTTTCTGATGGATCAACAATAAAGTCGCGTAAATATGTTTTCCAACAATATTCCCCAGGAATAATTAGCATTCAGAAGTATAGTGCAAGAAAAAAAAATCAAGCAAGTTGAAATCAGCAATTCCATCAAGAAACATATAAAGCTGTCAAGTGGCTCTGCATAAGCTATCATGCTTGGTTATAAGAGAGTATGATTGTAAGCATCCAATAACAGAAAAAAGAACATTCAGAAATTTATAAAAATGAAATAAAGAAAGAGCCCTGATTATTTCATCCAATAATATATGGTGAATGCATACAACACCACTTATTCCGTTAAAACATCAATAGTCGATTTTCACAGAAAATAAACAATGTTGCAACACTTTTTCCGATGGTAAAAAGAAATGACTTTCTCCAAAAAAAAAAAAAAAAAGACAACTTATCCACAAAAGGTGACTGTGATTTTAAATGTAGAGTTATATAGCCCAATATCTGTCCAGTGCAAAGTTGTAAATGGCGCGCCATGGCGCTCATGGCGCCACAGCGGCGCCATCAATCATGGCATGGCGCCAGGCTTCAACATGGCGCCCGCCACGCGCGCCATGGCAAGCGCCGTAAAGGCGCGCCATGTTGAAGAAAGCGGACATTTTGAATAAAATGGCCAAAATTGGTCAGGTGACCCGTTAAATTGGGGTAAATTGGGTATTAGACAATTAAAAATTAGGTTAAAATAGGCTAAAATTTTTACCTAAATTTGTCGAAATTGGTCACAATTGGTCAAAATTGAAGGTGACCCATTAAAGTGGGGGTAAATTGGGCATTACACAATAAAAAAAAAAAGGTTAAAATAGGCTAAAATTTTAACCTAATTCCCAATAAAAAAAGATATTCAAAAAATTTGCATATTATTGATCATATTGCTATATATAATTTTTTTTATATAAATAAAATTCTTTCTTCAAAAATGCGTGCGCCACGCCATGGGATCCTTGTCGCCACGCCGCGCCATTCGCCATTAACAACTATGGTCCATTGTACTTTTAGACTGCTGACATTTAGTCATACTCGTGTCTAAGATTAAATGCTCTCAATGCACTCCACCAAAACTTTACAGGAAATAGGATGCAATTCTCGCGATCTACCCACATACAACTGGAAGGCAATCCTTTCCAGTCACAATTAATCACATTGTAAGAGTAACATATTAAGAAATTGAACATTAAGTAAAAATTGTGGCATTGAGATCATCCTCAAACATTCAATTGACAGAACCTAGCTTAACTTGATAGGCTGCCCAACCTCAAGAGGTAATTGAAAAATAGAACATATATTCCAAGAATTCGAAGTTATGGAACTAAAACATCAGGCAGAATAGGCAGACACGCATGACAGAACACCGAGAAGTTGGTATGCTGACAAATTGTAGCATGAAAAGAATACACCAAAAAGAATAGGGAGAAATAGATACATCTTCAAATACGGGCAGTAAACCCAAAAGCTAAAAAAGAAAAGAAAAAATAAAGAAACAAAAACTCTATGAAATCATCAATTACTGTTATCAGAAAAAAGAATCCGACACGTCATACCTGAAATATAACAATTTGCAGGAGACGAGGCAAGCTCCGAAGAAATTCCATTCACTTCACGTAATCCAGTTTTACTTTTAGAAGCTTCCGCGTCAACCGTCCCTGATCTCTTACTGCTACCGCTACTGCTTCTTACTACTTTTCCAGATTTCTGTAATACATGTTTAGCATCTAGATCAAGAATCAAAGAATGCGAATTCATGTTCCTCAAACAATGTTCCTTTGATGCATCACCATTGTGCAAGCTGGTGGCCTGACAGGTCTCCGTACGAAGTTCAGAATCAGAAATCTTGCTCCAGAAAGCTGGGGCAGAGATATTAACAGCACGAGTTTCATCTGAGAAGATTGTATTTCAAGCCACTATTAGTCAATATGAATACATGGGATCGTTGAATAATTACCAATATTCCACCCATGAAGAATAAGTAAACAAAGTTGAAATGTTTCTTGTTACTCAATACACAGTCAACACCGATTGATGCATATCCATAACCAAGAGGGATGGCATGGATTTCATTACAGCAAAAGTATGATAAAATGAACAAAAAGGCGACATTAAAATGACTTTTACATGATTCACGCCAGATCATGTGAAGCCATTGGTGTTATTAGGTAAAAAATCACCGACGCTATCACAAAACGAGTTAGGTAAAGCCTTTACACTCGCGTGAATACTGTCAAAGTGAATGAAAAAGGAGAAGAAAAAAAATCCACCAGCAGTTAAGAGACTCTTACAATATAAAGAGCACAATTATTTCTGGGTCATTAGTCATCTCTAACAAGATTTTGAGAATAACATAAATTCAGATCATTCCACCATGAACGGACTTTTAGTCTCAAATTTTGTTTACAATACGATTGAATTTCTGGAGTTCTATATCTATTTAGGTAGGCATCTCATACGAGACATCAAACCCTCATCTTAACGTCTATACAGTAATGTCAAACAGACTGCAATATGCCAATCACTTGAATAATGTGTAAAACCATTATTAAATAGCAATGTCACAGACTCCCCGGTCATTACTTTTCACCAGCCACCGGCTTTATCGAAATTGGACTGGCCAGTCTGATTGGTTAAGCAGCTACAAGGTCACCGGGACACTCTCCAAGTTGCACCATATAAACTAATTGACCTATGGCGGTCAAAACTATCTGGATTTAGCAACTCTGGTTACATTATTCATAAAACTTTTATTTTTTCTCTTCTCTTTCATGCACAGAGGAGTGATGGGCCCATAGTTGTAAATGCCGCGCAAGGCGTTCATGCCACACCCTTAACGCAAGCGCTATAAACCAGGGTGTGGCGCTTATCTTCGATATGGCGCAGCCCATCAACACCAATTTGAAGTTCAAAATTAAAAGGTTTTCTTGGGGTCAAGATTGATGGTCAACTAATCTAATCTTGGAGGTAAAAATTAGGATACCCAACCCTTAAACCTTCAAAATTGGGCACCAAATTGAAAAAACCCTAATCTCTTCAAAATCAGGCACCAAATTGAAGAAAACTAACCTCTGTCGAAATCGTGTTAGCAAATTTACATTTAGATGATTATTCCTAAATTTAGATTGTTTCTTTATTGTGTTACTAAAATACATAACATGAGTTTGTTTTATTTTTGTTTGTTTCTTGAAAACTTGTAATTTATGGTTTATCTATCAGAGTAATGGATATTATTGTTAAAAAACTAGTAATATGACTATATTAGTATATATAATTATTTTATATATTTAACTCTTGCTTAGAAAAGGCGCGCCATTAATAACTATGGATGGGGCTGGGCAGGATTGGTGCAGATTGATCGGAGGAGGAGGTAGTGAGTCTCAAGACAAGGGGGGATGAAATGACGGTGGAGTTAGAAGATCAGGAGTTTTGTTTGGGTTGGCACGGTGGATATTGTGGTCAGTGCTGGAGGTCGGGGTGATGAGTGGAAGAAAGTTAATGAGAAAAGAAGGGAGAAATGAGCGAGTGAGACGGCTGGACTAAGAGATAAAGTGTCGACAAAGAAAATGAAATAAACAGGATTTCTACCCTTTTTTTAAATGTCAATTTTAATATCCAGTTTGGGGGGAAATAGCTGAGTGCGGTTTGGACATTGACATATAACAACAATATCTGAGAACTCAACCACTAAGCTAAAACACACTTATAGTTATAACAAATATCATATAATTATATAGGTATTAGAATATGCTCGAGTCAGCCAGCTTTTGAAACCGAGCCACTGATCAGATCAGTGAACCAGTTATGCGGTTGTCCTTCCGGTTGATCACTGATCCGGGTTAAAGAATTGCATGCCCACACTCATTAGAAAGACACCACTTTATGGTCATAAATTAACACAAAAAAAAAAGCCGATCAAGAAATCATCAAATAATTTAACGATCATCCATCACCGACTCTCAATACAACCAATGAGCTACAGAACTTGTCGGCTCAAGCAAATGCATAACAATATTTAGCTTGGTCATTAAAACCCACAGGTGAAAACAAATTCATAATCAACTTTCCAAATAGCTGCTCCGTGATAATTAAACTGATAAAAGATAAGCAGAAATTCTCATACCAGAACGTTTAACCTAAAGGCTAAACATACGATAACAATGGGAAAAACATCTACATAAACTCAAACCAGGACCAACGGTTAATTAAATAATCAAATAAACATGATGTAATATGAAAAATCTCACCTTTCCGACCTCCTGAACTGCATGCACCATCCCCCTGGCGCCGAACTTCCCTCACCACCACACCACCACCGCTGCTACCAAAGCCCTCCGCCGATCTCATGCGCCTCGCCACCGCAACCGCTTCAAAATACACCTCCCCAGCCGCTTCCAATCACCACATAGGGCACCAAGTCCCCAAAACCCCAACCAAATTCAACAATATTACCATTTCAACTGCACTCCCAAAAAAACGATAAATTAATCAAATTCGAGCTGAATTTAAACGATTGATGATAAATAATGGAAAACATATGGAAGATTTGGGGAGAAAAACGGATAATTCAGATAGGGATTGCATGTTGCGGCTGAGGGAAGAGAAAGTCTAGGGCACGAAAATGAGAGTTGATAAAGGAGAAATAAAAAGTATTTATAGTTTTCGGGAAATTTGGAAGAATATTCATGTGTTAGACTATGTACAATGGTCACAACATTAAACACCCTCTTTTTCAATTCCCAACACTCCACGTCATCTTATCTCTCTTCCACATAATAATTAAACACCCATTCAAATTTTACACTCTACAATGGTTTTGTTTAATAATATTCAACACCCTACCCCACTACTTTTATTATTTATTTATCCTTTTAATTTTATGATTAGATTATAATAAGATTATCGTTTATAATTAAAAATAACGATGAAATAATTTTTTTTTCGATATTTTTTAAAATAAAATTTATTTAAATATTTATCTAAATATTAATCTTATTTATTAAAGGATAATAATATGATTATATTGAAAATGATCGAATTTTTTTTGGTATCCAAATCAAGTGAAACTAGTCTCTATTTATAGAGGAGAAAAAATTATGAATTTTGATATTTTTTTTTTTATAAAAAAATTTATTTATTATCAAATAATTAACATCAAATAATTGGAGTGTGATAAAAATATCTACAATATGGTTAGCCAATAAGATCATGCCATGTAAGCTTTTCAACACCATGTAAAATTTCTCCACCAATTTAATCCACCTCACCATTAAACACCCTATTCCAATGGTTTCAACTATTTAAAATATTAAACACTCTCTTTCAACACCCCCATTGTACATAGTCTTATTGGGAAGCTTCAAAATCCCCGCTTAATGTTCTGCCGGCTACGCGACTTTGACTACAATCTAAATCCCTTAAGATTAGACACGACATACTCTCTAGTGTTGGTGTACTGAAATTCCATAGCTATTATTTATAGATGGTTGCACCACATAATTATAATTACTAGATTTCAGCTACTACATTGCTAAGAGTGGAGGTTGCTATGAGTCATAAAGTTATGTGCATAACCATTTCGGATTTGTATTGAAGTCAAATTTGTTGGGTGCGGAAGCTATGATAGGAAAAATTATATTTTTATTGAAGGAATTTTTCGAATAAATTATATAAGTAATAAATCAGGAGTATTCAATAATAGTCCAAATAAAACTTTATAAAATAACGTTATAACATTGTTAATCTTCTAACATTTGAGGGCAATCAAATATTTATAGGATGAATTACAGTTATTCACGAGCTTTGTGCAGATTATAAAGGGTTGGTAACTAGTGGAAATTGTCCACATGTATAATACCTTAACCATTTGGAAGCTTGAATATCAAGAAGCAAAACGACTAAAGTAAAATGTCCAACGCGATAGTCTCATGCCTTAAACCATCTATGAGGAGGAGAAAGGTAACTAATTGTGATCGTGGAAAATTAAAATGGATTGTCTTTTCAAAATCGTGTTTCATTTGGCTTTTCATTTAATATACATGTGCCATGTGTATGAAATGCGCAGTACTTGTACATTTGGAAAAAGTTTTATACACATAATATTTAAACAATATATAAAATATGAGATGAAACATTATTTGAAATAGAAGATTAACACTGATAAAAACACACAAGAAGTTGACAATGGGTTTACAATGTCCATCGTTATGAAAGATTTATTAGAAAAGACAAATGATTCATGGTTTTTTAAAAATAACTCACATTAAACACATCTATACTATTATAAAAAGAATTGTCGTTCTGTCTTACAAATGGAAGTTATTTTTAGCATTTTTACGCATTTTATTCATTTGTTTTTTTAGATTGAAAAAATAAGTGTAATTTTGAGGATAAAATAGAGATTTCATCATAAGTTAGGTAGTGTCACCCAATTTTTCATTTGTCAAAATATATCATTGGAACTAATACACACAAGTGGTTGAAAATAATGTTAACTTTGTCATTTACATGTGCAATTTAAAACCCACGTTCTCCAACCATCCTCCCACTATTTCAAATCTCTTTCAAATCCCCATTTTTATCTCAAAAAATTTATAATATTTCTCTAAAATTAATATTACTTATATTTAATTACTCTTAAAAATAGTCTAGTATTTATAAAAGAATATATGGCCTCAGTCTAATTATTTTAACCTTTTCGAATAATAATTTTATAACAAAAATTAAACGAAACAAGACAAGAGAACAATCATTTTTATTTATTTTATGATCATAATAACTAGTATACATTGTCCAATCTATCTATTCACGAAGAGGAAGAAGAACATGAAAGGAAAAAAGGAAAAAAGGATTAGCAAAGTTTTGACTAGGGGTGGCAAATGGGTGGATCGGATCGAATTTGGGTTGGGTCCAATTGGGTTTGTGAAAAAGATAAGTTGGAACCAACAAGAAACCAAAATGTCTTTTCAATATGAATTGGGTCCTTATTGGTTTTGATTGGTTCCAAATGGTTTTTGTACAAAGATCCATTTAGGAACCATAAAAGATCCAAAATAGGAGGTTGGTGACTTATGGATCCAACACAATGCAAACATTTGTATACTAATCACTAATCTTTTTTTCTTGTTCACCAACTAATCCAATATAATGCAAATAAATTTTTTTTCTTGTTCACTAACTAACTTATCACATTATATTTTTAGAATTTTCTTATAAAAATTCCAATCATATTATACTAATGTAATAATTTATATGTAAAATATATTATTAACTAATGTATTTTAATTTGTAACGAAAAAATTAATGTCGAGAAATTAAAGATATAATATTTTTTTCGATTACAAAAATTAAAAATATAATTTTTTTTTCGATTATAGAAATAAAAAATATATTTATTGATACTAAGTTATAATTTATGTTACTATTTAAAAGTTAGTCGGTTCGGAATAGAGGTGTAAACGAGCCGAGTTTGGCATTTTTTCGAACTCGTTGAGCCCAAAAATTTCGAGCTCAGACTCGAGCTCGTGAGCATGAGTTCGAGCTCGAGCGAGCCCAAACTCGAGCCAAGCCTAAATTTTTCAAACTCGGACTCGAGCTCGAGCCCGAACTCGAGCTCGCGAGCATGAGTTCGACTCGAGCATGGGTTTGAGCTCGAGTCCAAACTCGAACCGAGCCCAAAATTTTCGTGCTCGGACTCGAGCTCGTGAGCATGGGATCGAGCTTGAGCCCGAACTCGAGCCGAGCTCGGACTCGAGCTCGTGAGCATGGGCGATCGCGAGCATGAGTTCGAGCTCGAGC
This sequence comes from Verbascum thapsus, assembly GCA_963669365.1. NCBI lineage: Eukaryota > Viridiplantae > Streptophyta > Magnoliopsida > Lamiales > Scrophulariaceae > Verbascum > Verbascum thapsus. The sequence continues at coordinate 16,816,194 of OY770104.1, forward strand.
CGAGCCCAAGCTCGCGAGCTCAAGTCCGTACTTGAGCCGAGCCAAATATTTTTATTTATTTTTAATTATTTAATATATATCTCTTAATTATTTGATATATATTTATTAATATAATAATAAAAATAAAATATATATTAAAAAATAAAAAAGTTCAAATAACTAAAAATAATATAAAATAATTTTATGATCTTATTATAAAAATTTATTTAAAATATAAATTCAAATGACTAAAACAAGTATGAGTTTAGTTCTTAAGCAATCACATATTCTCTACAAGTGAAATTTTAAGTAAAGAAAATCAATTGAGTCTAAGAAAGAAAAAATGGAGAATTATTTCTCTCTTTTTTTAATTGGATCCATTTAGGAATCAAAATAGTCCCATTATTGGAACTAATTTGGACCCAATCAAAAACTATAAGAAACCAATGTCTTGAAAATCCAATAAATACAAAACCAATTGGAACCATAATTATTTTTTTTAAGATCCATCCAAACTCAAAACTAATTGGGTCGGGTTGGACCCATGGTTCCGGACCACCTATTTTGTGTAATGAAGATAGCCGTTGAAGGAAGATTAAATAGGAGCCGTGAGATCAAGCTGATGGAAGAGTTGATCACAGCCGTTCAAAGTCGAGTGGGTCTTAAGAAAAATAAGAAGAAAACGCTGGGGGATAAACACGCTTCTTTTAAACAGAATGGAGGGGACCAGGGACACGTGTGAGGCTGCTGTACAATTGAGGAAGTGGGCAATGGCGAAGGAATATCACCGTTATTTTCATTTCGTTTGTTATGTTTGTTTTGTCGTTTTTCAGCTATATATGGGAATTAGATACAATGTACGAGTTTTCGAGGAATGAAAGTTGATTCTAATTCTTCCCCAAAATTTCTCTGTTTCTTCCTTACACTTTTTCTGCAGTTTTCAGTATTTATAATTGATTTTATATCCAAAAACGTTACATTTGGTATCTAGAGCCTACGTTCCTCGGAACTATGGCAGAGGGTACAAGAAACAAAGAATTATTGGAGGCTTACAAAAGAACGAAGGCGATGTTGGTTGAAGAACGAGCTATGCGGGAAGCTGGAGAAAAACACAATCAGAGTCGAATGGATGAGATTTCAAATGGGTTGCAATCGGCAATATTAGCTATGCAACATCAGCTGCAAGATATGGCGAGCCAAATGCAGATAATGAATAGGGGCAAATCGATATTGGGCGAACCCCCGGTGGCGATGATGGATAGAGGCTCGGTTTCGTATCAGGGTGGCAATAGAATATCAAGAGAAGGATCGGAGAACCTGGGCTCACTCGTTGGGAAGAACGCGATGCCAAAGCTGGAGTTTCCTAAGTTTGATGGGGAACAACCGAGAACATGGATTAAAAAATGCAATCGATACTTCCAGATTCTATCTACCATTGCGGATGAGTACAAGGTGCCGATAGCTTCAGTCCATCTGGAGGGCAGGGCCGAGCTGTGGTACCAAGGGTACGCTGATGGGAAGGAGCACATTGAGTGGCAGGACTTTATAATGGATGTCTTATCCAGGTTTGATGACATTTCACCAGAAATGTTGATTGGTGAGTTCAACAAATTGAACCAGCAAGGTACGGTTACACAATACACTGAGAAGTTTGAGGAACTTAAGACTCATATGCTTATGTTCAGTAGAGATTTTTCTGATGAATATTTCATAGCAAGTTATGTGAGTGGATTGAGGGAAGATATAAGGGGGGGGTGCTATCCTTGAAACCTGTAACATTCCAGCAGGCTGTAGCCATTGCTAAGCAGCAAGAGACCATTGTAGAAGCCATTATCAAAAGAGCCAACGCACTTAACAAGCCATACCCAACACCCAAACCACCCTACAAACCAAATACCACATACACAAACCAATCCAAAAGTTCCCCACCTACACAAAAATACCCACCCAAACCTATTACTGAAAACCAAATGCCCCCTAGAAAGCTGCTCACTGCAGCAGAGATGAAGGCCAGGAGAGATAGGAATCTATGCTATAACTGTGATGAGGTTTTTACCCCTGGGCATAGGTGTAAAAACAGGCAATTATACCTCATAATGACTGAAGAAGAGGAGAGTGCTTATACTGAGGATGTGGAGGAGAATGAGATGCAGGATGGTGAGATTTTAGCTGAGGACATGACATTGTCACTCAATGCTATTTCTGGGAGTCCTGACTTGCAAGCTTTGAAGGTGAGGGGTATAGTTAATGGGCAAGAGCTGCATATATTGATTGACAGTGGCAGTACCAACTGCTTTATTGATGAGAAGGCAGTGTGCAAGCTAGGGTGTGCTACTGAATATACCACTCCTACGATGGTAAGTGTTGCAGATGGCAACAAAATGATAAGTAGGAAGATATGTCCAAGGCTGGAATGGAAAATTCAAGGGCATAAATTTGAATATCCTGTGAGGATCATTAAATTAGGAGGTTGTGACATGGTTTTAGGGGTGGATTGGCTAAGAATCCACAACCCTATTGAATTTGACTATGAGAGCATGAAAATCACTATTACAACAAAGGGGAGGAAACTGTGTATGAGAGCTAACTGTGAACAGGGTGAGCTCAAGCTGATTTCAGCTAAGTCTATGGGCAGGATCATTAAGAAGGGAGGGTATGGACTCTGTGGGAGTCTATTTTCATTGAGTACTACTGAAGAGAGTAATCCCTGCAGGCAAGAAATTGAGCTGCTGCTGCAAAAATATGAAGATATTTTCAGTGAACCTAAAGAATTACCTCCTACCAGGGGTGTTGAGCATCAAATAGAACTCAAGGCTGATGCTATACCTAAGAAACAAATGCCTTACAGTTACCCATACATTCAAAAAAATGAAATTGAGAGGATTGTAAAAGATATGCTATCTTCTGGGATCATCAGGACAAGTCAGAGCCCCTTTGCAGCCCCTATACTGTTGGTGAAGAAAAAGGATGGGAATTGGAGAATGTGTGTTGACTATAGGTACCTCAATCAACTTACAGTCAAGCATAATTTTCCTATTCCAGTTATTGATGAGCTTTTGGATGAGCTACATGGGGCACACTATTTCTCTAAACTGGACCTGAGGAGTGGCTATTTCCAGATTAGGATGAGAGCTGAAGATATACACAAAACCAGCTTTGTGACTCACCAGGGCCATTATGAATTTTTGGTGATGCCCTTTGGGCTTTGCAATGCACCTGCCACCTTCCAGTCACTCATGAATCAGGTATTTGAACCTCATTTAAGGAAATTCATTCTAGTATTTTTTGATGATATACTTGTGTATAGCCCTAACTGGTCTGCTCATGTGAGTCACTTAGAAATTGTGCTTGAATTGATGAGAAAGAACCAATTGTATGCTAAGAGAAGTAAATGTAATTTTGGAGAGGAGGAGGTGGAGTATTTGGGCCACATAATCTCACACAGGGGGGTGGCTACTGACCAAAGGAAAATTGAAGCTATGTTGGAATGGCCACAACCAACCAATGTGAAATCTTTGAGGGGATTCTTAGGGCTCACTGGATACTACAGAAAGTTTATTCAGGGCTATGGGGAAATAAGCAGACCACTCACCAATTTACTTAAGAAGAATGGGTTTAATTGGGGGCCAGAAGCTACTGCAGCATTTTTGAAACTTAAGGAGGCTATGACATCAGCTCCTGTTTTGGCACTTCCAAACTTTGAGGAAACATTTGTAGTGGAGACAGATGCATCTAATAAGGGTATTGGAGCTGTACTTATGCAGCATGGCAGGCCTTTGGCTTATTTGAGTAAGGCTTTGGGGGTGAAGAACCAGGTGCTTTCAGTATATGAGAAGGAGTTTTTAGCCATCTTAATGGCTGTTTCTAAGTGGAAGCATTATTTGCAGGGGCATCACTTCATAATAAGAACTGATCAGAAGAGTCTCAAACATATCTTAGATCAAAGAGTGGATTCTATTTTGCAACAGAAATGGGTATCCAAGTTATTGGGTTTAGATTATGAGGTGCAATACAAAAGAGGCACTGATAATAGGGCAGCTGATGCTCTGTCCAGGAGGGAGCATACTGAAGGAGATTGCAAGGCAGTTACTGTGGCTACTCCTACTTGGGTACAAGAAATTCAATCCAGTTATGAAGGAGATAAGGAGTTACAAATGGTGATTCAAGCTCTGATGGTGGACAGTGGGTCCTTGCCAGATTACACTCTAGACTCTGGACTGCTTAGATACAAGGGAAAGTTGTGTGTGGGAGAGAATGCAGGGCTGAGGGAAAAAATTATTAAATCAGTGCATGACAGTGGAGTTGGGGGACATTCAGGGATAACAGGGACTATCCAAAGGGCCAAGTCACTTTTCATATGGCCAAAAATGCAAGAGGATATTAAGGCTTGGGTGAAAAGTTGTGATGTGTGTCAAAGGAGTAAGCATGAGTTGGTGCCCTATCCAGGGTTGCTGCAGCCACTATCAGTACCTGACCAGGCTTGGTCTCACATTACTATGGATTTTGTAGAAGGGTTACCAACTTCTGAAGGGAAAAACAACATTCTTGTGGTTGTTGATAGATTGACTAAGTATGGTCATTTTATAGCATTGACCCATCCTTATACTGCTGAGACAGTAGCAAGGGTATTCTTGGACAGCATACACAAGTTACATGGTTTACCTAAGAGCATAGTTACTGACAGGGGCAGTGTGTTTACAAGCAAATTCTGGAGTGAATTGTTCAAATTGTTGGGGGTAGCTCAAGACATGTCGACAGCCTATCATCCTCAGACGGATGGTTTACAGAAAGGGTAAACCAGTGTGTTGAAACTTATTTGCGATGTATGTGCCATCAGTCTCCCAAGAAATGGAACAAATGGTTGTCAATGGCGGAATTTTGGTACAATACTAATTATCACCATAGTTTGAAGGCCACTCCCTTCTTGGCATTGTATGGGTATTCTCCTCCCCATTTTGGTATTAAAGCTCAAAACTTTCCCGTTTATACAGAAGCTGGAGACGAAATCGATGCAAGGGTGAGACTGTTACAAATGTTGCGGGAAAATCTGCTTCAGGCCCAGGCGAGGATGAAGCATTATGCTGATTTACATCGTACAGAAAGGACATTCCAGTTGGGGGATCAGGTCTACCTTAAATTGCAGCCTTACCGACAGAATTCATTGACTTTGCGTAAGAATTTGAAGCTGGCTCCTAAATACTATGGTCCGTATGAGATTAAGGAACGTATTGGGGAGGTTGCTTATAGGCTAGCACTTCCAAAGGATTGTAACATCCATCCAATCTTTCATGTTTCCTTACTGAAAAAGAGAATTGGAGCTAAACACAACCCTAGTGCCTCTTTGCCCGCTGTGGATGCTGCTGGAAATTTCAGGATTCGACCTGTAGAGGTCATTGATCGCAGGATTGTGCACAGGAATAATGTTGCTATTCCACAGGTACTGGTTCAGTGGACTTTTTCAGATCCTTCGCAAGCTACTTGGGAGGATTTTGCTTACATTCATGACCGATTTCCGGGATTTGATCCTTGGGGACAAGGATCTGAAAAAGGGGGGAGTAATGTAATGAAGATAGCCGTTGAAGGAAGATTAAATAGGAGCCGTGAGATCAAGCTGATGGAAGAGTTGATCACAGCCGTTCAAAGTCGAGTGGGTCTTAAGAAAAATAAGAAGAAAACGCTGGGGGATAAACACGCTTCTTTTAAACAGAATGGAGGGGACCAGGGACACGTGTGAGGCTGCTGTACAATTGAGGAAGTGGGCAATGGCGAAGGAATATCACCGTTATTTTCATTTCGTTTGTTATGTTTGTTTTGTCGTTTTTCAGCTATATATGGGAATTAGATACAATGTACGAGTTTTCGAGGAATGAAAGTTGATTCTAATTCTTCCCCAAAATTTCTCTGTTTCTTCCTTACACTTTTTCTGCAGTTTTCAGTATTTATAATTGATTTTATATCCAAAAAAGTTACATTTTGCCACCTCTAGTTTTGACCCTCGTCATCAGCTAATTAAACTGGACTTGAGTGAAAGCTTGAACCCTTTTCAAATTTTTTAAAACAGAGTATATATATCTGTTATCTGTATATAAAATACCCTAAAAATTGTCAGAAGTGGAAAGGGTAAAATGTTCCGACAAGTATATACATAAAGAATAAAGATTAAAGAACGTGTTGAATGGCGGGGGCAGCAGAGACACCGCCGCTGCCAGTCGCCGCAAAGGACGGCGGAGGTGTGGCCTCAAGCGCGTCGGAGCTGAACTCGTTCCGTATCTCCGCCGTCATTGATCGTTTATCTCTTCACATCCGTAGCCACCGTAAATGCGACGCCGTCGAGTTCTTAAATCTCTGTCTTTCTCTCGCTAGGTAACACGATTTTAACACCCTGAAAAGTGAAATCTCATGGCTTCTGCCTGTTTATAAGCATGTTTGTGCCGGTAGATGTTGAATATATCATATATATATATATGTATTCTATATAATATGTGACTTATTCGTATATGGTGTGATTGGGATAGCAGAAGTGTCAAGTTTCAGTTCGCTGCTTTTAGGTTAATGGATATCTCATACATTTTGGAATTGTGTCCATCCTGTATAACGATACCCAAGTAGGTTGTGTTATTTATGCTTTATTCGGTATTTTTGGGCTGGAAGGTTGAGTAGAAGATTATTCAGTGCAGTTATCTCAGAGGGGTTTCTACAAATTAACTAGCATTTTCTTCAATTTCCTAAATTTGTTATGGCAGATTCAGATGAGGGTTTTTATGTACAAAGTGGCTGTGGCGCAGAATCAACACCTTGCACCCGAATATGGCAATTAATAAGAGAATTTTTCAAGGGTTTTCTTTATTTTTTAAGATGCCTAGTATACATGAATTCTGTTTGTTCCGTGCTACTTGGGCCCATATTCTTTGTGGCGTTGCCATCACTTTGCCTTTCCTTATGTCGTGTAAACAAGCTGTCACATACTTTGCCCTTACTTGTAACCTGAAAGTATTAGAGATCTTTGTTAGCATTCTCCTATTGTCATGTGTGGTACATTTCTTTTCAATTGTAGTCCTTATAGTTTCCTTATTCCAGTATTAGTATTCAAGTCCATTTCTAGCAATTATGTTGCCCCATGTGCTTTTCAATTCTTTAATAAGTCCATATTAGGACTTGGGTTTAGCGCTCCTTTGTTTAGTAAATCTTAGAATTTGGTAACCTTACACGAAAATGTAGTGGGATCTTGGCATCTTTGGTATGTTGGTTTTCTCCACTTAAACTCAACCTTAATAACCGTAAGTAATTCAATTTTGATATGCTTTAGATGCATCTATCATCTGTTCTTTGCTCTTCAGAGTTTCTTTATGCCAAATTCTTTTGATTCATTTCATCCTCTGTTCTGGATACCCCTTTCCACTATAATTCCTTTTGTTATGGTCTTCTCAGAGTAATTATTCTTACTGAATATAGTGCTTATACTGGTTTCCCTGGTGTTAATACATTTACTTTCTAAGAACACAGTTATTGTGGGCTCTCTATCTCTGAGTTATCAGCCCATTGTGCAAGCCATCCCTTGAGGGCCCACTTCCTAAGTCTAGTAGGTAGACCTATAGCTCCTTAAATGCAACAAGAAGATAGAAAACAGTCGGTTGGCGAATCTTTTATTTTTATCTTTTCTACTATTTGGGTAGGAAAAAGTAAAACCCCTTTTTCCGAGTGGTCCTGCAGCCTAAGAAAATAGGCCTGGGAGCGGAAAGTCCGAGGTTGGGTTGGGGGTTATACATCTTCACTGCTAACTCCGTTGACTGAGATTAGGTATGGATGGGCTGCGTCATTCTGTTTCCCGCGACTGCTTTCCAGACAGCTCCATTAGTTCTTCAGGACTTTATCAACATTGCCTTGATCTTTCCAGGTCTTACTTTCGATAATTTTAGTCTCAGTTTTGTATGTATAATGATCTATAAACATGAATATATTCTTTTATCGTAATGGTTGCGATTTCGAGGAACTAGTTTGATATACCAATCAGAATGTGGTGGATGCTTTGTCTATTCTATCCTTCATGTTAATTAGATCTGAAATTAGATCTTCTTTTGCGGAAGTAAAGGGGTGAAGAAGAGTTACAGTGATTCTCCTTTTTATCAATGTTAGAGTAGAAGTTCTATTCTCCAGAAGATTGAGGACAATATGATGACGCCTGTGTTGCTGTTGGTTCAGTAATGTCTATAACTTTTGTGATCTTGGTTTCTTTAACTAGGTTTTGTCGCGGATTTACATAAAATACCAATATCTTATGGTTAATATCGTATTCCTGTTATATACTCTGGCTTCCTTTTCCGTTAATCAAAGCTTTGATGTGTCATTGAAGTTGCATTTAAAGGCTCCGGTAAGAATCTGAGTTTTCTATAAAATGAGGCAACTGTAGAATTTCGTTTGAAATCGAAATATTTTGTTGAGAGAGCTGGACGATTAAAAGGGTAGGGGACTCTTTTGTTTCCCTTCTTTTCTATTATTTTTATATACAGAAAATCATTTCATTTTATTACACGAAAAAGCTTGTTGGTACCTATTCTTCTAAATTCATTCTAGTTTATTCTACATTTATGTATATGTTTGATATCTCTGTTTGTATTTGAAGAAAAATATGTTTGATGAAAATGATGTCATGGACATTTAACATTGTAGAATCTTGCTTTAGAGATCTATATTTGTGTCTAATTTGTTTAATGCCTTGTACTAGATATAACATTTTGCATGCCTCCTGATACACTAAAGGTTTTTAAGTCATAAGTTGGCTTTAGTTTTAGTTTTGTATAACAAGATAGAATAATGGACTAGATCTAATGACTTCCTACTGTCCCTTTTATGGTTTGATATGGTCTAGCTGTATTATATGCATGTCTCCTGATTCACAAAAGTTGTTATATCATAAGTTGGCTTTAAGTTTAGTCAGAACAAGACAGAAACTAGGGGAGTATCTTATGGAGGCCGCTCTCGTTGGAGTTTATTTTACTGTATATAAGTCTAGTGTTACTTCTTACTGTCCTCTTTTCATTTTAATATGACCATTGCCTAAATCCTTGGAAGCATAATTATTAATGAACATGTTAAGTACCTTATTTTCCATTGCTTTAGTCTGGAGCAAAACACATTTCTATTTCTCCAAGATAATGGTCTCCACCACTATCCTCGTAATGTTTGAACTATCTGGAGGTTATTGTTCAGAAAGTTATCTGTTAAACTGTTTCGCCTAGTGATGGTATATAGTTGCATTTATGAAGGCTATGCACATGCTTCTACCACTTTTGACATGGTGACCATGGCCCGCCTATCCTATCATTAAATTTATGGGTGTAACTCATCTTGTAACTAGGCTTGGTTTTGTTGATTTATTGTAACCATTTTCACAATCAGTGTGCATTTTCTCATGAACTCCCACTTTAGTGAAGAGGTTTGAACATGAATCCTTTTTCCCTGATATGGGTTGGACACGGTTTTTATTGTCTTCTCTTGTGCTCTTCAACTAATACATGATGTATGAACAACAGTAAATTTTTTTGTATGTTTCTGGATGGATATTTTGTGTCTAATTTTCCAGTCTTTTTCTTTTTCTGCGAAATGCAGGGGTATTGATTTTGCCATTGCAAACAATGAGGTTCCAAGTAGAGCTCAAGATTTGCCTTTACTAGTAAAGCAGGTGATGATGTTATACATTTGTTTGACTTTTCAGATATACATGTCAACAATTCGATGAGATAACTAGACTGAATGGTAGAGGTGATGACCTCAAAATCTTAGTTTTTGATTTGTTATACAGAGTTCTCATGTTGTATTTGCTGCAAATTCTTTTATTACATCTTCGCATAAATACTGATGTACTATGATGGGGAAAACCCATTTTGACAAGCGTTTCACTTCCTGAGGCTCAACAAGTGGATTAGTTAGATTGGACATGCATGCTATGTGCTCATAATGCATCTTGTTGTGATTATATACCTTTTTATTCTTTTCTGAGCCGAAGATTTCACTTAACTGTAGTTATTCTAATATAAAGAGCAGAAGTAGATCCGTGCAGGGATCATCTATATATCTCTTCTTTAACGAGTCGAGCAAAGACGCAGCAAAAAAGGGCTGGTCCTGATCACCTACCTTTACTTTTTAGCCAACTTGTCAAGATATGGCTTAACTTCCTATTTCAGAACGCTGATTTTTAGCCTGTTAAGTCATTTTCATCCGACAGTCTCAATGCAATTCACCTAAAGCTTTGTTTTTGGCGGGGACCTGGCTAATGAATTTATTAGTATCAGTGATAACTGTATTGACCATGAAAAATTCAGTACTTTCTGCATTGTCCGCATTTCAACTTTGTTGTTTGTAGCAAAAAAATTTTTGGTTATGAATTATGGTTTGACTTTGTAATATAAGACCTGTGCATAAAAACTTTTGCGTGTGCCAGGTGGTATTGCTTCATTTTTCTGCAGTTCCATAAAATCTTTGCTCTCTTTCTGATTGTGCTATGTCCTTTATTTATATAGTACATTAGTCAGCATTCTTGTGGATTTTAGTGTATTGTTTTCACTAATTAAAAAATCCTTCTGATCGTCTTGTGTACTTCTGTATAATTTTTATACATGTGAAGGCATGTGGACTGTGGAGGTTGCCTGTACACATAGTTGTTAATGGCGAATGGCGCGGCGTGGCGACAAGGGTCCCATGGCGTGGCGCAGCGTGGCGCACGCCTTTTTAAGAAAGAATTATATATATAAAAAAAATTATATATAGCAATATGATCAATAATATGCAAATTTTTTTAATATCTTTTTTATTGGGAATTAGGTTAAAATTTTAGCCTATTTTAACCTTTTTTTTTATTGTGTAATACCCAATTTACCCCCAATTTAATGGGTCACCTTCAATTTTGACCAATTGTGACCAATTTCGGCCAATTTAGGTTAAAATTTTAGCATATTTTAACCTATTTTTGATTGTCTAATACCCAATTACCCCCAATTTATCCACAATTTAATGGGTCACCTTCAATTTTGACCAATTGTGAGCAATTTTGACCAATTTTGACCATTTTATTCAAAATGAACGCTTTCTTCAACATGGTGCGCCTTTACGGCGCTCGCCATGGCGCACGTGGCGGGCTCCAAGTTGAAACCTGGCGCTACGCCATGATTCATGGCGCCATGGGCGCCATGCGCCATGGCGAGCACCATGGGCGCCATGCGCCATGGCGAGCACCATGGCACGCCATTTACAAGTACAGTCATTTTGTCTCCTCGGATCATGGAATCTGCTTTTCTAGTTCTGGCCCTTGATATGCCACTCAGTATTTTGATGATCTGAATTCGTTTTCATTATATTAATAGTTTTATGTCGGTAGGTGTGCAAAGGTGACAATGATCCCCTCCAGCAAGCAGCTGTTATGGTCCTGATGATTTCTGTTAAGGTAAGTTCTCTGGAACATCATAGGGTGTGTCTTACTAATTTTGTGCTCTAGTTCAGCATTCTGATATTATCATTGAATATAAGCACACTGTGTAAGAATGTTTTGCATCTACCATAGTTATAATTTTATGAAATTCCTTGTGTTGATACATGCTGAAAATGTGACATTTATTAGAACACTAGTTGCTGATCATTTATGGGGGCAGTGGGAATTGAATACACTCTTCCAGTTATACATGTTTAAAATGTCCAAAGTAAACACCAAGTTACTGAATGGTCTTTTATAAAATGAAAAGTAACTATCAAGAAAGTTATCTTGTAGCTTTGGAGCATCAAATGACCATTAGGGTAGACCAAGATTCAAACTCGGAATGATAGAAACAAAATCGATAAAAACTGAAAATAAGTATAAATAAAATACTTCCGATTACTCGAAAGTCCTACAAGAATAAATTCTTGCCCTACAAACCGAAGTTTGTCCCAAGCCTAAGCTCGATTCTTTGATTCCAAATTGAATTCATGAAAATAACTCCTAACAACCCTATTTATAATACTAGTAATCCATCGCAAGTTAGGACTCCTAAACTGAAAAGGACTAGACTCCTAATTAAACAAAACTCCTAATTCAACTAGACTTCTAACAATAGATAAATAAATAAATATTTAATAACTAATAACTAATACGAAATCTGGAATCTGAAATCCGCTCCACAACAATTCCAACTCCTTAAAAACCACCTTGACCCCAAGGTGGAAATCTGGACACGGCTGCGTCTTCAGTGGGTATTCTTCCCACTTCCTCCCCTCCGTGGAATTCATAAAATTCAGCGGTATTGAGATCAAGATTATCTCCTGTCTCCATTATGAAAACGTGCAGTTTTTTAAGTGGACATTCATGCCTCGGAGTATATGGCTGTTTGCAACGAAAACATAACCCTTTAGCACGTAAATCAGCTATTTCGTGCGGAGTTAACCTCGTGAATGGTTTTCGCACCGTGGACTGCTCTGAACTGATGGACTGCACGAGTTGATCTTGGTCCAGAGGTCTTGAATTGCTCCCCATCTTCACTAACAATGTCTCCGACTCCCTTGAATGTGAAGGACGATTGTAGCTATTTGATTGTGCGGAATGTATCGATTTATTGGGTTGATTGCCTGTTTGAATCAAAATATCTTCCTCAATATCTCGTGCTAAATCCATTGCTGTCTCCAAATCTGGAGGGCGTAACGTACGAAGTGTGCTACGGATTTTCGGTGTCAATCCATGCATAAAGTAACCGAGATAGTGTGCATCGCTCAAGCCCGGAACGTGAGCTGCTAATTGGACGAACAAGGTTACATATTCGTCCACGGTCCCTGTTTGCATTACATCAGCGAGACGTTCATACGGACTACCCTTATAACGTGTATCGAACCGGATCATCAAGGCCTGTGAAAATTCTGCCCATGACATGTTCGGGCTGCGCGTACGAATCCATGTAAACCAGTAAAGTGCTGGACCTTCCATGGCTACCATAGCCGAGGGTATCTTTTGGTGCGGAGGTGTGAGATGAATTTCGAACTGCTGATTTGCTCGAGCTAACCACCCTAAGGGGTCTGATCCCTCGAACGTGGGCAATAAGATTGATGGTTGGGGGGCTGGTTTGGTTGGTGGCGGAACTGTTGCCACACTTTCTTGGATTGGAGGCGGAGGTGGGGCGTGAGTGCCCGATGAGGAAGGCCCTGGTGGCGACGATGAAGGTTCTACTGTCCTAATATCCTTAAGAGCCTTCAACACATCATTCATCCGCGCTTGTAGTTCTTTTTGCAAGTGACGTGATTCATTCAACTGGGCCTGTAATTCCTTTTGCGAGTGACGTGATTCTTCCGTCAATAAGAGCAGGGCTTCTTCTAATTTATCCATGCGTTCTGATGCTGATCGGGTGTTAGTCATGTTGTCGGGGTGAATGATCCGGCAGGTCGGACCAATTGATAGAAACAAAATCAATAAAAACTGAAAATAAGTATAAATAAAATACTTCCGATTACTCGAAAGTCCTACAAGAATAAATTCTTGCCCTACAAACCGAAGTTTGTCCCAAGCCTAAGCTCGATTCTTTGATTCCAAATTGAATTCATGAAAATAACTCCTAACAACCCTATTTATAATACTAGTAATCCTTCGCAAGTTAGGACTCCTAGACTCCTAATTAAACAAAACTCCTAATTCAACTAGACTTCTAACAATAGATAAATAAATAAATATTTAATAACTAATAACTAATACGAAATCTGGAATCTGAAATCCGCTCCACAACACGGAAGAACTGGAAAGAGCATCGAGAATGGACATATCTCAGAGCGACTCGGAGGACGTTGAAACTGTTCGAAAAATACAACCCTTCTCTGTTTGAGATACCACCCACAAGATCCAGTTTCTTTGGAAGTAGTGGATTCTAATTAAGTGAAATGATCTTCCTTGATCCATAGAGACCTACCGAGATCAATTTTTTTTTGACATACTGTGTAGAACATATATGAGGCTAGAATTATTTGTTTTTTCATGTTGCATCACTAGAATTAGGCTGAACTATGTAGGGCATCTTTGAAGAGGTACTAGTTTAGTCCTTAAATTTACATATAGGGTCCGATGTACATCCAAGTTTGCCTGAAAAAAGATGTAGTATTTTTCCTATTTCTGTTCTTATTTATCCTTGTGATATTCATATATTATTGTATATTAAAATGTTGCCTTGACGGTCAAAGATGAAAAATCTGTGTAATATTCTGAAAAGCAGCCTAGACTAGATAATGAGAAATCCGCCCATCCCATTTCATCCCAACCCAACCCAGTCCTCTTCATTTTTGTTTTTCTAGTTCTTTTTCTGAACCTGTGAATTATTTTATAGAATGCTTGTCAGAATGGGTGGTTTTCTGATAGAGATTCTGAAGATCTCATAAATCTGGCAAAGGAGGTTGGTAATGTTTTATCACTTGATATTCGTTGTTCCTTATTGGCTGGATATGTAATACTCCACTTATGAGTGATGTATGCAGATTGCTGGCAGTTTTTGTAGTGTCTCAGATCTTAACACTGAGCCAAGCTGTTCTCTTTCGGTTATCTCAACAATCATGTCAAGGTATACAACTTTTAAGGCATTTTTATGATTGATACTAATCTTCCAATCTATTATGCGTTGTCGATGTAGCAACAGTTCAGGTTTATGTAATAGTGTGTCAATCAGAACTGCTCCTGTAATAGTCTACCAATCAAAGCTGTTTCTGAAGTCATCAAAGGAATCAGTAACTAACGAGCTTCCAGTTAGGCTTTGTGTTTATGTTATTTCTTTTGTTTTTTTATTGAACAAGGTAAGCATATTTCATTAAAACTATCAAACTGTACATCACCACCCCGGCATACCAGGGCTATACATTCTCAATTTTTATATATAATGATCTGCCAAATTCTTCCTACTAATTCATCAATTGTGCTATATTCCTTTGCAAAGACCCGTTTGTTCCGTTTCAGCCAAATAGTGTAGATAATAGCTGCAACCATTGCTCTCCTGTTACAGCTCTCCAATGACTTCCCTCGACTAACCATCCAACTCCATTGTAGTATATCTATCCATTTCTCCTTTGTACACCCTACCCCCATTTTCCTCCAGCAGATCGCAAGGATCGTCTTTGTAAATTCACATTCATAGAATAAGTGATCCCTACTTTCCAACTCATATCCACAGAACACACAGTTTGTCTCCCCAAATGATTCCATTCCTTTGTTCTATCCCTTGTTTTAAGCTTATTTAGTATTGTGAGCCACAAGAACATTCTGTGTCTTGCCACTGGACCCCTTCCCCAGACTAGTTTACTCAAATTCACCTCCTCGAAATGTTCAGTTATGTGTGTATAAGCTTTCTTGATTGTAAACCTCCCCTTTTTCCACTTATTCTGGTTAATATCCACTGCATCTAAGAATTTATCCTTGATGCCTATCAACTTCTTCCAAAACCAAGAATCTGAATTTTTACTCTTTATCCCCCAAACTGATTGCGTTTTTAGATAATATGCGTTAATCCATCATATCCAAAGTGTATCCGTCTTCATGGCAATGTTCCAAATATTCTTGAAAAGAGCCGCCTCATTCCATTTCTCCAAAACCATGATCACCAGACCCCCCTGCTTTTTCAGCACACAAACATCCTTCCAACTAACAGTGGCAACGTATCTTCTCGTAGTCTTACCACTCCATAAGTAAGCTCGACACATTCGATCAATTTCATTGATCACTGCTATTGGTAAGGGAAAAATATTGCTCCAGTACATTTGTACCCCAAAGAGAGCAACTTTAATAAGTAGAGCTCTACCTGCTAATGACAAATATTGAGCCGCCCAAGATGTTGATTCTTCCTCGCTTTATAATTGATTATAATTAGCTAGACTGGCGCTATATCCTGGAGATTGTATTTTTGCAAAACCTGGTGCTTGGAGTTTGTGAGTAACAAGAAGGAAAATTTAGACCTAATTATAATAAAGCAAGATTTGGTCCTCTATGGATAATTGCACGTTTGTGTATCTATTGATGGAGATGACTAACCCTCTCATCAGCATTGTCTGAATATGCTACTGTTGAACCATAAAAACTGACCTTCTATTGCTTGACCAGATATTTTAGATAAGTTGTATGCTCGAGTTCAGTTGGTTAGTTGTCTATTATTCTTGGTCCTACTATATGAACTATGGGAGAGGAAACAGTTATGCCACATTTTTATGTGTAATTTATGTGCTCCAGTCTCCAGAACATCTGGTGTTAGGCGTTGTAGTTAAGATATTACCTTATTTCATATGTTGAACCTTCTGTATGTTGCATATTGTGAAATAGATATTAACTAGCAAATAACTGTTGATGAATTTTCCAGTTGATGTAAATTACAATATCCTTTTCTGAACCATGTGCGGATTCTTAGTTTCTTTGACCATAAACACAGATCTATGTTCCTTGCTTAGGCATTACACATTCTTCTGTTTTGAATCGACCAGAACCTTTTAGCTTGCAACTGAAATACTTCTGACTGTCTTTACGTATGCAGATTCTATCCGAGAATGAAAATGGGCCATATCTTAGCTTTTGTTGAAGTGAAGGTGGTTATTTTCTTTCCTTTTTCTTACTCTGTGTCTGATCTGAGGTTTTCCCCTGATATTATTGGTGCATTGTGTAAATTGTAGCCTGGATTCGATGCATATGTGACCGACTTCCAGATTTTAAAGACTTTAAAGTCTTCCCCAGGAGATAAAATAGTAAGCATGTCCAATCTAACTCTCATTTTTCAATTAAAGTCTTCCCCAGGAGATAAAATAGTAAGCATGTCCAATCTAACTCTCATTTTTCAATTAAAGATAGAATGCAATTGGAGCTAATTGTAAAAAGTCAGCGTAATTTGGTTTACCTTAGTTTCTTATGGTTATTATCCAATTTGACAATTATTTGTAACCTTCTTACGTTATGCTTTCACTGTGCACTAATACACAAAACGCAAAAGAACTGAACAGAAAGAAAACACCACTTTTTAAATGTGAAATATTTTAATTCAGAAAACAAACAAGGGGTGTTTAGGTAGCATACACATGGCCTTAGTTCGGTCTTTTGAGTTGATTGGCCAAAACCGACGCCAGTCTCATGTCCCATTTAATAATTCACTGCGATAGATCTTGATTTATCTACCTTCTAGGATTGCCCTAATTGTCATTTCTATCTAAAGCTATGGATTGAGGGTGTCATTTGCTGTAGACAATGAAGCAATATGTGGGCTCTTCAGTGAGTACCATTGTATTGATTTACAATGATAAGTTGATTTTCCCAGTCTACGGCTTGATTCTTGGTTCAGTTTATTAAAGTGACTGCAATTCCTTCATGCCTGTTGTTCTGTTTGCCGATATTTCATCTTTTTAGTTCTTTTCCATGAAAGAGTCTCATTCCTTGTAATTATCTAGAGTGTTGGGTGTTTCGTCTTGATTCTGTTATGAGGTCATAACTGATCTGATGAACACCTGATATCAGATTTGGTCCAATTCATTTTTATGAGATGATTTTAGTTTGGAATCTCAGAAGTTCTAGTTTTTCAGACGTGTGAGCGTAAGAAAAGATAGATATAGTTAGAGATCAGAGGTGCTGATTGCTTTTTAATGCTTAATTCCTTGTCTGCAGAGGTTATTTGTTGTCCAAACAGATAGTATTGAGACATCGTCCTGCCTCATTACTCCCCCCAAAGCGAAGTAAGCTTTTCCAACCACCCATCCACACGCATCCAAAAAGAGTAACTTTTCTTGCATTCAGAAAAATCAGCAAACTTTCTTCTTTGTTTGCTGTAGCTTTCTCTTGAACGGAACGGGAGTGGAGAGGAGGAATAATCTCTGCATGGTTTGCTTTGCCAAGACGTGTAATTTTTAATTTTAGATGTTTTCTCTATGGAAGTTTTACTTGTATACCTCATTTGCCTTTACTAGGATCCAGGGGCACAAATTCCTACAATTGTGACACATTTGCTGAAATATGGGTCAAATCTCCTTCAGGCTGTGGGTGAATTTAATGGTATTGTTTACTCTTGTTTCCTCGTTTGATACGACTTACTTTGATGTTGAATATTTCGCAAATGCTTACTCCTAATATTGATCATTATGAAGGAAATTATATTGTAGCAGTTGCTTTCATGAGTGAAATATCAAACCCTGATAGTAATACCCTTCAAGATTATGAGCAGCATGCTCCAGCAACTGTTGATGCAGGTTCCATTTCGCAAAAACTTTACTGTTAGATTAGATATCATCTTAGTTTTTACTAAGGACAGTAATAAGTCGTATGTGCTTGCTCACCTATTCTCATCTCTATTTCTTTTTCCTTTTCTTTTTCGCTATATGTAGATTCTGAAATAATCGAGGGGCCATCACGGATATCACTAAATTGTCCTATTAGGTAACCCTTCACATTTGTTGCTCAACTATATTTTATGTTCTTTCCTCATGTATTCCGTCTCGCTTCTTTTCACAATTTCCTTGCACTTGTTAGATATTCTTGCTTTCTGCTGATTTGTATTCTCTCGCTCTTAATTTTGACAGCTTCAGGCGTATTAAAACTCCTGTTAAAGGACATTCATGCAAACATATTCAGGTAAATGCATGCATCATATTATTGAAGAAAAGTTGCACTTGCTATCGAGCGTGACAGGGAGATGCAACAATTTAACTCTGTTTATTATGTGCTAGACAAGCTTATTTTGGAATTTCTTCTTCTAGGCCAATTCCTATTTACAGATATTAATTATTATCAAGAAGTGGCTTTATAGCATTATTCGTCCCGTAAACATATTCTGCAAGATCCACACTAATATTTTGTCTCTAAGATAGTATTCTATTTACCAGTTTTAAATCATCGAGCCTGTTTACATTCTTCAAAAACTGCAAGAGATGTGATAAACACAAGAAAACCCCGAAACCACAGACGAAAAAAAGAAATCTAAACTAGTGCATCTTTGCAGATTCATGTTTCTGGCGAACTTTATACTTCGAAGGCTCAGTATGTCCAATTTTGCATTCGTAATTCATTGACGTACTTTTCCTTGTATTACAGTGTTTTGATTTTGACAACTATGTGGACATGAATTCAAGGAGACCCTCTTGGCGCTGTCCACATTGTAATCAGCATGTCTGCTTCACTGATATGCGCATTGACCAAAAGATGGTTAAGGCAAGTTGCTTATTTGCATTATTACGTTTGCATGTAGATATGAAAACTATCGCTTCACGTGTAAATAGGAAAACTATTTAAGTTCATACCTAAACTGGTATCTTTTAAGTTTGTTATATATAAATGTGTGATATTTATAGATGTTAGCTTGCATCGAAATTTGTATAGACATGTTAGAATATGCTAAACAATAGAAAGATGGGCATATACATACTTATTGACAGGGGCAGATAAGGATTTCAAGTTAAAGGGTCAATTTCATCTGGAAATATCTAAAAAAGGTAAATAAGCAAGTACGTAGAGAAGACTGTCACAAATATCTTTTATTATAATAAAGTGACAAAAGTAGTTATAGAGTGTAATAGATGGCACAATTTAGAAAAAACAGCATCTTGCGAGAAAAAGTCAGCTTGCTATAAACCTAGGTGTGATAAGGTGTGACTTTTCCTTTTTCTGTATGTGTCTGTTGTTACTCTCGGAAACAACTTGAAACTATGCAGAAGTAAATAATCTCAAATTATGTACTTGTAAAATCATAGTAATCTTTAACTAATAAGCCCTCATAAAATCAGGTTCCTAAATATTAGTCAATTGATTGCTTATTTATGTTAGTAGTATAATTTGAAATAACTTTTCAAATGATTCAAAAACGTTGCAATTAATAAAGAATTTATTGCATTCCTTTGTAGCTAAAAGGAAATGGTACGAAATACAAACTCAATCTTTATAGCTACACACAATGGATAATGAAAGAGTGGGGAAGAAAGAAAAAAAGGAGAGGACTGTATTATTCTTAGTGTTGACACTGACGGCCCTCTTATTTTGTTTAATTACAACCTATCCCGCTTATGGCTGACTTTTCCACAAAACGCATATTATACTATTGTATGTACTCACATTACTTATATCATCCATATGGGAGTTCTGTGGCCTTCTGCTTCTGCTGGGGTCCATGGTTTTAAATTAATTCAATATATTAATTGACCTCCTTTTTTTCAGGTCTTGAGAGAGGTGGGACCCAATGTCTCGGACATAATTTTCTCCTCAGACGGGTCATGGACCTCTGTCATGGAAAGTAATGATTCCGTACTGAAACAAGATGATAAGACCGATAAGCCCTTGGATTCTAGCCAGGATAAATCTCCACAGCCTGAGGATGTTCTCGATCTTACACAAACTGATGATGCAACGGATATTGCTATCTCCACTCATGAAACTGCAGACAAAAACATTTCCCCAGCTCACCCTCAAAATCAATTTATGCCCAACAATATAGCGAACACAAATGTTAATCAAACCAGCACTCGTCTTGATAATGACTTTTGGTCTGGCATTTATATGTCAACTTTTGGACAGGGGTCATCAAATGCTCGACCAGATTTTTCGAATTATAATGCTTCTCCTCCTATTTTAACTGATTCATTTGCTTCTCCAAATAGAGAAATTGAGGGTAATAATGCTCTTGGAACACCTTCTGTGCCTCGAAACGAAAGTTCTTTGCCAAGTATATCTCAGTATCAATTAGGAAATCCAACTATCACTAACGAGTATGGAAGGTTCCCGGCGTTTCCAAGGAATGTAACGAGAACACCAACTGCAGTTCAAGCCCTTCCTGCTCAGACCCCAACTTCTGTCCTTCAACAAACTGTTTCCCCTAGAAATAGTGTGAGCTCAATGCCTCGTCCAAATTCACATCAGGTCTCACAGATGTCTTCATCTTCAGTGTATCAACAGCCAATTGTACAGGTAATACTCTTTTGGATTATGTTTTGTTGTTTATCAATCGTATTGTTTTCAGTTCTTCCGGATTATTGATCCATGTGAGATTTTTAGTCATATTTTTATTGTCTTTGTCATCCAAAAATGTCATTTGTAGTCCTGCATGTTTTACCCTTTGTCCATCAGGTTTGCAATTCTAGTCCACCATTTATGGACCCTGTGATAATGTCACTTGAATTTGCAGGGGAAATTTGCGGATAAATTGCATATAGAAATGCTTTCTCACACATGGTTTCTCAAATCTTGTAAAAATGTTTGCAGCAAAATCGTTCATTCCCATCCGTGCAACCACAACAGCAGAACATGGTCCGAAATCACCTCCAAAATGCCTATAGAGTTCCAAATGAAGGCCAAAATTCTACTCAGCCAATGACAAACCCCAGAGCACCCCCCAGAGTTCCCGTCCTTCTCCCTATCCAAAACCGTGTAGGAGTTTCACAAACTCAGCAATCTGATTTGATTGCAGCTGCAAACAGAAGTGTGCATATGGCTATTGACCCATCTGGAACATACTCAATGAACCAAAGGGGGGGGAATACTGGAATTTCATCACCACTGATCACGAGAACCGATACTTATGATGCTACTGCTGATCTGAGCTGGCGCCCTGCTAGCAGGATGCGTGGGGCCCTAACAGGGCAAGCTTACGCTGATGCCTTGAACCAATACATTATTCGACCCAACCAGCAATCTCAAAATGCTAGAGCAATTGCCTCCCCCCAACCACAACTGCACACATTCATGGCTGGTCAAGGTACACAAATATGTGCATATTTTGATGAAGATGTGAAATTTGTTAATTCTCATATTTCTCATATCCTTCTTCTGCAGAAGCAGCAAGTGGGCCAGACGTTTTGCCTGATGGGTCGTCTGGGATGCATTAACTTATAGATTTAGGAAGGCCGAGCAATTTATGGATCAAGTTGTTTCAGAACTAGTCACAACAGACACATATATTCCATTACCTTTTGCAACATGTAGATGAAGTCAGTATTTTGTAAATGCGTCGTTATACATGCGGTTGCTTGAACAAGTTTTTATGGGAAAAAGCCCGTGAATTGTTTTTCAATCTGAATTACTACTCAATCCTACTAATTTTTAGTTTGAAAAAATCTAGCAAGATAATTTTATGGTGCTTTGTCTCGTTAAAGTCGCTTGTAAACATTGACGATTAATTATTGCAAGTTTTCAGTTTGTGATATTTATAATCACGTGACCTCTTTGAACGTCGAAAGCAAAGTTTGCATAAGATTTTCATAAAAACTGTGGACTCCTTCATAATCATACATTGTCACAATAATAATTACATATCTTAAACACGATATAACATGCAAATTTTGCAGCGAATGAGGAATTTGCATGTAATATATCCGATTGAATCTGATCTATTATCGTCTACTTAATCAAATATTTATGAGCAATATTCAAGCTCAAATACTGTTTGAAATCACAGTAGCCCGCTCTTTGATTTTTTTTAAATTGTTGTTTTATGTTTGTGAATTAGATTGAATATTTATCAGTTAAGCCCTTGTAAAGTCACAATAAGCTTTTATTTTATTTGCCTTTCATAAATATTTGGTATCGCCCGTAATACCAACACTTGTTGCCCAATTGCCACCTATCTGTCATTGCACAGTTTACCCCTGTATATTTCTTCAATATATTTGTGTTGTTAAACGATACAATGCTTGGGAGCTGGCCTTGTTTCGACCCTCAGAACTTCAGCCAGTTCAAACCAAATGATCCTTCAAACCCTCGGTATGTACTCTGTTTTCTTGGTAAAGATTTCTGCTTTTGTTGTTTTTTCATGAGTCCATTTGCTTTTTTTAGGAGAATTCTGAGTTTTTTCTTTTCTTTTATTTTTGCGCTGAATTTATGTTTTTTTTTTGTTTTTTTTTATTTTTCAGTTTGTTTTGTTATTGGGGTATAATGATTCATTGACGTGATTATAGGGAAAATAGCTTGGATTGAGGTGAAATTTGAGGAGTATAGTGAGATGAAGTTGTGGTTTCTGGAAACTTCTCTTTTTCTTATAATTTGTTTTTCTGGATAATGATGTATGTGGTGAAGTATTAATGGTTGAATTATATTTCATTAGGACAACTTATTTGGTTGAGATCAAATACATTTGGCTTTGAATCACATTAAGGATAGTTGGAAACAGGGCATTGCAGCATGTCAATTATGTTGTAAGTTGTGTCATGAATTCCATGGGTCAGATGTTTCAAAAGAAATAGATTAATACTCTTGTTATGCTTCATATCAAGTATTGACAACTATAATTAGATCAGAGGTAGTTTTAGACACAACGTATTCAACATATTGTCGGTATTTGAATCAAACTTCATTTACTCACAAAGGGATGCTACACATTTGTTCAGAATGTTGAGAATTGTGGTTAACAAATGTTGAAAAATTGCGGGTTTAAGTGATCCAATTCCTTTTTGAGAAAAGTTGAATTCATGAAGGGACGGACCTTTTCGTTCGTTTTGATAACTAGAAACAATCACGTGCTATGCACGTCTTGATATTAAAAATGTATAAATAGATAATTACAAATTCATATTTAAAAGATTTTACAACATTTCAATTAGTTATAAATAACTTTAATTAGTAATTTGTTCAGAGTTGTTTAAGTTATTATTGTAACATAGTTTGATGATAAAAAAATTAGTGTAACGTAGATAATTTTTTGTTATAATTATTTAATCATCAAATATCAAGACATTGTATCTTTATATTGAGATATATGAATGTAAAATAACAAAAAACTAATTGTGTTTCTTAATTTGCAGACATATTTCTCGTTTCAGTTACTGTTTTTAATAAAGTACATAATATATTATAGCTATTTATGTAATTTTATGTCTCCTAATTTAGAGTATAGTTTTTGATGTGATACTATAAAGGCGAAATTTCTGTCAACATTGGTACTCACAACTATGAATCTTTTATAAATTTGAACATGAAGTACATTATATGCAGAAATCATATCTCAATTACTTCTTGGATTTTAATTTATTGTACACTTTTATATTTGTAACTTATTTTAATAATTTTAAGATTCGCTAAATCTAATATAAAATGAAAAATCATTTTTGTAAAAATATTGTAGCTTCAACCTATGCATCCTTGTATACATAAACTAAAAAGCTTAAGTATAAATATTTTGTATAAGACAACAATATTTTCAAAACACACGTGACACGTCTATATTTTTTGTATGAAATATTATACTTCACATATTTTATCATAATTACTTCTTTTCTATAAGATTTTATTTCGTAAAATAATTAATATGTTAAATCTTATTAAAAATGACTAATCACTGTAAACTATTAAACAAAATTTATACAAATCTCAGTTAAAACTCAAATTTCATTAAAACAAACCTATACAATTAGTATGAAATGAGTCATGTTAAATATAATGAATAAAGTTCTTTTATTATCATTTTTCTTCCAATTTATCTCTAACAGTCATGTTTAAAAATTAAAAGTGTAAGTATTCAATCATATTGTATATTACAACTTCTCATTTATTATCAAGTTTAATAAGCACATTGTCTAAATAATATTAAAAAATATAAAGATCTAACTATTTTTTCTTTGACTAGAATTTTTTTCCTCAATAAATCTTAATCATGCTATATTTTGGATATGTTTAAACACAATTGAACTTATAATTTTGAATTACATATCCTTATAAACATTTTAAGCAAACAGAAAACTCACATATTGAATAAAAAATTATATATCAACATTTTTAAAACATAAGTATATGTTTTTAACATCAAATATAATATTGCATTTGTCATATTTTCAATTTTTCTTTCTTTTTTATGAATATGTTAAAATAGTTTAATTTCTTTAGATGCTTATTCTTACTTCAAACTAATAATTAAAATATTGATATAACACTAATAATGATAACCAAAAATTAAGCACGAACGGAATAGTTTTTATATTTTCAAAGTAGTTTCATAGAATACTTATTATTTGGTTAAAATATACCGTTAAAATTTGGATGACAATGATGTTATCTTATAGAAGAGAGCTTTTGTTTTAATGTTCTTTTAACTTATATCAACCACTTTTACAATATCTTCTTGATATATTTCTCAAATGTAGTGAAGTTTTCAAACCATAATTAGAATTTTAAATCATTTGTTGAAGAATAATATTTTGCTTATAGCATTTAATATTTATAATTATTAATTTACGTATCTTTTTCTATTTATTACTATCTATTTCGTTCGTCCTAACAATCTTTCCAATAGTGTTATAAATTATAATGTTTATCTCCATATTCTTTATGTAGTAAAATAAAAATTTAAGTACTCTTAGATTGGAAAAGATAAAAAAAAATTTGTATGTTTTGTATTAGTTAAACGCACTTGCTATATGAATATATTCAAATTCTACAAAATACATCACATTCTCACTAAAGTTATATATTTTTATTTTCAACAACATCTATTTTACTTTTGTTATTCATTCCTACACATTTGAATGTGTATTTTCTAGATATAAGATTATTTATCCAATTTTATAAGCATGTTATGATTTTAACCTCTGTATCATGTTAAATTCCTAAACAAAAATTTCATAAATATTTTTGTGGAAGAAAACAATTCATTACATTTTCATAATATAAGCTATTCTTTAATATGGAATATAATAATCCATAGGTCTCACAAATGTTATTTTTTTTTATTTGGACGTGTCAAAACAAGGTTTAATTTTCATAGAATATTTTTGTTAATCAAAGTTACTTGCTCGAGGTAATAATCTAAAACTAATAATAGTGTCGTACTATGAAACATTAAAGATTTTAAACAATTTAATGTTATCAAAAATATTTGTAAAAAAACAAAATAGCACTGCTTCGAATTTTATCATAAAAATTATTAACCCATTTTCGAACCAAAAGCTAATAAGATGTATTAGATTTAAAAATAATTTTGTGAATTTCTTATGATACTAGTAAAATGCACGCACGTTGTGTGTGATCTATTATATTTATTTGAATTATTAGTATGAAAAAAAATCAAATACAAATAAATTTGATAATAGAAAGATAAAATCAATATTTTGTAAGTTTTTCTATATCAAAAGAATATTTAATTTGATAGTTCTACATGTGAACAATGTTAATTACATTCTAATTTATTATAGTTAGCTAATAATTTTGAAGTAAGTGTGCTCAATCACATAAATACTTAGCTTTTATTATATGTTTGTATTATTAAAAATAAATGACATTTAACTTTGACAATCATTGTGCAATCAAATATATAAAATATATTACTAAAATATATATCGAACTATATCTAAGTTAATTAGAAAATTATGTAAATCAATCTAATAATGTGTACCTATTGTTATTTTTCTTAAAAATATTTTACTTCAATGTTTTTACCTCAATTATCTACATATGTGATACAAAGATCGAAATGAGCAAAAATAATTGTTTGCCACATATCTTTATTTTTTTCTTTATCTCTTACAATAACTAATTACATCCTATTTTTTTCATGTTCCAATTGCTTTTTTTTCATGATTATTTATTATTGCTAATTTGCAATTAAGATATTAAAGTCACACATATAAGTTTTTCAAATTTTTTGTTTTCTTAACTTTTCTTCTCATGTCATGAATTAAGATTTGAGTCCAATTTTTTTTTTTTTTTTACAAATTGTATTATGCGACAGTCTTTTTATGATTGTTAATTTCTCTCTTAATATGTATATGCCACATGCTCCATTAAGTACTTTCGATTTATTAATAAACTTTTTGTAGATTATAATTCTAAATGGAGTATAAAATAAATGAATTACTTGGTATACAATTGTGTTCAATTAATAAAAACTGTTTCTTGTTATCAAGTTAATACGACAATAGTAAGTATATATATATATACATATACAAAACAAAGTCGCAATGTTACTTTTTCTTTCACTATCAATAATTTGAAATAAATGTAAATATTTTAATGAATCACACTAATTCACACATGACTATGTTATTCGACACAAGTGTATGTTTCTAGTTTTCAGCCTAAATTATTTGAAGGAAAAATTATTAAGTTAAAAGTGGAATATATGCCAAGTCATGTTATTCTTTTTTTGGAGTGCGACCGAGATTTTAATACCAATATTCAGTAATCATATTAGAGTTAATCTCGGAAAGCTAGTGGTAAAATATAGAAAATTGCATATATAATGTATTTGTATGAAATTGTTCTAATTTTAACAAAATTATAGAGAGATTAAAAAAAAAAACACTACATATAAGACTATAGATAGTATCATGTTATGTAGGCTCGTCTTTTATTTTATTGGTTTTTCTTTCTCTTGTATATATATTATTCATATATACATGAATTGTGGTATAGGATGCATCTACTTTGATAACAAAATTCACATATCAATCTATGATTTCAAAATTACAATTCATGTGAATTATTTTTTCTTTTTGATAGTAATAGTAATTGGAAATTATTATGTCTTATGTTACGGGCAGTCCGGGGGGACCACCACGATCTTATGCCCTTTGATTCAAATTTGGGTTCTGTAATTGTGAAAATATAAGAATAAAATATACCAATTGTTATTTATCATTTCAACACCTAATGTGAATCTTCACGTGTCATGTGGACGGTTTGTAAAAAAAGATAATCAGACACTAATCAAAATTTATTTAAAAATAGCCCTTCTATGAATTTATAATTTTTCTGAAATCTTATTGCATTTGCTTGTCAATTATAAAGCTAGCCATAAATAAGAATATTAATTATATTACGTACACATTATTATAAAAAAGATAAATTCTAAATAAAATCTCATTTGTTTATTTATTCAAGAAATAACTTTAAGCATATAAAGGAAACATTATAAATATCATTTACTATAGTAGTGCATAAAATAAAAAATATTAATTTATTTTAAAATGCTAAATGAAATTAGTTATTAATATATACAGTAAATTGTTCTAGAAAAAATTAATAGAATCATTTTATTACTTAAAATGTCATACTTTTTCTCTTGCAGAATATGAAGTTAGGTTATTTTGCTCTTCACAAAAATATTTATATATTTACATCATTCCATATCATCCATGTTTTTATAATATATATATATATATATATATATTAACAAGCACATTTTAATTTATATGTTAGATATATTCCTTGTATATATACTATAAAAATTACTTTGTAGTCATTTTCCTCATTTACATTGTATAAATTTATAAAAGTTTTTGGAAAGTATATAATCTCTTTCTCCTCTTTTTACATGTTATTCTAGATTTTGATTTCAATTTTAAGAAAATGAATGGATCGTCTCTCATTTGGATGGAATTGCATTATCCTTTTTTCAATTTTTCATAGATGTTTCACTAAAAATACATATGTTTGACATCTAAAATAGTTCAAAAAGAAATGTAATAGTAATCTTCCTTTAAAATCTCAATTTTCCTTGAAAAAGAAAAGTTAAGTGCATTTCTATATATCGGATAATGCTCGAGAAAATCAAATTTTATTTATTCACGATCAAATTAATTACCCAATAATTGAAATAGATTTTATCCACCGATATGTTAACATATTATATGAAATGTCGTGACATGTGAAATAAGATCCACTTTGTATTGTATATGTTTAGATGATATCATCATTGAGTTTAACTTATATTTGTCAATATTATCCTATAAAATAAAAATTCATCCATATAATTTCTCCAAGTTATTTTATTGCAAATAAAACATATCACATCGTACCAAATCTTTAAAAAAAAATTCTATATAAAATTATCATAACATACTTTCATCCTTACACTTACAGTCTTAAAAAATAAAGACCCCGATTGGATCACACTTAATTAATTAATTCTCAATTTTCAACGATTTTTTCATCAAATATACATTTGTTTCTCATTTCTTAGAAAAATCCAAAAAACAAATGCTACACAAATTATCTCTTGAAAAATCTTAGATTATCTTGAAAAATGATTAAATTGGCGTTTTTACTATTCATGAAAATCGAATGTTTTTACTATTCATGGTTAGATAATTTATTTACAGTTAAATATTTTTATCCGTTAACTACTTAGCAAATGCATGAAAACAAATTACATATGTTTATTATATATCGTGCTTCTTATTTTACTTTCGCCATGATTTAAACACAACATTTGGAAAAAATCCATGATTTATTATTTTGATTGGTAGTTTGTTTCTTAAGTCGTCATTTATTTACACAAAATTTTATTAATCTGACTTTCTTCATGACACTAATTAAATTTATATGTGCCCATATTAACCTATAAAATAAAAATTCATTCATATCATATTTCATAAAAATATCACACCATACTAAATTATTACAATTTTTTCTTTATAAAATTTAGGGTAATTTGCTTTTTCCGTCCCACAAGTGACACCATTATCAATTTTGGTACCGCGCTTGTTGGTTTTCTCACTCTCAGTCCCATATGTCGTCAAATCTCTCACTTTTGGTTCGTTGACCAAACTCCGTCAGCAAATTGACGGAGCAACGCACGTGAGACGTGCGTGGTCGTTAATTAGACGAAAATAAACGGGAATATTGACCTAATTTTGATCCTAAACCATTTGGAGGGAAAACTAACCTAATTTCTTCCCCAATTCTTCCCCATTTCTTCCCCAATATATGTATGAACCCAAATGGGGAAGAAATTGGAAGAAATTTCAACCCAAATTTCTGGAGCTCGATCTAGTCAAGCTCCAGAAATTTGGCTTGGGTAAAGCTGTGGTTACTTTCATGGAGGGTAAACTTAGGCCACATCCAGCAACGATTAACGTTCCTTTGATGTATAAACACGCTAAAAGGGTTAGAGAAAATTTGTTTGGGGCCGAAAATGTTAAACTTTCCCCTGTTTTCATGGCTGCTGAAGATTTCAGCTTTTATGCAGAGAAATCCAGCAGCATTTTTTTGGATTGGAATAAGAAATGAAACGATGATGAAATCTCTTAAAAATTTGCATTCGCCTCACTTTGTTATTAATGAAGATGTTCTTCCGATTGGTGCTGCTCTACATGCTGCAGTCGCGATTTCTTACTTGGATAATCGTGATGAGATTATGTAGGTGAATTGAAATTTTAACCCCATTATGATTGAAATAATTTTCAAATTTTGCATATTTATGTATAATGTCAAGCTCCAGAAATTTGGCTTGACTAGATCGAGCTCCAGAAATTTGGGTTAAAATTTCTTCCAATTTCTTCCCCATTTGGATTCATACATATATTGGGGAAGAAATGGAGAAGAATTGGGGAAGAAATTGGAAGAAATTAGGTTAATTTTTCCTCCAAATGGTTTAGGGTCAAAATTAGGTCAATATTCCCGTTTATTTTTCTCCAATTAATGGCCACGCACGTCTCACGTGCGTGGCTCCCTCAATTTGCTGACGGAGTTCGGTCAACGGACCAAAAGTGAGAGATTTGACGACATATAGGACTGAGAGTGAGAAAACCAACAAGCACGGTACCAAAATTGATAATTGTGTCAATTGTGGGACGAAAAAAACAATTTACCGTAAAGTTTAACTCAAACATACTTTCATCATTACACCTCTACTCTTAAAATTTAAAGACCACGAATGGATGACACCTCATTTCTCAATTCACAATTTTTCAAAGATTTTTCCATCAAATGTATGTTTGTTTGGCATTTCTTAGAAATAAACTAAAAAAAATGCTACACAAATTATCTCTTGAAAAATCTTAAATTTTCTTCAAAATGGATTAAATTGGCAGTTTCTCAATTTTTGTCACAAAAATCTAATATTTTTACTGTTGATGATTAGATAATTCATTTACAATTAAAATTCTTTTTACGTTAAAATTTTAGTAAATGCCTTAAAACAAATTACATATGTTTATTATATATGGAGGTTTTTTTTTTAACATTTGCCATGATTTAATCATATTTTTTTAACCTATTCAGTGTTTGGAGGAAAGGCAGGTGGTTTGTTTCTTAATTTCCCATTTATTTACATAAAAATTCATTAATGTGACTTTCTTATGCACTAAATTTTAAAGTATGCAATACAACAAATTTTTACTATTTTTATTATGTAATAATCCTACGTAAATTCTGACATGAAAATTAGAGGAACTTTATAAGTTCTCACAATTTGTTCTCCATTTAAATCGCAATATGTTCTCCATTTAAAGAGAAGTTATATGCTACAACTACAAATTGAATGATGATTCGTGGCCATCTATTCGAGTTTGGTAATTGCTTAGAAGTTTGAATATGAGAAATCTAAAGTATTTCTATGATTCTTCTAATTCACAAAAAATACTAATTCATTTAGAGTCTTATAGGTACATGTACTATTATTCCATTTATTGTAAGTTTAGAGTGATTCTTTATTTGATACTTCTATATTATTGACTGATACATGTGAAATTTATATAAATTTATTAATTTTAATAGTGCTAATAATAAGGGTATATAAATCAATTTATAATTGGAACAAACATCTATGAAATTTAAATTTTTATAGTACTTTAGATATAAATATAGATAATAATAAGGACTTATAAGTTAATTTACAATTTGAAGAAATACTTGTGAGATTAATACTTTTACAGTAGTATTGATATATATTATAGATTACAGATTATAGATGGTATACATGAAAAACAGTGAACAAACGAAACTAATTATATATATTTCAATTCAAAGCAATCCGAGAGCAAAATATATGATAAAATTGAATGTTATTTTGCATTAATTTTACATATATACTTTATACTTACACATGATAGACATAACAAATGAATAAATACAAAACGATAATATTTCAACTAAAAGTAACAATTATTTTATGAGAGTGCCAAATGCAACACACAACCCATTTGATATTATCAAAAATATTTGCAGCCCTCATAATTTGGAGTATCTTGTCTTCTTCTTTTAATGGTTGAAAGAAATTGAAATCAATTGTCTTCTTTTTTAGAAGTTGAGAGAAATTTACAGTATCTTGTCTTCTTCTTCTTCTTATTTGCAGTAACAATAAAAAATGTTCGCAACCCTCAAAAGGAAATATTATGTGATTTGTGTTAATTTTTTTGTTTATTTTTAAGTCAATTCAATAGAATTTGAGATTTATAGACAAAAGAAAATTATGCGTGACTTGATCTATCATATTCTTATGAACCATTTATGTCAATTTACATTGAACATGTTTGTTTAATATTAATTCAAATTCATGAACAGACATTGGATAATAATTGTCTTAATAATATTTTTCTTAAATTTGGAACTATTAGTTTTAACTTTCAAGGTCTCCACCCAAATATACATTGAACAATGTTAATGATAAATTCAAGTTCATGCATATTCATTCATTTTATAAATAATAATATTTTTTTTATTAAACTTAAGAATACTAATTAACTTATTGGGGGTATTTTAGACTCTTCAAAAAAGTTAAGAAATATAAGTCACTTTCTTAATATTCATACTTTTATAATAGTTATAGATTATAGATATAGATATAGATTATAGATAAAGAGAGTTCATAAGTAATTTTCTAATAATAATAGTCATAGATAAATTAGAAAGAGATATGTTGATTGAGATAAACTGCTAATCAACTCTCTTAATGATTTATTTAAAAGGTATATACATATTTAAAAAAATAAAAGGTAATGTGCTTTTAAATAAATAATCAATCATATGTAGTTAGATCATTTGTGTACGTGATCATATTACTAAACAAAGTAGAATTTTATTCCTTTAATTAGATTTAATAGTATCCAACTACTAATGTATTTCTATTTTCTTTTGTATCATAATTAATATAGAGTGTTTTAATATTAATATGCCTCTTTCTTTATAAAAATATTTAATTAAATAGTTTTCAACTATTAAGAGGACTTAAGAGTACATAATTTTTTTCACATAGGACGAAACAATTTTATTATTCATACATTTATATAGGGAATAGATTTTTGTGAACTTAGTGCACCTATGATTTTGGAAGCGCATAGGCTGCAAAAGAGTTGCATGCTTCTAGTTGTGCCTTAATGGGAATAAAATTGGTGGCATGTCGTTTCGCTGTTTTTATCGTTTATGCAATAAAGGGGTAATTTATTCGTCTTATTCGGGCAATAAATGCAGGAAGCGTGGTGCATTATTCCTTACCACGGATTCTTACTTTTTTTCCACCCTTACGACTCTTGTTGAGCAGTGAGTTAAATAATAAATAATATTTTGGAGCGTGAATTTTAGTGTGGTAACACTGTCGAAAAGTACGCACCTCCAAATGATGTAACTTTGAGCTCTATTACTTATCATATATTTCTTTTCTCTCTCTGAGTTATAGCTCCCGAAGCCAAAAACATTCGCTTTTTTAAAAAAACTTAGAAGGAAGACGGCTCAAAGTTAAAAAAATCTTAAATTTTGATTACTGTAACAATTTTATTGCTGATATGTACTAAAGGAAAGTCATCAAACACTCCTCATATATAACAAAAATCTTCATGCACTCCCACTTTTTGAAAAAATCCTTACACACATCTTGAGTATCGATGACCAATAAAAAATATCGTTCATTTATTTAAAATTATAATTTCACTTCTCTCCGAGCTATTATAAATTATAACGGTTCCTCTATAATTAAATATATGTATAACTCAATACAAAATTGATGTAATGCATAATTTATTAAATAAGCTATCCTTCAATGAAATAAAAAATAAAATATGATCATAAAGTTATAAAAATAAACTAAATGAAAATAATCTAATATTATTTTTTAGTCACTATAAATAGATTATTTTCTATTGAATGTTAGTACTTTGCTAATAATCTAATTTATTTTGAATTTCAGAAGACTACCGATAATCTAAATAGTTTAAATAACTATTGATGATTCGTATTTTTTATTATTAAAACAATACTTTTTAAATGTTAAAATTATATCTTTGTTGAACATTAAGTAATGACTAATGATATACTATTTATTAATAAAATATGATAATTTAATTAAATTATGTAAATAATTAATCTACAACAAAAGGATGAAAGGCACATTACATAAAATGCATTTCCTATCTCTCTCTCTCTCTCTCTCTCTTTCTCTCTCTCTCTCTCTCTCTCTCTTTAAAAATATATCCAATTAATGAATCTTGTCTTCAACAATAGAAAATTAACCGAATCTTATTAGTACAAGAATAGCTAACATGTCAGTTATTGAGGTGGAAACTCGATAAATGTGTACACGATTGATGTTTGTAAAAATGTTAAAGAGAAAGACATGATTGAAAATAAAATGTGAAGATAGTAATAAACTTCACATGTTAGTAGTTGAAGATGACATTGTCTCTCAAACAATATCAGGTTCAATAGTACGTTTTGTCCTTTTTCGTGTTTGGTAGTATTTGCGATTTTCTATTTATCGTGAAGATGAAGATTATTAAATGAAGTTTGAAGCCAAGCAAAATAAAATTATTTGTGACTTTACTCATTCACATTTTTGTGAACCATTCATATTATTAATAACATATATTAAACAAGTTTGCTTTCTATCAATCAATTTTAAGTTCATACACATGTATTTTATAATAATAATAAAAATATTTTTTATTAATTTAATGATAATAGTAGATACTTAATATATGATTATTAATAATTACATATTTACAAATCTCATACTAACTATAATTAAAAGAAATATTTTTTTATTAATGGGACATAATTATCCAAATAACTTGATTTGTTTATACTCTTCTAAAAATATTGATGTATAAAGAGTTTATTCACTAAACAAAATTATTTTTTCTTGCCCATGGATAAAAAAAATTAAAAATTTTAAATCATGAGAACTACATGATTAAAATATAATTGAAATGATTAAAAAAAAATACTTCAAGTAAAATTGGAAATTTTTTAATGGTTTTTAATGGTGAAGTTACTATGTTATTCGTTATGTAAATATAAGTTGAGAATAGATTTTCTAAATTAAACGTATGAGAATTAATTAGTCATAGTTTTATCTCCCTGTTAATTCATGCACCTCAATTAATATAATTTTTGTGGTTAATCAAACATATAATCATCACTTATATGTGGGTGAATAAAGTTTGGGCATGAAAACTTTACATTGCGAGCTTCAGAAAAAGTGGAGATCATGCTTAGCCTACCATCAAATTATATGTTATTCATATGCTTCCTACATTCGTAAATAGTAAATGCAATATTCTTTTAATTTATTGAAATGAAGATTATTATAAAATAGAATTCGCAGCAAGCTAAATAAAATTGTATATGCTTAAAATTTTACCCAATCAAATCTTTGTGAACCACTCAAACTAATAACATGCACTGTAAAAGCTTTACAAATATATATTTACAAAGCCTTATTTACTATTAATCACAAGTTCATGCACATTTATTTAACAAAAAATATAAATTATGTAGATAATCCCAAATGAGTCACACTTTATAAATAAAATTAAATATCAATATAAATAAATAATATATATGTATATTTATAATAATAATATATAATGAACAAATTAGATCATTTATTATTAAAGTATATACAATCAACTAACATAGTAATACAAAAATAGATACAAATTACTTTTGAAGGTATACAATGAATTGATTAATCATTTGTCACAATAATACATTCAATGAACGAATACTACGTTTTAAAGGAATAAAATTAATTACAAGTATAACAAATTTACTCAATTGGCCTTACCTTTTTTCAAGTATAATATTCATATAGGGGTACTTTAGACTCTTTAAAAAAGTTAAAAAATGTAAGTCATTCTCTTAACATTCACACTTTTATAATAGTTATAGATTATAGATTATAGATTATAGATATAGATTATAGATTATAGATAATCAATCAAATGTAGTTAGATCATTTGTGTACGTGATCATATTCCTAAACAAAATAGAATTTTATTTCTTTAATTAAATTTAATAGTATCCAACTACTAATAGATTTCTATTTTCTTTTGTATCATAATTAATTTTTTATATAGAGTGTTCTACTATTAATATGCCTTTTTTCTTTTTAAAAATATTTAATTAAATAATTTTCAACTATTAAGAGGACTTAAGGGTATAGAAATTTTTCACTAGGACGAAACAATTTTATTATTCGTACATTTATATAGGGAATATATTTTTGTGAACTTAGTGAACCTATGTTTTTGGAAGCGCATAGGTTGAAAAAAGAGTTGCATGCTTCTAGTTGTGACTTAACGGGAATAAAATTGGTGGCATGTCGTTTCGCTGTTTTTATCATTTATGCAATAAAGAAGTAATTTATTCGTCTTCTTCGGACAATAAATGCAGGAAGCGTGGTGCATTATTCCTTACCACAGATCCTTACTTTCTTTCCACCCGTACGACTCTTGTTGAGCCATGAGTTAAATAATAAATAATATTTTGGGGCGTGAATTTTAGTAAGGTAACATTGTGGAAAAGTACGCACCTCCAAATGATGTGATGTAACTTTGAGCTCTATTACTTATCATATGTTTCTTTTTTCTCTCCGAGTTATAGCTCCCGAAGCCAAAAACATTTGATTTTTAAAAAACTTTAGAAGGAAGACGACTCAAAGTTAAAAAAAGCTTAAATTTTGATTACTGTAACAATTTTATTGCTGGTATGTACTAAAGGAAAGTCATCAAACAATCCTCATATATAACAAAAACCTTCATGCATCCCCAGTACAATCATTCATTAGTAGACGATTGTCATTGAGTGAGGCCACGACCATGGTGCGCCGGTAACCCCATCAGGATGTTCTCTTCGGGTTCAATGATAATAAGTCCCCCGGCCCGGATGGCTACAATTCCTTATTCTTCAAGAAATCTTGGAATGTGATTGGGGATGAAGTACTAGCTGCTATCATGCACTCCTTCGAAAACATGTATGCTTGTTCGAGAGATTAATTCCACCATTATATTCCTTATTCTGAAAGTTGAGGTCCCAAAACACCCCAAAGAATTTTCCCCCATATCTTGCTACAATGTTATTTACAAGGTGATATCTAAGATCATGGCAAACCGTACGTGCGAGTTTTTTGACCAACTTGTAGACCCGTCACAAACGGCTTTCATTCAGGGAAGACGAATCAGTGACAATGTTCTATTAGCCCAGGAGTTATTACATGGTTATAATCAAAAGAACCTTCCGGCTAGGTGCGCATTCAAAGTTGACTTAATGAAGGCATATGACACATTGGAATGGAGCTTTGTAATTGAATTGTTGAAAGCTATGAATTTTCACCCTATGTTCATAGGATGAATCAGAGAATGCATGACAACCCCGTCATTTTCTATCAACATTAATGGGATGAGGGGTACTTTCGAGGCAAAAGAGGATTACGGCAAGGTGACCCTATATCACCTTATAGTTTTGTCCTTGCTATGAAGGTATTGCACAGAATCATTGGCAAATACATTGAAGAAGAACCGAAGTTCCAATACCACTGGAAATGCAAACGCAGGGGAAATTATAGATTTCGTCCCCAAACTTAAACGCAATTGCAAAATTGGTCCCTGTTATTACAGATGCGTCAATTTAGTCCCTCAACATACGAGTTTTGGACAAATTTAGCCACTACCATTAAACTGACGTTAAATCACTAACGGAATGCGCTTTTTAAAGGGAAAATTACACTTTTAATCCTGAAATTTGTTGCTTATGGACATGTTTGTTATATTTCCGCAAAAATAGTATTAGAGCCTTAGTTTTTATTGATGAAATAGTTAATTATTATTGCATTTTATTACTTTACTCTCTAACGGAGGAGATTGAAACAAGAATGGAACATAAGAACATATGTTCAACGAGTTACGAAAAGAGAGAATTCTGTCGAACATGGACAGAAATCGATACTGAAACTGATACCTCTAAGATCACCCAAAATCTTAGAGAAGTTCAAAAAACGGTTCGAGATTATGGTCATAGGTTGATCTGTCTACCTATGAAAATAGAGCATTTGAACCAAAAGATGGATGAGATATTACAGATCATCCCTAATCTGAAAAACTCAATAGTAGATCTGAAAAAAGAAATTTCAGATCTAGGAGAAAAACGGAAGGGTCGTATGGGATCATCCAATACAGACCGCATCCGTGATGCTTTTGGGCCAGTACCCCTTTTGCACCAGAAGGGTAAGGCAACGGAAATTCCGCGGCCCAAAACCCAGGAAGATAAAATTAATGAAATCCACAAAAAGATAAATTGATGGATCTCACGAGTGGATCTATCCGAGCTCTAAGAATTGGCTGAATCTCTTTCCCAGTTAGGGATGGTAGACTTAGTCAACGTTAAACCTAACGAGGTGACAACTGTGGTGCCACCAGCACTACCACCTCCGGAAGGAAGCACAACAATAATCCTCCAGAGGATAGCTCCATGCGTGAGGGTGTGGATTTCCACACTAATGCGACGCCAACTTTCGTTGGAACGCGTCTCAAAGATAATCCAGGGAGAAATCCGAAAAGGGTACCAGAAAATACACCATGGGATAGGACTATGTCTTAGACTTTGCACCCTTATGGAACTATTCTGAATCTGGATATCATCGATTTTCGAAATATCGAAAAAATAATCGATGAATGGGTAGCTGCCATGAAAATAGCGGCCACAACTCTAGAACTCGATAAAGAAAACTTCGTCAGATTGATGGAATTGAGTCTAGAGGGATCAGTCAAGGTTGGTTGGAACCAAACACCCGCCTCAACCAAACAAGGAGTTCTGGATGGTGAATCCAAAAGCGCTATTGCAGAAAGATTCGGAAGGCTTATAAAGCTTCATTTAATTGGAGATGGATACTTCGATGAAAGTAATTCCGAAAAAACTAGAGAGAACATGCAAGCTCTCTTTGGTATGGAGTTAAGAAATATTTGTGCAATAGATGAATATATCTATTGGTTTCGCAAATACTTCTTTCAAAGTGGAGTCCCAACAGATGTAGCAGCACCTTTGTTCTTCGCCAAGATTTGCAGCCCATGGCGAGAAATGCTGATACAAAGTTATAAGGTTCCCAAAGGCCAGCTGGATTCGGTAGCAAGGAGAATGTCTATCCTCAAAGACAAGTTAAAAGACTGGTGTGCTCAAGCCTCACTCTAGAAAAATATGAAGAAGCTGAGAGGAAAGATGAAAAGAACTCCTCTCTGTTGTGAAAACAACGATTTCTCAACAATCATTGGTGAAACAAGTGAGCAAAAGAAGAAGAGGAAAAAAGAAGGTAACATCGACAACATGAGTTACAGAAATAATCCTTCGTTTAGACGAAGATCATGGTGGTCTGAAACCAAGATCCGATCTTATAAATTGGGCCAACGGCAGGACCTATGAGGGCTTCCTCACAAGGATCGAGACAATCTGATAGAAGATCCAGTGAACGAACCCCAACTCGACGAACTTTCAAAAGAGCTCACACACAAGCTAATGAAAGTTTCAAAGACTGCAACTGCTGGACGTGCGGAGCAGAGGTACATATCTCCCCGGATTGTCCGTAAAAGCGAGAAGTCTGCCAATTTGAGGCTACGGCCGATATATTGGATGCAGTCTTTTATGGCAATTTAGTACCTATCTACCAATTTGAAAATTTCTCCTCAGACGAAAGCGTATATGAGGAAGAAATTGAAGGAGATTTGGATGGATCTTCAACCGAATCAGACTGAGTACAATGAAGGAGATCGGCTTCAGACTTCTGAAAGCCTTTCTGGATTCTTTTCAAGAATGTCGGTTTCAAACCGAACACTAAAAAGAATTATGAGGCAAAATTCTAATATTGGGCCACATGATGGTTTTAGAATTTGAGGTTTTATCCGAGTCCTAAATGAAATAGGACTAAACCAAAGAAAACATTACATCATATACAAGGTAAGTTCTGGAGAATTTGCAATTCCGATGGAACTTATGGGAAATGTGATGGATATGCAATTAATTCCTAGAGAAGAGATTCTTGAGGAATTAGGTAGGCTACGAGAAGAAGTAGCAGTTACCATGAAATGGATCCATATAGGAACCATTGAGGTGGTCATAAAAGGAATTAATCGCATTATGCCAATAAATTTTCACAGCAAACGTGGTGATAATGAGGCCAAATTAACTAATCCTAAAATGCAGGATAAAAGAAAATTTGGTGAAGCATTGTTGTCTTTCAGACAACAAGGTTTCTGTGGTTAAGGATACAGTGAGGCCACGGAAGAAGAAATTTATTTCTTCAAGAATGCCTTACAAAACAAGAAACATGATTGGTATATGGACGAAGAGAGTAAGCTCTTTCTCGAACATGTTAAAAGACTAATCCAAAGGAATTACAATGAGGATCCTTTGGCTTGGTGGAACAAGAACAAGATCGAAGCTACTCTAAAGGTTAAAGACAAATGTAAGTATGAGTATGTTCGATACAAGCCTATCCAGATGAATATGATGGATACGAAAGATATGCAAATGATTATCAAAGAGCATATCGATCTTAAACTAATTGAACCTGGAGTCTTGGCTTATAGTAGCCCTGGTTTCCTTGTAAGAAATCATGGTGAAATAAAAGGGGAAAAGTTAGACTAGTAATCAACTATCAAGGTATCAATAAGATACTAGAGTTTGATGGTTACTATATCCCAAGCAGGGAACACTTAATTGATTGCATCAAAGGTGCCAAAGTGTTTTCAAAATTTAATTGCAAATCTGGTTTCTATCAGATTAAGTTAGAAAATGAATCTAGAAAATATACAACATTTTCTACACCACAAGGTCAGTATATCTGGAACGTGCTACCTATGGGTCTTGCCAATGCACCGCAAATATACCAAAGAAAAATGGATAATCTGTTTAAAGATTATTTTGAATTTATGTTTGTTTATATTGATGATATTTTGATTGCATCTAAAAACATGAACGAACATATTAAACATTTAGAGATCTTTTCCAATGCATGTTATAAGGAAGGATTAGTGCTCTCTGAAAAGAAAGCAATTATTGGGGTCAATAATGCTGAGTTTCTTTGTATTCTTATTGACGAAGCAGGTATTGAACTTCAGGAGCACATTGTGGAGAAAATCCGCAATTTTCCCGATATTCTTAAAGATAAAAAACAACTTCAAAGTTTTTTAGGAGTTGTTAACTTTGCAGGAATCTTTATCAAAAATCTTGCGAAGTACAGAAAGGATTTTCGACCTCTGTTGAAAGAAACAGAGAGTTCAAAATGGAAGTGGGAAGAAATTCACACTCAAAGAATTCGTGAGTTAAAACAAGCTTGCATTAACTTGCCAAAACTCGCAATTCCTCAAGACAATGATGATTTAGTTGTTTATACAGACGCTAATAATTTTCATTGGGCAGCGGTTCTAATGAAAAAGACTACTACAGGGGAAGAACCTTGTAGATATGCAGGGGGGTTGTTCACCGAACAACAAGCCGCACTTAAGCATATAGATGAAAAGGAATTCTTTGCTGTTTGGAAGGCTTTCAAAAAATGGCCACTATTTCTCTTAGCAAAGAAATTCACTCTGAAAGTTGATAATACGAATGTTAAAGCTTTTCTAAAAAATAAATT
Organism: Verbascum thapsus; assembly: GCA_963669365.1. Lineage (NCBI taxonomy): Eukaryota > Viridiplantae > Streptophyta > Magnoliopsida > Lamiales > Scrophulariaceae > Verbascum > Verbascum thapsus. The sequence goes on from OY770104.1 coordinate 16,857,707, forward strand.
AGAAGCAAAATAGAAAAAGCTCGTATTATGAGATGGCAAGCAGAATGTCAATACTATTGTTTTGATATTATCATTGTGAAATCTCATGAAAATATACTTGCAGATTTCCTAACAAGAGATGGAAACAGCTGAAGCAAATTCCGTCTTTACAAGGTTTAGACATCTGAGGGAAAACCTTGAGGAGCTGGACAAGCAATTTGGTCAGCTATCAGTTAATTTTGAGGCAGCTGGACAAATACAACGAGTTGTTTTGGACACTATCCAGAACTCAATCAGGAATTTAATATATGCCTCATGATCCCTGTTTGAGGCATTACAAGAACCAATTCGAAAGGCATATACTTTGGTGATGACCCGAGAATTAAGAGAGCGGGCCTCTAACCCTGCGCGCAGAGTACATGGCTCTATACCTGTAGCGGTAGATTCAAGTACTGCTTGTACAAGTCCCATATTAGACTCTGATAAAGGGGAAATAATTGAACAACATGAATAGAAATCTCCGGTTGTTTCAAGTCAACCCAGCACCTCTGGGGTTAAAGAGGGGGGGATTAACCTTAGGCCACAGACATGCACCTCTAAGGTTAATATTAACGAGGTTAATTTGCACTGGCAGGTTTACCAGAGATCATGGGAAAAATTGATCTCAAGAAAGGAGATAAATTCGGGAAAAATAATTGTCGATACATCCGAAAAATATCCTAGGGTTTGGATGCGAGAAGGGTCAAAACCCGCCGAAGTTCGCGAATGGTATGATTTTAGGGCACTCGCCTCGATCCATACTATGTCACTAGGATTTCTGGAAATACTAAATTACCGGAATGGATTAGTGAAGCTGTGTTTGACTCATGGCAAAATAATCCACATCTGAAGAGAGGAGATGTTCTGGAAATAAAATTCTTATCAATTGCTCAAGAAATTGCAGGAAAAGGGATCTCATCCGGCGTTTCATTTTATGAAATTACAGAGACCCGATATAACGGCCTACAACAGAGTCAATGTCGAGACAAGAGAGGCTCCTCTGGTGGCTTCAATCAATGAAGATGACATTTTCACCCGAAGAGCGTGGGGATTCTAGGTCTGTCTAACCGAGATGGACAAAGTGAAGTATCCATTCAAAATCTTTTCAAACAAGATTAATGGATCATTCATGTTAAACTCCATGACAGGGAAAAGTACCGAATTCGCAGAAAATCTTTTTGAACAAAAAAGGACGCTAATTTGGATGAACAAGTTACCAGCAACTGAGAAAACAAGGAAGAAAACATGCAATATGATGCATGTGGGTCAATGGTTCAATCATATCTGCTCAAGTTGTAAACTCCAGGAGAAACCCCTGTTCGACACACGAATCAGGGTTACGAAAGAGAAGCCCGACCACGAACAGGATAAGAGTAAAAGGACAAGAAATCCACGGGGTTTTTACAAACCACTGTAAAAAATTTTAAATGTAAAAAACAAAGAAGGACCTAATAAACATAAGTCCATTGTAAATTACAACATGTAATTTTAGAGTGGGACAACTGACAAAAAAAAAAAATAATAATAAAATAAAATAAAATATAATACAGCTGTGAAATGTACAAGAAAGATGGCGAACGCAATGACGCCTTCATGATAAGGACTGGCCAACTACAAAACCAACGGGCCATGCCTTTCAAAAAAGAAAAATGTTTCAGCCACATCTTTTTCAAAGCAATGGCAGACAAAGTTAATAGGAGGGACCGCCCACATGATAAAAAAGCAATGGCAGACAAAGTTAAGAGGAGGGACCGACCACATGATAAAAGATGGTAAGAGCGTCGGTGAATATGTTACAAGTTTGGAATCCACATTTGGAATCCGTGGTTGAAAGCTATAAAAGGGAAGGCATGAAGCAGATGGAGATCATCAAAAATTTTCTCCAACTCTTCACAACATATCCCAAGTCTATAGTCTTTAAAAATAAAATCCTTTTCTTTATCGTAATTTTTCTTTTCTGTATTTACAAATTTCGAGTGTATGGGAATTTCCCCCAAGTTGTAAGTCCTCATATGAGAGGCTAAAAAGTTATCTTCTCCAATAGCGGAGTAGAGTATGTTTATGTAATTTTAATTTTATTTCATCAATAAAAATTTGAGTCTTTTGTTTCAACTTTCTTTCAAAAATTTAACTAGACATTTATACAGTAATACCCCCTACGCCCTAAGGTAGGAAACGAAATAGGGCTGTGCTTTGTATTACTGAAGGAGCTAAGACTTACGAACCACCTTCTGCGGTCGAGTGTTTGGAACGAGTCCGTAAAACTGGAGGATTGGAATACCCGTAGTAAGGAGGTCAAACAGAGGTATGAATTTATGAATGTTTAATTATTTTTCGGAAGCATGTTGGGCTTGATTCATGGTAATTGGACAAAAATGTCTTTAACAGCAAGATAAATGATGAAAAGATGTAAATTTCCCCATAATTTGACCTTTTTTGAAGTTTTCCGTCAATTTGGATGAAAAAGATAACGGCATGACTAAAGTGTGACGCCCACCAATTAAATCATACAACTAGAATCAAATTAATTATTATTCAAATTCACATAATTATATCTAGTTCATAGTAATACACATAATAAAATATAATATATCACATTCTCCCCGTTTCAAAATACACACATACGACACTAGTAATGTTCAAAATGCATGATGACTCGTCACTGGCCAACCTGAGAAAAATATATGCAAAGGGGTGAGCTTGCGACTCAGTAAGCAATACAAACATAAATAAACTCATAGATACAATATTCTTCAACCTTGAATCAGAGTTACAGTTATATCGCAATTTCATGATGTCTCCAAAGGAATCAAGCAAGCAATCAAACAAAATTCAACACACAAGTATGTACATCGACATTCTCCACCAAATAAAGTCACAAGAATTTTCATATCACTCATCAAGTCAACAAATTAGTGTTAGTAATTTACTTATATTATACAGAATCGCAGTACTCATCTTTTACATCTGAATATATATATAGAAGGCATGTCTCACATATATCAGCATGCCAGATAACCGCCCGGCTCATCCTCACCAAACACACATACAACACGGGTCCCCGTTAACCGCCCGGCTCATCCTCACCAATCACACATATAATAGGGGTCCCCGTTAACCGCTCGGCTCATCTCACATTTTATAGGGGATTCCCGTCACACATAATTACCGCCCGGCTCTTCCTCACATTATATAGCACACACGTACTTCTTTCTTAATATAACATCATATAATACATATATAGTTAGTTCAATCATCACATATTCTCAAAATATCCATCTCACAAGGTACATCTCCATTCATCGATTCATATCACATAATATACAATATATTGTATAGCACATATCAACATACTCCTCATAAACAACATTCAATCATCATTGCATACCCAAATCATTCTAACACGGCACAATTAACACCATTCATCTCATCAAAACACTTTAAAAATTTTATTATAATAATCTACATAATTCGTTCTATGAATATATTTATATCGTGTATTACTTACCTTCAAAAGTAAAGATGCACTTAAACCTCAAGTTTCTTATCCTTCTTGATTGGCTTCAATGTTTCTTTCTCCTGTTTTAATGTAAACTTGATCAAAATAGAAAACTATGCACGGCCTATTTTGAGCAATAAAATGTTCTAATCATAATTTACATTAAAATGTTGGATTAATATTTTCATCAAACTCCAACTTTTAGTAGACATTCCAAGGTTTTAGAATCACCAAACGAAGCACTTTTTAGTAGTACATAGCCGAAGTTATGCTCAATCTACGAAGACGAAAAATTACAAAACCAGAATCTGCGCAACTAAATGTCTTATTATATTTATCAACTTTAGAAGTCGATACAGCTTTTACTTAAAACTATAAAGTTATAAAGGACTTCCTAAGGTTTCTAAAACATATTTCCATATAATTTTCCAAAGTCAGTAGCTCTAGTTATGACTAGTTTTCTGATGTGACAAAACATAGAACTCGAAACAGGGGATACCGTTGTTGGTATGTAACACACAAATTGTTTTGATCAAAACGCCTATTAAAAAGAAGGAAACACTCTTAGAGTTCAACTAAACAGTTTTAAATAACTTCCCCCTGTTTTCAAAATGGTAAATTACATAATTTTAGGGTTTATAAAACGAGAGTTATGGCCAAATTACCAAGACATAACAAACATGAATCAGTTTCTATCATCAAATGTGCAATCAAATATATTGAACGATTGACCCATCAAATATTTCGAATTAGGGTTTCCTCCAAACATAACAGATTTAAATAACTGAATAAGGTTTCCAGAACAACACACAAAACTGAATTTGAAGCTATAGAACTCGAGTTATGACTATTTCTTTGATGATCACATAATAAAACTTACCTCTTTTTCTTCTTCTTTTTTCCTTACCTTCTTACACGTTTTTCCCTCTTTCCTTTCTAATTTCTAGGTTGTTCTACTACCTTCATTTGTATAAACCTATTTTGAGGGTATATAAAGTGGTTTAAAGGTTATAAGTGTGAAAAAAAAAACAACAACTCATGACTAATACTCAAGATAAATAAGGCCATTCTTGTCTTTTCACATTTCTTGTTTTATTTTCTTTTATTTTTCTTTTCCCTTTTTTTTTTAACAATGCATACATATATATATATATATAGATTATAATTTATGATATAATATGATGAAATGCCCATGATTTATTCTAAATATTCGGGTCGTTACAATTCCTTCCCCCTAAAAATTTTCGTCCTCGAAATTTAAGGTCGGCTTACCGTCGTTAAATAGATGTGGATATTTCTCCCGCATTTCTCGTTCTACTTCCCAAGTTGCCTCCTTTGGTGAGTGGTGACTCCACTTAACTTTTACTATTCATACCTCTTTGCTTCTCAATTTTCTAACACTCCGATCCAATATTTCAATCGGCTCTTCAGTGTATGTCATTTGTTCGGAGATTTTTATTTCTGGCGTGTGTACAACATGACTAGGATCTGATCGATACCGTCATAACATAGAAACATGGAATACATTATGAATAGCAGATAAATCAGGAGGTAATGCCAGACGATATGCCAATGGCCCAACTCTTTCGATAATTTCATATGGTCCAATATATCGCGGACTTAATTTTCCTTGTTTGCCAAAACGAAGAATTCCTTTCCACGGTGATACTTTTAAGAACACTTTATCACCCACGCAATACTCCATTTCCCTTCGATGTTTATCTATATAACTTTTCTGTCTTTCTTGAGCGGCTCTTAGACATCGTTTCACTACTTGTATCTTTTCCATCGTTTCTTGCATTAATTCTGGGCCTTCAAGTTGCTTCAGTCCTTCAACATCCCAACATACAGGACTTCTATACTTTCTACCATACAATGCTTCATATGGAGCCATACCGATACTTGAATGATAACTGTTATTATAAGCAAACTCCATTAACGGCACGTCCCAGTTTCCTTTGAATTCCATCGCACATGCTCTCATCATATCTTCCAAAGTTTGTATTGTGCTCTCCGATTGTCCATCTGTTTGTGGATGAAAAGTTGTACTAAAATGCAATTTCGTACCCAATGCCTTTTGTAAACTATCCCAAAAATGAGAAGTAAATCGAGGATCTCTATCGGATACTATTGATATTGGAACCCCATGTAATCTTACTATCTCGGATACATATAACTTTGCCAATTTGTCAAGTAAATATGTTTGTTGTATAGGTAAGAAATGAGCAGACTTCGTAAGTCGATCTACAATCGCCCAAATTGCATCATGTTTTCGTAGAGTTCGAGGTAAACCAACAACAAAATCCATTGTGATCTTTTCCCATTTCCATATTGGAATTGATAACGATTGCAATTTACCTGCTGGTGCCTGATGTTCTACTTTTACTTGCTGACAAGTTAGGCACTTTGATATATACTCGGCTATGTCTTTTTTCATTGTAGGCCACCAATAATAAGGCTTCAGGTTTTGATACATCTTTGTCGTTCCCGGATGCATGGCATATGCTGCGCAATGAGCTTCATTCATAATTTCCTTACGCAAATCTTCCACATCGGGTACACATATACGTTTTCCAATTCTCAGTACATCGCATGTATCTAAGGTAAACAAAGAAGCTTTTCCCGATCGAACTTTCTCTTTTAACCCTTGAAGATAGGAGTCTTTATCTTGAAATTCTACAATCTTTTCTAAAAGCAAAGGTTTAACTTGTAAGGTAGCCAATAACACGTCATTATTTAAATTGAGCAAGACATTCATACCTCTAAGGGTAATCAAATAATCTGTATTATAGCAATTCAAACTTGCAAGACCCTCAAAGGATTTTCGGCTTAATGCGTCCGCCACAACATTTGCTTTTCCTGGATGATAGTTAATGGTGCAATCATAATCTTTTATCAACTCCATCCATCTTCGTTGTCTCAAATTCAACTCCTTCTGAGTTGGAATATATTTCAAACTTTTGTGATCCGTGAAAATCTGAAATGTCTCACCGTACAAGTAATGTCTCCACATTTTTAGCGCATGTATAATTGCCGCTAACTCTAAATCATGTGTCGGATAATTTATCTCATGAGGTCGCAGTTGTCGAGATGCATAAGCAATCACTTTACCGGTTTGCATAAGCACGCATCCTAATCCCTGCTTCGAAGCATCAGTGTAAACTTCAAATCCACCGCCATCTGATGGTAATGTAAGTATAGGGCTGATGTAAGTCTCTTTTGCAACTCGCGAAAACTTTGTTCACATTACGCATCCCACTGATAAATAACATTTTTCTTCAACAAATTTGTCAAAGGTTTTGCAATTATAGAAAAATCTTGCACAAATATTCTATAATATCCAGTGAGTCCCAGAAAACTACGCAATTCTGATACGTTCTTAGGAGGATTCCATTTCAATATAGCTTTAACTTTTGATGGATCCGGTTGAACCCCTGTCTAGAAATAACATGTCCCAAAAATGTGATTTCTTCCATCCAAAACTCACATTTACTAAATTTAGCATACAACTACTTCTCTCTCAAGATTTGCAATGTAGTTCGGAGATGAGACTCATGATCTGGTCGACTTCGAGAATAGATCAAAATGTCATCAATAAATACAATCACAAACTGATCTAAATATGGCTGAAAAACTTTATTCATCAAGGACATAAATGCAGTAGGGGCATTTGTCAGTCCAAATGGCATCACAATAAACTCGTAGTGACCATATCTAGTTCTGAAAACAGTTTTTGGTATAAATTGTTCTTCAATCCTTAGCTGCCAATAGCTAGATCGTAGATCAATTTTCGAAAACACAGATGAACCTCTCACTTGATCAAGTAAATCATCAATCCTCGGTAATGGATATTTATTCTTTATAGTGACTCGGTTCAACTGACGATAATCAATACACAATCGCATACTCCCGTCTTTATTTTTCACGAATAAAATAGGTGCTCCCCAAGGTGATGTACTCGGCCGAATAAACCCTTTATCTAACAACTCTTCTAATTGTTTTTTTCAGTTCTTTCAATTCAGACGGAGCCATCCGGTACGGAGCTATGGAGATGGGTGTCATTCCTGGGATAGTCTCAATTTTGAAATCAACTTTCATGTGCGGTGGTAATCCAGGTAAATCATCGAGGAAGACTTCTGGAAATTCTTTAATTACTGGAACATCTAATACACCAGGGCTTACCTTAGAAGTATCGATAATGTTTGCCATATATGCCTCACACCCCTCTTTAATCAGTTGAATTGCTGACACGACTGTTATTAAACATGTTGGAATAACTTTTCTTTCTCCAATAATTAAAATTGTTGGTTGTCCTTGAATATTTATGCTTACTTCTTTGGTACGACAATCAACAATAGCATTATATTTTGAAAGCCAATCCATTCCCAGAATGACATCGAATTCTCTTAGAGGTATCACAATCAAATCAGCATAAAAAGTGTTATCCCCAATGATTATCGGACATGACTTAATAAATGTACTTGCTATCACAACACTCCCAGCTGGCATGGACACACTTAGGTTATACCCCAATGGTACTATCTTACCATGGTTATGCAATGCAAATTCACGTGATATAAATGAACATGTAGAGCCAGGATCAATCAATACATAGGTATTCACATCATAGATAGAATATATACCCGTAATCACATCAGGTGCAGCTGGGGCTTCTTGACGAGTCACGGCGAACACACGAGCTTGGGTTTCTGGTTGAGGTTTACTTATCGACCCTGCATGAGTAGTAGTATTCACTGTCCATCTGTTAAATTTTCCTCGACCTCTAAATCCACTTACTTGTCGCACATTGTCTCCAACACTGCTTTGTCTAGTAGTTGAAGATTCTTTATTTCTTCCAATTGGGCAATCTCTAGCAAAGTGTCCGGGCTGACCACATGTGTAACAAGTATTTATCCTCGGCCCCCAACATTCACCATCATGTATTCTACCACATTGTGAACATGTTGGCATAGATCGCCCATGTCCTCGGAATGTCCCTGTCTGTACTCTTTGATTTCCACTAGTTGATCCCCGATTAGAAAATCTTGGTACAGTTCTATTTGTCATTTCCGAACCTCGTCCTCTAAAATTTCATCTTTTGCTGCCCAAGTCCTGAAAAGATGACTGTTTAGAATGCATTCCCGAAGTACCCACACCCGTCATCCTCCGTTTCTTCGCTTCAATTGAATTTCTTTCATTAATTGTTTCTTCAGCTTGTAATGCAGTCTCAAGTAGTGCATTGTAGGAGGGTGGTTTCACAGCCAGACGTTCGCGAATCTCAAGATAAATAAGGCCATTCTTGTCTTTTCACATTTCTTGTTTTATTTTCTTTTCCCTTTTTTTTAACAATGCATACATATATATTTATATATATTATAATTTATGATATAATATGATGAAATGCCCATGATTTATGCTAAATATTCGGGTCGTTACAAAAAGCGTTCGGTTTTGACAATATAAGGGACTAAATTGACGCAGACAGAACATGGAGGACTGATTTTGGGATTGGAGTTTTGTTGAGGGACAAAATCTATAATTCCCCCGCAAATGCACCAAAATGGTAATGCTTAGTTTTGTAGATGATTTACTCATTTTTTTGTAATGCTGACCCTATATCCATTAGCAAACTTAAAAGGGTACAGATACTTTTGGCGCACTATCGGGATTGAAAGCTAACCTGGAGAAGAGCAATATGTACATCTCCACCAAAGCTAGATCGAATAGTGATAACTTGAAGCAGCTAGTAGGTTTCCCTATTGGATCACTACCAGTCAGATATATTGGAGTTCCACTCATCATATCAAAACTTACAATTGCTGACTGTAAACCGTTACTTGATAAAGTGGATAAACGAATTGGCTTTTGGACTAACAAGACCTTGTCGTATGCTGGTCGTGTGCAATTGATCAAGTCGGTGATTGCATCACTTTATGTATATTGGGTAGGAATGTTTATTATATCGAAGAGTATACTTAGAAGTATTGAATCGAAGATGAGGAGTTTCCTTTGGTACGGTAAACATTCGAAGGTGGGTTGAAATAAAATTAGAACAAAAAATAAAAAGTAGGAGTTTTCTTGTTTTGGAGTTTTTCCTATAAGTTAGGCCCATTTCAGTTTTGATCCCACTATTCCAAAAAAAAATTGCCTTAAATTATTGGAGGAAAATTACAGTTTTTTCTATTATTTTTCCAAAAAATATAGTAAATCCTGATGGTACACGGACAACCAGGCAGTAATGATAGTATCTTGTACTTGAACCGGTGGCTCACTTTTTCTAAGTATTGGGGAAGAGGACCGAAACATGCCATTGAAAGACTCTACTGAGACAAAGATGGGTTGTCAAGAACGTAGAGGAGGTAGGATGGGCAAATCGACTTCGATTCTTGAATAATCCACATCACTTCTGCTTCTATTATAACACAAGATTCCTCTTTTCTGTGGAAAAGGCCCGTATCAATAATTATGATTTTACGTATGGACAATTCTTCAATATCTTGTTCATTCGCAACAAAATATTTTCTTTGTGCGTCGGTAACAAAAAAAACATGCTTTTGGGGGGAGAGATACGTACAAAATAAATATACTTTGTCTTCTTTATGGGGTCATATTTCAATAATGGATTTTAATGTGAAAAAATGCTGGGTTCACTTCAATCTTTTGTTGTTTCTTTTTTCTCTTCATTTCCGTTTCTTCATAAAATTCTTGATCCAAATATAGCACAACATCACAAAACTTCACGATAACATTAATGAATATTTATCTAAAGTTTGGCTAATTATTTAGGTGGTCTTTAAATATTTAGTTGCTAATAGAGTAATTTGCACTTTGCACCTTGAAAAGATGGCTAATAGGCACTTTGCATCTTAAAAAAAGAAAAAATAGCATAACGCACCCTGAAATTGATTAAGTTTTGGCAAGTTGCACCCTATTTAATTTTTTTCTCAAAAATCTCAATAAGGGTAAAATATTTCAAAGAAAAGCGAATCCCCTTCGTTCATGTCGCCAATCTAACTCTAGTCACTCGCTCATTTCCACTTCATCGTGATTTTTCTTACAAGCACTCGAAAATAATTAATTAGAAATGTATAAATTTTTTTATGAGTGAAAAAAATTTATCTTCTTTTTCGTCCAACGCTAAAGACTCTATCATTATTAAAGTGATGCACAAGAACGAACCAATTTGTTGTCACGAAATGTAAACTAAATGATACATAACTAAATGAAACATCGTCAGCACAGTAAAATTAGATTCTCAAAAGATTTAAAAGCTTGAAATCTGGTCAAACGTATGTTACATAAAAATCAAAAATGAATTACAGACAACATTTGATATGCATTTTTTTACCTTTCAAAATAAGAAATTTGAAACCACATTCAAGTTGCACTTTCTTGTTTTTCTAAATTAAAAATATATAAAATTTAAAGATGGTATTTTAGAAGTTTAGAAATTGAGAACTTTTATTTTGCTTCATAATTGTATTATTTTGAAAACTTTTTATTTATTTTGGTAAAACCTCCATAAATATAGTGTATACTATTTTTTATATAAGTTGATTATTTTATCTTTAAAAATTTATTTATATTTTATGGATGATTTTCCCCTTTCAAAATCAAATTTTTGGTAAAATATAGGATGTTAGCAACGGAGGGTTTGGGCTATGTCATTCAATAGTTGATTGAGAAAATTTCACTTTCCATCTCATAGGAATTCGCTTATTTTATTTTTTGTCCCACTAAAATTTTATTATTACATTTAGTGCAATTGAACTGAAAATTTGATATTTTTGATTCCAAGCGTTAAAAATAGATGGAAATTTGACATTTAATTATCATTCAGTTTGACTTAGAAAAGTTGATTTGCTCCCAGTAGGTATAGGATGTTAAAGAAGTGCTCTTATAACTAATATCTATTTTCTTTTGAACAGTAAAGTCAAAGTAGATTATTGTGAGTCCGGCATAGGCTAAACCTCTTCTAATTAACAAATAATAATATAACTTGAAATACTCAAACCCTATACATACATTAACGTACGTAGAATATATTCACTTGAAATTGAACCAACAATATTAAAGTAGGTATAGGATGTTAAAGAAGTGCTCTTATAACTAATATCTATTTTCTTTTGAACAGTAAAGTCAAAGTAGATTACTGTGAGTCCGGCATAGGCTAAACCTCTTCTAATTAACAAATAATAATATAACTTGAAATACTCAAACCCTATACATACATTAACGTACGTAGAATATATTCACTTGAAATTGAACCAACAATATTAAAGAGATAGGTTAGTGATCTAGGAATAAACGACCTAGTTCAAGCCGAGCCCAAAAGGTACGACCTGACCGTAAGATAGATTATAGACTGCATTTGAGTCAGACCCAAGTTGCCTACGTACCTTTCTTAAATCAAGTCTAACGTAGTTCCAATATGAAATTAAGGTTCGTATTGATGGCTCGGTAGTAGAGTGAGTAAGTACTAACAAATCTCACGTAAGCCTCCCGCTTCCCAATGAACAGTGCAACTATTTATAGATGTCCACGTTGTACGGATGATACAGGTGTACGAATATGTACTGTACACGTGTTCTTGATGTACGATCGAGATTTGTCGGGTCCTTTTTGGTACTTGACCTGTACACTAAAAACACGCGGGTTTTGTAGTGTTTTGCAAATAAAATAGCTCCAGGGACCAGGAGTGTAATTGCGGTCCACGTCACCCATGACTTCTTCAGAGGGTCATGGCTCGTACATAGTTTGACCCAAGGTATACGATGCATATTACCTATATCATCTACTCCCCCAGTTTATAATTGTAGGATTCTAATCATTAAATTATAAATTTATTCAAACGGCGTTCCACGTCAGCCTGATCTTTTTTTTTATATTGGAATCCGCGTCCCATACTCATTACATCTGTCAGAATAGGGTCTAGGGTACATGCTTCGGGGTAATCAATCGCCCTAGTCGTGTCACCGTTCGATCATTTTGTCGCATTGATCTGGTCCCTTAATTCTAGGGTTTGTCTCATATATATATAGGTGTTGCTTCTTACAAAATTCATTTGTTATCGCCTCTCTGAAATCTCAGTGCCCCGTTATCAGTCTGCTTCGTCCATACGAGTCATTGGATTCACATCTTACCCTTATCTCGGTACATTTCTTGTTCCCTTAACTGATTCTAGCTGATCTATTTTTCTTGCATCGTTTAACACATGACTTTCGAATGTTCGAACGATATATTAGATATTGTAGGCAGTGAGTGTAATGATGCAGTGGTTGGTGTAGACATAAATCGTAGTTCTTCCTCTTCTAGTCATAGTGATAATTCAGAAAGTTCGAGCTCCATCGATGGTTCTAATTCATCAACAGGCTCGGATCTTTCTAGTGATCTTGAAGGAAATACTGACATTAACTACGTTATTTTCGACAATATTGATGAGGCTGAGTCTAGGATTAAGTGGTTAGGAGTTAGATCGTCCATTTCAGTAGGTCGTGTCACCCAGATTTCAAAGAAATATTTGCATTCCTCCGGATTATGAAATTAGAATTCCGGGGCCAGAGGATTGAATCCATACTCCCCCCAGGAATTTCCGAACCTTCCACATAGCCCATTTGGCAGCGGGACTGCGTTTTCCATTGCATCCCTTCATTGTTACTTTTCTAAATAAACTTCATCTATGTCCGAGTCAATGGTTACCCAACTGCTATCGTCACCTAGCCTACTTTATCGTGTTGATGTCTGTGTACGGGGCTGAGGCCAACCTCGAAAATTTCAAAGTGATTTTCACCATTAACCGATGTGCGTCAGTCGCCGAGGTGGGTTATTACTATATATCACCTCGAAAAGGATGTCGATTTCAGGCTAATCCGAAGGATTCTTACGGAGCATGGAAAGATAAATATTTTTATCTCGCTCAACCCGGGTTGGAACCCTGAGTCGTAAGTCGTGTCTGGAATTTAGATGCTCCTGTAGGTCTGAATCGAGTAGGCAAGCCTACCATTTCTGGGGCAGACTTGGACGATCTGCTAAATTGGTACTATAAGTCTGACCTTACAAACGAGTCTGTGTTGCGAGCATGCGGATTAAGTGTTGCCGATGTGATGCCCTGTGTCGATATAGGTATAGGAGTTGTTTCTGTTATTTCCTATGTCTGCAGTTTATGTGCATATACATGAGTTGGTAATTCAGTGTTTCCTTATTCCTTGTATTAATAGGAATGGCTGCTCGTAATGCTAAGATGGAGCGCAAAATGATCGAGGATCGAGAGGCAGCGAAGAAGAAGGGGACTGGGACCTCGGAGAAACAGCCCAATCGAGGTGAAATTGTTATTGAGCCTAACGATCCTCAGATTAATACAAGCAAGGTGAATGTCTCTACGACTCCTGCCGCAATAGCTCCGTCTAAGCGAGTAACCCCGACTGCTTCAGAACGTAAGAGACCAGCGACCACGTCAGTAGATCCACGCCCCGCAAAGAAAGGTGGCTCGACTTCACATTCTGAAGCATCATCGTCTGCTGGACCGTGTTTCATTGCTCCTGCACCCGGGTTCTATGACACTTCAGATGAACGGGGAATGACGGAGGCATTGGGATTGCTGGAAGCCCGTTCTTTGCATGACTTCGGCGAATTTAAGATAGCTGAGCGTGGCCCAATTGACTCTGAAAAAAGAAAGGTTAGAATGCACCCTCGTATTTACGAGGACAGCAGTGTCTTCTTGGACAAAACTAGCGACACAACTATGGAACTGTATATACACAGCATGCTTCCCCGAGATAGGACCATTCTGTTGAAGCACGCCCATCCTTGGGTCGAGAAACATGGGGCTTCACTGACTAATCAGGTAAATTTATCTATTCTGTTCGTGATTATAATCTATACTTCCTTTCTATGAATTTGAACGCAGCTATAATTCGAACTTGTGCGTACATGCTTCCTCCTGGTCTCGTAGGTTAATCTGTGCATGCACCAGTTGTCACTAACTTGCTCTCACTACAAGCATGAGAGTGAAACTGTGGCTAAGAAGTTTCAAGAGTATCGGAGTAGTATGACTTCAAAATTGGCCGCGGCCGAAGAAATTCAAAAAAAACATGAAATGAACCAGAAAAAATACGAAGCCATGCTAGAAGAAGTGAAAAGAGGGAAGGAGAAGGAAAAGGATATGAAGGTGACGATGGCCAATTTAGAGAAGAAAGTAGAACAAGCTCGTTCAGTGTACGAGACTGAAAAGAAAAAAACATTTGTGGAGGGTGTTAACGAGGGAATCAAGCGGTATACAGCTTCCCCGCAATTAATGGCTCGTTTAGCCAGTGTGGCTGCTGAGGCTCGTCGAAGAGCAATCAGAGAATTTCTGAACTCGGAGTAGATGGACAATCTTCTGATTTCAAAAGCTGTGAACGATCAATATGACGATTTTTATAAGGTCGTTGATTATTTGAAGCAGATTGATGGTTTCAAACCTACAATTGTCGTAGATGAGTTCGTGGAGGAATATTTGACTAGGGGATTGCTTCGACCCTCACTTACTGAGGATGATGCAACTGAACTCATCGATGTTCTTGAGTTTTAGGCATTGATTGATGAGGTTGAGGAAAAACGAAAAACACAAGCTAGCTCGGGTTTTATGCTCCAACTAGAAGATATCACCGATAAGGGTGAACCTACCGAGGTTGCCACCACCAATCAGGTATTCAATTTCCCAAGTTCGTATACTTCCCTATTTGTGTTCATGCAATTTGGCCATTTGAAAAGATAATCCATGTTTGCAGATTACAATGGAATCAGTGGAAAGGGAAGCAAGACTAACACAGACTATGCTAGAGCATGAAATCACCACAAGTGAGCTAGATGCCCTTATAGATTGTGATACTGCTGCTGGACATATCTATTCCTCAATTCTCAAAATGATGGTGAGAAAGAAGCTGGGAGCATCGCTCGAGAGGCTAAGGATGTGAATCGTGATCCAGAATGATTAACTTATTTTTGACCTGATCTCTGCAATGTTATATTACTTTGGGGGTGGTTCGTAGTAAATCAGGGTTGTAGTTTTTTTATTATACTTTGGAAATGTTCTTGTAAGATGTTATACTTATCGTGATTCTTCATGTTATGTTGATGCAAGATGTTTCTATTTAATAGAAATTCTACTTATTCGCTGTTCGTAGTAATCGACCCATATGTTTGGTATGAGTTAGACATTGACCAATAATTTCATTCTCGGATGTTTTCATTAACAATTTCTGCTTCACTCACGTCAATCATTACGAGATACAATAATCAAAAGTACAATATCAAGCATAAAATCTTCTCAAGTTATCAATATTCCATGGTCTTGGCAGATCTTTACCATCCAAATCTTGTAGCAGATATGTCATTCCCTTCGTTATTTCCGTTACCTTAAAAAGACCTTCCCAATTTGGTTCGAGCTTTCGCACTGTCTTCGACACTTCTACTTTTTTTTAGAACATAGTCTCCCACTTGAAAATCTCTGGGTTTTACCCGTTTATTGTATGCCCGTAACATTGTGTTTTTGTGTCTTAATATGGAAGCATAAGTCTTATCTTGTATTTCATTCACCGTATCAAGTTCAAAAGTACGCTCCTCCTCATTTTTCGTAGCATCATAATTTGCTACCCTGTCCGTTAGCATTCCTACTTCGGCCGTGATTACTGCATCGGAGCCATAAACGAGGCAAAATGGGGTTTCTCCAGTGGAAGATCGGGGGGTCGTTCTATACGCCCATAGCACGCCAGGATGTTCGTCTGCCCATTTGCCTCGTTCACCATCGAGCCTGGTTTTCAAGTGTTGAAGTATTATCCGATTGGCTACTTCAGTTAAACCGTTCGATTGTGGGTGCCCAACTGCAGTGAAGTTTTGGTGTATTTTCAATTCCTTACACCAAGAAGTTATCACCTTCCCATTAAATTGATTACCGTTGTCAGAGATTAATACTCGCGGAATTCCAAACCTGCAAATTATATTCTTCCCTATTAAATAGAACAATTTGTTTTTATGGATTTAATTTGAAACCAGCCTCGTATTCAATTTGATATGTAAATCACCTGCAAATTATATTCTTCCAGATGAAATCAATTACAGTGTTTTCAGTTATTCGGGCTACGGCTTCTGCCTCGATCCATTTTGTAAAATGTTCGACTGCAAGGATAATGAACTTCTTTTGTCCTTGAGTCGGGGGGAAAGGGCCTGCAATGGTAACTGGACATTGTTAGTTCGTGTCGGAGATTTGATCAGCTATTGTTCAATAAAAAAGTAATTGACCTAATATGTCGATACCCCATTGATCGAATGGGTAAGCTATTTTGATTGATTCCATGACATGCCCAGGTTGATGAATTAAATTTGCGTGTATTTGACATTCCTTGCAGTGTTTGACGAATTTTATCGCATCTTGTACTAGGGTTGGCCAAAAATAACCTTGCCTCGTTATTTTTTGGGCTAAGGACCGACCGGCAGAGTGATTTCCACAGCTCCCCTGATGTATTTCGTTCATGACATATTCCACCTCATCCTTACTCAAACAACGTAACAACACCCCCCGAAATAGATTTTTTATAAAGTTCTCCGTTCATCATTGTGAACCGAACACTACGGTGCATCAATCGACGAGCTTCAATCTTTTCTTCAGGTAAGCATTGCTCTGTCAGAAATCGTATAATGGGTTGTTTCCAGTCATTTCCTTCTTCGATAACTATTACGGGGGTAGACGTTTGAAGTTCAGATTGTTGCGACGTGAGCAAGGTGATTTGTCTATTCGTGCAGCCTACGATTTGATTGGCAAACTTAGCTAAAGCATCGGCCCGATCATTCTCTTCGCGAGGGATTTGTAGAAGTTCAAAATGATCAAGATGTGACGTAAATTCTTTTACCCTCGCCAAGTATTTTATCATTGTTTTTTCTCTCGCGTCGTATGTACCATTCACTTGTTTGGCTATAAGTTGAGAGTCCGTAAAAACACACAATCTCTTGATATTCAGTGATTCTGCTAATTTCAGACCAGAAATCAGTGCCTCGTATTCAGCTTCATTGTTAGTAACATCAAAGTCGAACTTGACAGCAAACTCCAAGTCCTCGTCTTTCGGGGAGTGAAACCAGATACCCGCTCCTCCTCTTTTTGACATCGAGGAGCCATCTACATGCAGTAGCCAAGGGTCTTGTATTTATGCTTCAATGGAAATTACTTCAGGGGTCGTGTTCTCTACCAAAAATTCCGCCATAACCTGAGCCTTTATCGCCGCCCTTGGTTTGTATTCAACACTGAACTCCCCCAACTCGATAGCCCATTTCACCATTCTTCCCGATGCGTCAGGCTTGCCTAATGTTTGTTTGAGTGGCTGGTCTGTTAGCACAATAATATGATGAGAATGAAAGTACGGTCGTAATTTACGAGCCGCGGTTACCATGGCCAAACCTCATTTTTCAATTCCCACATAATTTTGTTCAGCCCCTTGCATGAGTTTGCTCACATAATAGACAGGTTTGTGTTCTCTTTGCAAATTCGGAACCAAGACGGCACTGATCGCTACTGGTGATACAGCTAAGTAAAGGTATAGCGGCTCGTTGGGTATTGGCTTGGTCAATAATGGAGGTGACATTAAATAATTTTTAAGATCTTGGAATGCTTGCTCACATTCATCAGTCCACTCGAAATTTTTTAAATGACGCAAGACTTTAAAGAAATGGAGCCCCTTATCCGCGGACCTTGATATAAAACGATTGAGACTTGCCATACGACCCGTTAGTTTCTGGACCTCTTTAATAGATTGAGTTGATTGCATTTTTAAAATAGCGTCAATCTTGTCTGGGTTTGCTTTAATACCTCGTTCTGACACTAATATCCCAAAAATTTTCCACCCCGTACTCCGAAGGTGCATTTGCCAGGGTTTAATTTCATGTCATACTTATTCATAATTTGAAAAGATCGTTTCAAGTGATCTAAATGGTATAGCTCTTTAGTGCTTTTTACTAACATGTCATCAATATAAACCTCCATGGTTCGGCCTATTTCGTTTTTAAACATCATATTTACAAGTCGTTGGTACGTTTCCCCAGAGTTACGTAATCCAATATACGCCCTTGGCAGTAATGAAAGATCTTTTATCACGGTCCTCTTTTGCCATCATTATTTGGTTGAAACCCGCATCCATCATACTTAACAATGCACTCTCAGCAGTGGAATCTACGAGTAAATCAATACGAGGCAAGGGGTAAGGGTCACGAGGGCAAACTTTGTTTAAATCGGTAAAATCAGTACACATTCGCCATTTGCCATCAGTTTTTGGCACTATAACTACATTGGCTAACCAATCAGTAAAATGAATTTCATTGATATAGCCTACATCTAATAATTTCTTCACTTCTGCCTCGATTATTGCATTCTTCTCCGAACCAAAGTTACTGTGCTTCTGTCTGACAGGTTTGGATCTTGGGTCGACATTCAGGCGATGTTCAATAATAGAAGGATCAATACCCTTGATATCAGCAGCAGTCCAAGCAAAAAATCTCTGTTATTCCGAAGAAAGTGCACCAATTTCTCTTCCATCTCTGGGCTTAAGTCAGTACCAATCCTTATGATCTTCTCTGGGTCGTTCTCATACAACTGAATGGTTTTGTTCTGCATGGGTGTAATTGAAGTATCAGGTGCTTCGGGTTTGTATTTACCTCGCTCTTTTTTCTCTTCGGGTTTGTATTTACTTCGCTCTTTTTTCTTTTTGCCCTTCATTGCCTCCAGTTCTTCAAGAGTAATTTTCCCAAGTAATTCTGAGGCTGCTATTCGAACCAGGTTTATCTCTGGGATCTCCCTCTTTGTTTTCCTATCCTCTTTCTTGGGTTGTTCCAATGACGTAACATAGCATTGCCTAGCTTCCAACTGATTGCCCCGTACTTCACCAATACCGGCCTTAGTTTTGAATTTCATCTTTAAATGCATCGTTGATACTATTGCCTCGAACTTATTCAGCATGGGTGGACCCACAATCATATTGTATGCAAATGGGGAGTCAACCACCAGGAAGGTCACCCGCATCGTTTTTCTTTTGGGGTATTGTCCCAAAGATACATCTAACTTAATCGAACCTTTGGGAAGGATTTGAGATCCAGTGAATCCCATCAGTGGAGTATGCACAGGTCGTAAATCAGTTAGCTCTAACTCCATCTTCTGTAGGACTCCCCAAAAAATTATGTCAGCCGAACTGCCTGTGTCGACTAATACTTTATGTACCGCAAAATTCGCAACATCCATTGTGATTACCATTGGGTCGTTGTGTGGAACTAGCATTCCCTCTAAATCTTTATCGGTAAATGTGATAGGTTCATCTTTCACTCCTAAAGTTAATACCATCTCCGATCGATTTCTATGAGATTCGGATGATAATTCTCGTAAGTATTTCTTTCGTGCACTCGATGTGTCACCCAATGCCGGGCCTCCAGAAATTACAAATATGTTTCCTCTCTCTGGTAAATTTTGCCTATCAATTTCACCCGTATCCCGAATTTGCTCGTGTCTTTCATCTCGTCGATAACCATTCCCCATGCCCTGCTGATTACGGTCCGTATTATACGAATGATCGTGTGGTTGATATGATCGTCTGTCTGGTGAATTGCTCCTGGGCCTATGATTTCTGTCCATCTCTGATCTGTCCACAAAATTACGAAGGTATCCTTCTCTGACTAAGCGCTCGATCTCGTCCTTCAATTGATAACACTCATCTGTATCATGACCCCTTTCTCGGTGATACTCACAATATTTGTGTAGTGCGCCTCTGTTAACTGATCTTAACGGCCTTGGCGGTATTATTTTCTCGGCGTGCCTGGAGTATCGAATGGCTAAGAAAGTCTCTTTCATGGAAGTATTCAATGGGGCGTACTTCTCATATTTCTGAAATGACGGGGTCGTTCGTGGTCCTTTCTGGACCCCGACCCCATGAGTCGTATATCTGATCCTCCCTTTCGATCTCTATATGGATCGTTCGTAGGGGGTTTTTCATATTTCTCACTGTTTTTATCACTCGATTCCTGTACGAATTGTTCGTGGGATTTGCACTTTCGGAGTTTTTCATTATATTCATCTCCTCCTCGTTGATATACTGCTCTGTCAATTCCATCATCCGTTCGTGCGAATTCGGGGGTTGTTGGGCAATAGTGTTTGTGAATGATCCAGCTTTCAACCCCTGTAGTAAAATTCCGACCATCAGTTCGTTAGTTAGATCCGGGAAGTCCAGCACTTCCTGATTAAAGCGATGCATGAAGTCTCTCAATGTTTCATTCATATTCTGTTTCATTCCCATTATCATTGAAATGGATTTTTTGGCTCGCTTGTTCGTGGCAAAATGGTGCTCGAATTTCTTGATTAGTTGAGTATAAGAAGTTATGGATCCACTGGGCTGGCTCGTAAACCATTCCTGCGCTCTGCCTGTTAAAGTCGAGATAAAAATTCTTGCGTTTACCGCATCAGATTGATCTTGAAATGACATAAGTAATTCAAAAGAAGTAACGTGAGGTGTAGGATCCCCTGTTCCATCAAATTTGGGTAGCGCGGGAATGACGAAGCTTTTGTCAGGCAGTTCTGTCATGATCTCTTCCGAGAAAGGTGCATTTCGTGCCATAAGGGAGGTGATATTCCGGACACGCCTTATAGTTTCCATTTGTGTTTGGGGTGCCGCTTCGTTTTCCTTGGGTCTTGCCGACCCACCCTCCGTCTCTGCAGTTTCATCGAAAAGCCTTCTTGGCATAACAGACGCTTTCTCCATTCTTTGCCTCATCATTTCTTCCACCTGAGCGTGAACCCTACGATCCAGCTCTTCCTGCGTTAATGTTATCATAGCACTAGAACTTGCCCCCAAATATCGTGCAAGGGGCGTTTCCTCCATGCTTGCTTCCTGATTTTCCATTGGCCCTGCGCAAAAACCTCAGCGATTTGTTAGTAAATTCCCACAGACGGCGCCACCTGATCTAGGTCGAAATAAACGACCTAGTTCAGGCCGAGCCCAAAAGGTACGACCTGACTGTAAGATAGATTATAGACTGCACTTGGGTCAGACCCAAGTTGCCTACGTACCTTTCTTAAGGATCAAGTCTAACGTAGTTCCAATATGAAATTAAGGTTCGTAATGATGGCTCGGTAGTAGAGTGAGTAAGTACTAACAAATCTCACGTAAGCCTCCCGTTTCCCAATGAACATTGCAACTATTTATAGAAGTCCACGTGTACGGATGATACAGGTGTACGAATATGTACTGTACACGTGTTCTTGATGTACGATCGAGATTTGTCGGATCCTTTTTGGTACTTGACCCGTACAGTAAAAACACGCGGGTTTTGTAGTGTTTTGCAAATAAAATAGCTCCAGGGACCAGGAGTGTAATTGCGGTCCACGTCACCCATGACTTCTTCAGAGGGTCATGGCTCGTACATAGTTCGACCCAAGGTATACGATGCATATCACCTATATCAGTTAGTTATTAATAGGATGGAAAAGTGCCTTTTAAAACTAATAAATACAAAAGTGACATACTAACCACTCCATTAGAGATCCAAATTAAATATCCAACACACAAATCACTATCTATCTTATTGATCATGAAAATCTTACTCATGTTAAATAAGTATATTTTGAATCATGGATCAATCGAAATATTTGGCTTAACAATGTGATGTGGCAAAATCTTGTCACCATAAAAAGATATCAGTGCATTATATATAGGGTCCCTGTAATTCTTAAGTAAAGCGAGCCAGGAAAAATAATTATTATCTTATCAAAATAATTAATGATACTGCCAAAATTCATAATTAATTACAATAAAATAGTATTTTCTTCTTTGATACTCCTGACTTTGTCCATTTTGATATTTAAATCAGTTGTTACTCTTTTTTTATTTAATTGATGCTGTGAAAATTCGTATTTTATTAGAATATTTATGTAGAGAGAACATTACAAATGTGTTTTACGCGCTAAATATTATTGTATAGTTAGTCCACATCATCAATTCTTAGATGAAATAGACCAAGTAAATTAGTTCGAAGAGTTTACTGTTTAAGTACAAAGAGAAAAAATTAGTGTCTACTCATTTGGTGTATATTACTAGTTAACCTTTTTTTATTAATATTGTTTTCCTAAATAGTGTATATTATATATAAGTCACTCTTGAAGATATCCCATGTTAGAACTAGTGTGTTTCATCAAGATACATGAATATTCATCATATTATATTTACTTGATATGATTATTATCGGTTCTGAAATACTTAATATAGATACTTGTTATGTACTTGTCCGACAATACCATCCTTATTATATTATTTTGTAGGATATAACTCATGGTGTATTGTTAGAAAAATATAGAAATCGGAATAATCAAACAATTTCTATGAAACATTGTTTTCTTCAGGCAAGACAACTAATCAATCATGAAAAAAGTAACACTATATACTGTAGCTACTAACTTGGAAAGCCTAATTTTGCAGCTCCTAGCTAGCTAGCTAGGGTTGCCAAATGTAGAACATACTAAAATTATGACAATATCATACAGTCTTAACTTTACCACATTTAGCATATTGGTACGTACGTATATCATTAAGATAAACATTTTAATTATATGCTTGACATATACTTATACACGGAACATTAGATGAAAACAAATACAAAATCCAAACCTGAATGAAAAAGAAAACAACACATAACAAACCCTAATTAGTATTCCAAAATACAACCACATATAATATTATATGTATCCCAGTGAAGTCTTGGCATATGTTACTTTATTCAACTTGAGTTAATATATATATATATATAGTGTCTCAATGAATAAAGATTTAGAGCTATAGCTGAATTAATTATCTCCAAACAGGTAGCCTAGAGAAGAATCTCCACCAGGCACAGACTTAACCTTTGTGGAAGGACGACCCTGTTGCATAAACAAAAACTGCTAATTAAGGATCGATATTATGGTAAAATTTCAGACATTTTATATATATATATATATATATACTCACAGTGATGAATAAATTTCCAGAAGTTTGGGAATTGTTGGAGAGTTTAGTTTCAGGCTTATCGTCGGCGGGCATATCAATTCCGTAAGGCGGAAGAGCCGGCGGAGACGCAGCGGATGGTGCCTCATTATTATTCTTCTTATTATCAGAGCCAAACAGATATCCTAGAGAGCTTTGCCCACCTCCAGAGCTTCCACCTCTTTTCATTTTTTGGTTTGTTAATGGGGAGAGATGATATCTGCATATACATATATATATATATATATATATATATATATATATATATATATATATATATATATATATATATATATATATATATATATATACAGTTGAACTACAACAGTGAATATTAATACATAAAATAAATAGTTACCATCACTTAATTGATTACTGTATACAAATACATGGTTCATACAAGCTTTTGCCCGTCTAATTAAAGAAGTGAAGTTAATATAGCTAGGTCATAAACTATTGTCTATCAACTCTAGTTTAAATGTGTATAATTAGATATCCTTGCATTTTGCTACTTTAAACGACACTGCATGTTTCTTCTAAAAAAGAAAAGGTAAAAAACTCACATATGAAATATTTCATTTACTGAAATCCTCCTATGAAAAAATATAGCCTGAAAACCTTTTGTGTAATTTTGAAATTGCACACTTTCCATTTCTTTCTATTTACTTTAACACTATTAATTTTTTTCTTTATATATACCCGTTATATTCTTCATACTTAATCAAGTAAAACACTATATTTTATTTATTTGATTTCTGATAAAAACGAAAATAGATAATAGTTTATTCAAACGAGAAATAAGTAAATAAACAAGAACCAAACGTTCTTGCCCCAAATTATCAAGAACTAACGTTCTTGATCCCAAAGCCAAAAGAGGTTCCAATTATTGATCAACTCTTTGATAAGCCAAAAGAGGTTCCAATTATTGATCAACTCTTTGATAAGAATAACAAAACCTAGCCACCCTATTTATAATAGAGCAAACCATAATTACCAAAATAAAATAACCATTCACTTAGGAAAGGAAATAACAAAAAATCCTATCAACTAGGAATAAAATATGCAATCAGAATAATCAACCCTAAATAATCAAATCTTTCCGAATCTTCCAAATCTTCCTAAAATCCGCTCCATAACAATTCCACCGCCCTTAAAAACAGCCTTGTCCCCAAGGCTGTACTCAAGGAAGCTTTGCATGTGCTCAGGTAGAAAACGAATTCTGTTTGTAAAATATCTGCGTTTGTAACTTTGCTTTGCACATGGAATTTTGTTGCCTTCCCTTAGGTTGTGTATCTTGAAGTGTTGTTCAACTCCGACAATCCACCCAAGTGGATCAATGTTATCAGAAACTGGAAGAGGGGCTTGTGTGACGACCTTCGCCTCTTCACTTAGAATAGGAGCAGATGGTATGCTCAAGTTGTGAGCAAGATCAGAATTTTTCTGCCCCGCCTCAAATTCGGCAGAATTTTTCTGCCCCATCTCAGATTCAACAGAATTTTTCTGCCCCGTCTCAGATTCGACAGAATTTTTCCGTCCCGTCTCAGATTCGACAGAATTTTTTCGCCCCGTCTCAGATTCGGCAGAATTTTTTCGCCCCATCTCGGATTTAGCAGAATTTCTCTGCCCTGTCTCAGATTCGGCAAATACAATAGGTGGCGATGCCCCAAGGTTGGACCGCAACATCGTCAACAATGCAATGAACTCATCGAACTTCTCAGTGACCTTATCGAACTTCTCGAACTTTTGATCAAATTTCAATTCGAGTAACGCAATCCTCTCCGCTAGCGCCTTCTGATTTTCCTCCAGGGTGGTGAGACGATCCTCATCGGAACGATTCATGATGATGGTGAGTGAGAGATCCGGCAGTGGTGGTGGGTTTTGATCCGGCAGGTCGGACCAAATTGATAAAAACGAAAATAGATAATAGTTTATTCAAACGAGAAATAAGTAAATAAACAAGAACCAAACGTTCTTGCCCCAAATTATCAAGAACTAACGTTCTTGATCCCAAAGCCAAAAGAGGTTCCAATTATTGATCAACTCTTTGATAAGAATAACAAAACCTAGCCACCCTATTTATAATAGAGCAAACCCTAATTACCAAAATAAAATAACCATTCACTTAGGAAAGGAAATAACAAAAAATCCTATCAACTAGGAATAAAATATGCAATCAGAATAATCAACCTTAAATAATCAAATCTTTCCGAATCTTCCAAATCTTCCTAAAATCCGCTCCATAACAATTTCCATGTGTGTGTCTAACAGAGAGAAGCCATAAGAAAGTTTAGGATTTTGAATATTCCTTCAAAATTTTGGAAGAAAATAGCATATCGAAATATATTTACTTCAAAATAACAGAAAACACATTCATATTTTTCTTTTTTAATTGCAAAATTTGGTTTGTCGCTGAAGAATCGAAACAAAAAACAAAATATTATTGTTTTTGTTCAGCTTATTAAAATGTTCGTTATATTTACAATTTTCTCAAATCTTTAATTAATATTTTATAATTTTTTAAAAATTTGATTTAATATCTTCTTTTTTGTGTGATTAGGGCTTGATAACTCATTTGAATAAAATAACAAGATTTCGACCGATCTACTTAAAGTGTAGGGCAATTCTACCCTAAAAATAATAAAAAACTTAATGTATTTTAGTTCATAATATTTTTGTGAAAAAAAGGAATATGATGCGGGATCAAATAGTAGTGTCACGTGAGGGTCACGTGGGGATAGGATCCGACCCGACTCACGAAGACCAGGTAGAGTGTTTTTAGATAGTGGGGCTGCGCTCGGTAACTTCGAGCTGCCTACGTACCTAGTTAGATAGGATCAAGCATCTTCGTAGTTCTCAGATATTATACTCCTCAATCTCGTGGATTTGGGAGAGTATTTAGTAGTTCTAGTTTTTGGAGTGTAAACCAGATAATCCCCTGTTTAGTTAATCAAGATGGTATTTATAGAGAATTTGGTTGGGCCATGGGCTCGCATTATTGGGCCCTCGGTTGAAGGCCCACAACAACAACGTATTAATGTTACTTTTATATCAATTCCATTATTAAATTATGGTAATGCACCTAATCATAATTAGGGACCCATCATATGCCCTCCACTCCCGAGTTCTCGACTGAGTGGGCTCTCGGGAGTAGAAAGTCGGAGATATGAAAAATTTTCTTCTTCATGAAGGCTCTCCCTTTAACTCTTGAGGGTGGTATATTCCAACTCGAATTCTCAAGGAAAGACTTCTCCCTCCTCGTGTTGTATCAAGCGTGCATGCAGGTAGGTGAACCCGATAAGTCGAGGAACATAGCCCAAAAGCTCGATGGGGTAGCATTATTCATGGTCGTAGAGAGGGCTCGGGATGCCCTTGGTCGAGAGAGGGCGTGGCCCCCTGGGGCGCGCACCCTGGGACTATCCACCCCAAGGGTATTCACCACGGGGGCATCCACCACGAGGGTATTCATTTCGGGGGTATCCACCTCGAGGATATTCACCCTTGGGGTATCCACCTCAAGGGTATTCATCCCGGGGGTATCCACCTCGAGGGTATTCATCTTGGGGGTATCCACCTCGGAGGTATTCACCCCGGGGGCATCCACCTCGAGGGTATTCACCTCAAGGGTATACACCTCGAAGGTATCCACCCCGAGGTTATCAACCTCAAGGGTATTCACCTCGGGGGCATCCACCTCAGAGGTATTCATCTCGGGGGTATCCACCTCAAGGGTATTCACCTCGGAGGTATTCACCTCAAGGGTATTCACCTCGGGGGTATTCACCTCAAGGGTATTCATCTCAGAGGTATTCACCCCGAGGGTATCCACCTCAAGGGTATTCACCCCGGGGGCATCCACCTCGGGGGTATCCACCTCAAGGGTATTCACCTTGGGGGTATTCACCTCAAGGATATTCACCTCAGAGGTATTCATCTCGTGGGTATTCACCCCGAGGGTGTCCACCTCAAGGATATTCACCCCGGGGGTATCCACCTCAAGGGTATTCACCTCGGGGGCGTCCACCTCGGGGGTATTAACTTCAAGGGTATTCACCTCAAGGGTATTCACCTCGGGGGTATTCACCTCAAGGGTATTTACCTCGGAGGTATTCACTCTGGGGGTATCCACCTCGGGGGTATTCACCGTGGGAGTATCCACCTGGGAGGTATTCACCTCGGGGGTATCCACCTCAAGGGTCCGTTAGGGGAGATTAAATTTTTTTTTGAATTTTTAATGCTATAACTTTGTTCTACGCCCCCCATGTCGAAGGCCTTAGGCGTAACTTTGTTCTACGCCCCACATGTCGAAGGCCTTAGGCGTGAACGTTGTTGTCGAGGTATGGTGAGCTTCTCATGATGGTGAGTCTCGACTTTATTTTTCTTGTGTTGATATTATGTTTAAGTAAGCCGAGCCCTTATGTTTGAGTATGCCGTGTCCCTTGACCCTATGCCCCCTTGTCGAAGCCAGCAGGCTAGGAAGACATGGAGGGAGCGTGATGGGTTTGACACTTGTGAATACCAGTCGTAAAGGCCAATGTTTAAGTAAGGATGGAGGAAGGGCGATGAGCCTTAGCCTCTATCCGTTAAGGAATGGGGAGTGTGGCGAGGGGTTTCATCCTCTAGTCATTAAGTAGTGGTGGGACGATGAGACTCATTCTCTAGGAGGGGCGATGAGCCTCAACCTCTAGTGACTAAGTAGCGGGGATGCGATGTGCCTCCTCTTTTAGGGGGGCGATGAGCCTCCTCGTCTAGGGGGGCGATGAGCCTCAGCCTCTAGTGACTAAGTAGTGGGGAGGCGATGTGCATCCTCGTCTAGGGGAGACGATGAGTCTCAGCCTCTAGTAACTAAATAGTGGGGAGGCGATCTGCCTCCTCGTCTAGGGGGGGCAATGAGCCTCAGCCTCTAGTGACTAAGTAGCGGGGAGGCGATGTGCCTCCTTGTCTAGGGAGAGGCGGTAAGCCTCAGCCTCTAGTGATTAAGTGGTGGGGAGGCGATGTGTCTCCTCCTCTAGAGGGGGCGATGAGCCTTAGCCTCTATGGTTAAGTAAAAAAAACAGGCCGCATGGACATAAACGTGATGCGTTGGGCATTTTTATTGAACTCTTGGGAGCCTCAACCCCTATTTAAGGGCAAGTAGGGGTGATGAACCCTCGGGAGCCTGGATCTCGACACCCGATAATACTTAGACAAAATAAAATCTTCGATACATACAAGTTGATGTAAAGGAAAATTAGACAGTCGTTATTATAAAAAGTATGCTCGAAAGGGCACAGTGTCACATGGCTGGTCTAGGCCAACTCAATACATGCTTAGAAATCAACAATCAAACATTTAAAAGTGTGCTCGAATATGCACCTTATTCAACGCTCGGCTCTTGGCTGACTCGACATAATATTTGAAGTAAATAAATAAATCTTGAAAGCTCCGCCTCGTGGCTATTAGCATTATACCTAGTTGGGTTGGTAGTCCCTCAAGGGATGACTCCGTTGACCATGTGGTTATCCATCCTTTCATCGACAGCAGTTGTGGACACCATCTCTTGCGGATAACCTCTCTTGATCAACCTCTCTATCTCCACTCGCAAGTGATGACAGTCCTCGGTGGTATGCCCCTTATCTCGGTGAAAACGGCAGTAGTCATTTGACTTCAGCCTGGTAGGATTGTTTTTCATCTTCTTTGGCCAACTGACCAGTCCTTGCTGCTCTGCTATGACGAGAACATGTTCACGCGATAGGGTAAGCGGCGTGTACTTGGTGAAGCCTTGAGGGGGCATCGACTTGCGCTCCTTGGGCTCTGAAAGATTGTCCTCCTCTCGTGTCTTCCTCTTGCTAGCGCCCAACTCGGCCCTGACGGGGCCAATCAGGCCAATCACTTCCTCGATTCGGATGTACTTCTCGGCTCGAGCCAGTAACTCTTCTAGAGTGGACGGGGGCTTTCCAGCTATGGACTCCTTCAACTTGCTTGAGCGGAGGTTCTGCTGCATGATGCCAGAGAGCAACTCATGGTTGACGTGAGGCACTTTTGATACCACCGCCGAAAAGTGTCTCACATAGTCCCGAAATGGCTCTCCTTCGCATTGAACGATGGTGAATAGTTACGACGCAGTTTTGGGGTACTTCTTATTCATAGAAAAGTGGTGGAGGAACCGCTGTGTCAGTTGCTCGAATCCGATGATGGTATCGAAGGGCAACTGGTTGAACCAAGATAAAGCTCCGCTCGAGAGGGTCGTCCTAAAAATCTTGCAGTGAGCTGCGTCGCTAAGGTCATACATGTCTGCCTTCGCGCTGAACTTATCGAGGTGCTCTTGGGGTCCCCCGTGCCATCATACTCACTTAGGTGAGGGATCTTCATCCTCTGTGGAATTTCCTTGGCTAGGATGGCGGGGCAGAATGGGCTTTGTCTTGGTGGCGCACTGCTGGTGGCACAAGACGCAATTCCTCATATGTTCCCGGCGGAAAAGCCGCCTCTTCCTACGTGATAGGTGGCCGACTATGAGATAGTCCGGAGCAGTTCCTCTCGGGGGTCGGGGGCTTCCGACCTCTGCGAGGGGACCTAATGGACTCCTGCTTGGAATGAGCCTCCTCCGAAAGGTGAGACCTACGAGTTTGGTGAGGAGATCTTCGGGGCTCATGTCTGGAGTGCATCTCGCCACGTGTCGGGGACCTCCAACTTAGGCGAGAAAACCTGCGTGACTCTCGTAGGGATTGGATCCTCTCTCGGGGGTCAGAGTTTTCTGACCTCGGCGAGGGGATTCCTAATATGCACGCTCTCTGTCGCGGCCACGTTGGGGGAGCTCTTGAGGGGAGTCGACACTGGCCTCGGGTTGCCCGTGAGACCTCTCCCTACTTGGAACACCCGAGTGCCTAGACGCTCCCTCCGCGGAGGTCGGGGACCTCCGACCTCGGCGCGAGAGTAAAGGGGCCTGGCGCCTTGAAACGCGCTCGTGGTTGTCACGCCTAGGTGTCGCGCGCGATCGCTGGACTTCGCTTCTTCGGGGGAAAGGCCCTCGAGAGATAGCCGTATAGCGTGTGTCCTGAGGTCTACTCTTGGTGGGGGGGGGGTTGTGTAACACCCCATTTTGGAAAATCTTGCATATCATATTTTTGGCACATAAATACAATTTTATTAGTTTATTATTGCAAATTCATTTAATATTTAACCGAGCTTTATGTTTAAACGATTATAACGAGCTAATATTTTCTCAAGTTTATTTAGTCTTGCAAGATAGCTACACGAAGAGGCCGAGTTCGATCGTGATGTACTCGACACGAAATATTTTTATGCACGAACGAACAAAAAGAAAATATAGATAAGTTGAATATGAAATAATTTCAATACTTAGTATATATATATATATATTGACTAATATGTTTAATAATCAAATAGGTTTCTTTTATTATATATTTTATGTGCAATAATTATGTGGCCTAGATTAAATTGAATGGAAATGCATGCATGATTACCATAATTATTTTTGAGTAAGCATGACATATTAGATGAAAATCACACTCAACCTCTCATACCCCATCAAATCCATAATTATTATATATATATATATATATTGCAAGAGATAAATTATTACACATTTATATATATATATCATTATATATATACACATTTATATATATATATATATATATTATACATATATTTATATATAATACAAGAGATACATGTATATACATGTATTATGCATTTTTTTTATACACTATATATATATATACATAAATGGTGTTATGGATCATTTATACATTACCTCTCTCTCCTCTCTACAACTCTCTCTCCCTTCTCTCTAAACTCTTCACTCTCAACAAATCCTTAACTTTTCTCTCAAAACCGAAGAAACAAAAGCATATCAAGTTGAAAAGGAAGAGTAAGCTCAAGGTATAGTAGTCTCCATTTAAGCATAGAAAACTTTGTTAAGCTTTTAAGAGGTAGTTTTCTCTTTCTTGTTGCTTATTTTCTTCATTTTCTTCTTAAAGATCATGTTTAAGTTGCTAAAAATTAATTGCATGTATGATCAAAAGAGGGATTTCTAGTATGTGATGATTTTTATTGCATGTGTTGTTTTTATGGGGTTGATTGTGAAAATATGTCTTATTTTGGAGTTAAGGGTACAAATGCATGTTGAAAGAGGTATTGCATGTGTATGATTTCTTTACATAAACTCATTGCATGTGTGATCTAAAGATAAATCCCCACAAAATGAAGAGTTTTTGTTGAATAATTTGCTTTTTATGGTTGATCTTCAAATAAGTGTTATTTTAAGTGTTGATGGTGTGAATAAGTGTGAAAGATGGCTTTGCATGTTTAATTTTCCTACCTAAAACTATTGCATGTATGATTTGAGAGTAATCTCCTAGAATTAAGATGAAAATTGTGAAAAATTTTGTTAAATGTGATAGATCTAAAAAAATGTGTCATTTTTAGTATGATTGTGAAATTTCATGTTGAAATTTGACTTTGCATGTTTGATTATCATGTCTAAACTTGTTGCATGTGTAATAATATGATGTTGATGTGGTTCTTATTGAGGATGTTTAGTTATAAAATTTGGAAATGCATTTTTATTTTTGGGAAATATGTGAAGTTGAGCAGTTTGTGAAGAATCTTGAAATTTCAGTCCACTTTGTCGATTTTTATAAATTTTTGTACTTGAAATTTTTAAAAACTGTTTTAGTATATTGTTATATATGATGTTGGAAGTCTATGGTAATTTTTGGAGTTGTGTATGAATTATGATAAATTTTCAAAAATAGTCCCGCTTGAATTACAGTTTTCTATGGTAGCTTTTCGATGTTGTTTAGGTAATCAAATGGGAGAATTTCTTCATGTTAATTTTTCTGGAATCTAAACATCATGTCTAAATGATATGTAGAAAATTTTGAAAGGTTTTGAGTTGTGTGTAATTTTCTAAAATTCTTTGATTATAAACGGCCCGGTGCTCTATCGAAATTTTAAGGTTGCACGGTTTTGAATTTATTTGAAATAGTTCAAGATGTTTTCTCATTCTGAAAATTTTACTGCATGCTCATGTGTGTGTTTTTAAGTGTTTTCTAAAATTTGAGAATTTTCTGAGCAATAAAATAATTTATACAATTATTTTAATTCAGGTTGTTTGTCTTAAAATTATTCATGACAAATCATATGTTTTGTAAGTAAAGCCCATATTCAAAATTTTAATTGGTTTTTAAAAATTTTATGGAATGTTTTACAAAGCTTATGTCTATGCTTCTTTAGGGATTGAATTAGAAATGTTATAGTTATGAATGTTTATATAATAAATGTTAATTTGTTATTGTTTAGCCACTTATAAATTACATATATTTGTTTTTGAAATACATATGTTTTAAAATCTAAATATTGATAAACGGTCGAGTGCAGTACGAGACAACCGGATACTTCAAGAGCTATCCCCGCACTTTAGCGAAACGTCAAGTGGGTAACGTTTAATTTCAGTTACATTAATTAGAATAACTCTTATGTTGATTGAAATGAAACGACATGATAAAGTACCAGGTTGACGAACCTTGGAGTAGACCAGGTCTTCGGACCTTGGAGTTAGGCCAGGTTGACGAACCTTGGAGTAGACCAGGTCTTTGGACCTTGGAGTTAGGCTAGGTCTTCGGACCTTGGAGATGATGCTTTTGACGTATTGGTTAATCTCTTTAACGTAACAGTTAATAACCGTTATCCACTAAGATTTCTAAATCTTACGTTGCTCAGTTTAAATCCTTTTCAGGTTTATCTTACGACGAAGCGGATGAGTAGCTAGCTGCATGGACTTCCCCTAGAAGCATATATTATATATATATATATATATGAATATTACGCTTTTAATATATGTTAATTCGTGGAAATCTGACACTTGGTATTTTG
This sequence comes from Verbascum thapsus, assembly GCA_963669365.1. NCBI lineage: Eukaryota > Viridiplantae > Streptophyta > Magnoliopsida > Lamiales > Scrophulariaceae > Verbascum > Verbascum thapsus. Next base: position 16,891,121 of record OY770104.1, read on the forward strand.
GGAACTACTTTATCAGATTAAGTAAGAAAATTTTCTTTTGTTCATACCAGGTTTTGATTTACAAATGTGGGTATAACACGAGTTCGTTGTGCATGATTAGCTTTTAAAGTTAAGAAAGAAAAAAAATTACTCGTGTGTTTATAATAAAGTCTTCCGTTGAAAATTTATTATGAATACTATATATCTTTTTCACGCTTAAAGTCACGGTGGCAACTCGACTCCTGTTAAGTTGGGGTTGGGGTGCTACAAGTTGGCCTCTCTGGGGGTAGGCTGAGAGTCTCCTCAAGAGGGGAGCCTCAACGCATACTACTGGACTGCCTGGGCGGCTGCTCTGACAGAGGCTTTCTCCACTAGAGCCATAAGCGCCTCCTGAGTGACCTCGAATACCCTCTTTAAGGAAGGGACCACCATCGGGGCTGATGGTGGGGGAAGTGGGTTTGAAGCTTCTCCAGCAGCGGGGTTTGGATGAGTCGCCGGGGCAAAGTCCCTGCTTCCAGCGCCTCCAACAGAAGGGCTGTTGCCCATCCTATCACCATTGGTACGTGCTTGAGACCTAGTCTGCATTCTCAGCGATTGGGTCGAGGTTCCCACAGACGGCGCCAAAATGATGCGGGATCAAATAGTAGTGTCACGTGAGGGTCACGTGGGGATGGGATCCGACCAGACTCACGGCAGACCAGGTAGAGTGTTTTTAGATAGTGGGGCTGCGCTCGGTAACTTCGAGCTGCCTACGTACCTATTTAGATAGGATCAAGCATCTTCGTAGTTCTCAGATATTATACTCCTCAATCTCGTGGATTTGGGATAGTATTTAGTGGTTTTAATTTTTGGAGTGTAAACCAGATAATCTCCAGTTTAGTTAATCAAGATGGTATTTATAGAGATTTTGGTTGGGCCATGAGCTCACTTTATTGGGCCCTCGGTTGAAGGCCCACAGCAACAACGTATTAATGTTGTTTTTATATCAATTCTATTATTAAATTACGGTAATGCCTCTAATCATAATTGGGGACCCATCAGAATACAAGAAGCATTTACCTGTTGTTAGCGAGAAGAGGAGGAATTATTGTGTAATGTTGTTCTTTTTTGTGAAAAAAAAAAGAGTGAAGATGAAGCCATCACGTACAAGACAAAAAGGGCATAAAAGTAAATGACTTAATAACATAATGATCAATAACCACTAAAAATAGCATATGGGGCTCATGTACTTCACCAATCACAGAGGGAGTTTCGTGCAACTAAGATATTCCATTGGAGTTTTTAAAGTTACATTTATTTCATATGGAGTTTTTAACCAATAAAATAATTTTACAAGGGTTTTTTTCATTTTTCCCAAAAAAGTCTTGTGTTGGCAATTTTGGTACACTTCGTTAAAAAAAAATTGGCAATCTAATCACAAATTTGGTCCGAAAATTCAAAATTGACTGAAAAATGTCCATATGGTACCAAATTTGGTGGTATTAGCCCGTGAGGATATAAAATTGTCTACATGACATCCAAATTTGAAGGAAAATTGTCTACAATATTGGCACCTAAAGTTTGGAGGAAAATGAAGGGAAAAGTTAATACAACCCCAAACTCCCCACGTTAAGATAAAATTAAAATCATAATCAAAAAAATTAGAAAATATTGCAATAGTATATTTTGATAGATGAATGAAATATACCGCTTATTATTTATATACATATATATATATATATATTGCAATTGTATATTTGAAATTAATCTTTAGTTTAAATAATCAATTATTTGTTAACAAATAGAATGACATAATATTTAGATAAATGTATAGTTATTGCAAAATAATTGAAACTTATCTTAAAAGTAATAAAAACTTCGGAGAACTTAAAAATATCATAAAAATTATCTTAAATTAATCTCTAATTTAAATATATTTAATTTTTAATGGAGATATTTTTTCTCATTAACAAATTAATTAAAGTTTAAACTTGGGAAAATAAGAAAAAAAGAAAAAGGAAAAGTAAACAATTTTATTAGTGTTTCGAAAAATTCTGAAATATCAGAAAATAATAAGATTTAAAAATTAAAAAATTATTGGAAATTATATCTTAAGCTAATTTGTAAATTTACACAAAACTATCTTTTTACGTGTCCGAGTTCCATTGTAAAAACAAATAACTAAAATCCCCTCAAAATAATAATCTTAAAGATTGTTAACAAAAGTACTTAATAAATATATCAAACTTAAAAAAATCTAATTAAATTAGAAAACGAAATAAAAATAGTTTTGAGAAATCAGAAAATACTTAGAAACAAAAAAATAAATTTTAAAAACAAAGAAAGAAAACAAAATTAAGTAAAACAAAAAAAGTAAGTAAAATACATAATATTAAGGAAACCATTGTTTAATTTAAATGTTATGGAAATAATTTTATAACAACAACTTTATTTAGATGTTAAATATATCAGTGTATATTACCAAAATAATAATAATAATTTAAAAGGCAATAATTAAAATAATATATTTTATCAAAAAAATCATTAAGACATTACCTATAACTTATTTATATTAACTAACAACAATAAATGAAATAAGGCAGATTGTGATAATTATTTATTTAGGAAAATCCAAAAATATAATTTTTCTCATTTATTTTTGGTTCAAGGATTAAAGTAATACAAGTCTAATGTTTCAGGGATCAAAGTACAACAAAAACACACTTATCCTAAAAAATTGATATTTCTAATTTAAAAAGTAATGAAAATGATTAACGTGAGATGAAGTTATAACTTCAAGAATGACAGTGTGACATATTTTATTTCAAGACGTAAAATGAACAAACTTGATACTTTGTAGACTAAGAATGACATTAACTATAAAAACAAGAGAATAAACCCAAAAATGAAATTGATAATATGAAATGACTTGCCCATTATATTGATAGTGGCTAACAACTAGTCATGGATCAAGAAAAATTAAAGATGCTTAATTATATTACATGATTAGGGCTCGTGTCACTTGCATGTAATTAATCATGGCCTTTCAGTTACTTCATGTAGTTCATTTTTAAAAGTCATATTTGATTTAGCTAAATAAACTAGGGTTCAGCAAGAAGTTGATTGAGTAGAGGTGACTTATACATGTTTTTGTTATAATGTTTAAGAAAACTTAATAAATTATTAAATTCTTATCTTGTTGCATGGCACTTGGAGTATAAATTATTGTACACTAATAAAGTTGCAAGAAAATAAACTAATTTAGGGTACGTATTGTGACGGATGATTTAACATCATATGGTTTTGTGGCTCATATGGCCGCTAATCACAATTATTATTTTAAGATATTAATTAGTGGGATTAAAGCAGGAAGCTGCATTTCTTTACAAAGTGAAATGGACAATATAAACTTAACATATATAGCTAGCATAGTTCGGTTGGAGGGGAGCTTGTAGGGCAAAGGTAGGTATTAATTACTTTTTTCTTTTATAATGTAAAGTATCTTCTTTCCTATGCAATTAATATAAGGTGTCTTTCAAAGTTTAATTTAGGTAGAGTCTATATAATTAATTTAGATAGTCAAGCAAAGAAAGAAATTAAGGTTAAGAAAGAGAACCAATAAGAGGGTTTTGCTCATAAAAGTAATGAATTCTTAGAGTTATAATCCTCGAATAAAGAATTTATATCACTTATGTTTGGTCAAGGAGCTTTCAAAATATTTCCAATTTCCACAAGGCAAATTTGGTGCTTTAATAATATTTATGTAAGGAAAAAAGGAAAATAAATTAAAGATAACATTTCTTGATGGATGGCCCTCAATTCATATCTTTAGTGACGTTCACTTAACATTGTTTTGAAAATATGTACCAACGAACTTGATTTATGATTCAAAGGGTAGGGTGATGATGATTATATAGACACTTTCTTGTGCTATTACTGTTTTATTAAATATGAGTTGAAATGCTATTATTGACATGATGATAGGAAAACCGAAAACATATTGCAGCAGAATACGCATTTATTTATTTAACAAAGTAGGTAGGTAGATGGGATTAGACATGACCTCGGATGTTGGATCTTTGCTTTTATCATAAAAAAAAACTATGTTTATTTATGTTTTTGGGATGAAATTTTAAATTTTTCTCGAGAATGACGTACTATAAAAATTAGGTATTTGTTTATATTTTTAAAATTAGGTTGAAAGTTGTAAAAAATGTCAAATCAATAGTGATATGTTGATGGATGATGTATAGAATAATTATATTATTGGTGTATATAATGATTATGTAAATTAAAAATAAAAAAAAATGGATGAAAAATTGTGATGTATGAAAGAGAAAGTGAAAAAATGATTTATAATAAATGATTTGATTGGTAAATGTGTGAAGTGATGTATATATGAGTGATAGTTAGTTATATAGGAGATTGAAAAAGTAGAGTTGGAAAAAGGGGAATTGAGATGAAAATTGGGTGGGTTAAATTTATTTTAAATTTTGTGATTTAAAATCATGAAAATGGATTTTGAAAACATAAACAAACATATTAATTTCTTTCATTCTTATTTCATTTCATTTATAAACAAATAATATTAATACTAAATCTGCATATCATGGGCTCTTGGGACCAATATAAAACATATCGAGTTGGCCTAGCTATTGGGGCTTTTTAGCCCACCCATATTAAGGGCTGAAGGCCTACCGTCTTGCCTTTCACGGCCCATTTATAACCCTTTAAGCTTCAATATATAGTCGGTTCCCAGAACATACTATATATATATATATATATTTCCCCCTCATCTCACGTTTAGGTATGGCGAAATCATCATCCTCATCTACTACTACTACGGCTACAATCGCCAGCGAAGCCAAAGAAAGCATTACTGAAAGATTATCCCTCCTCGATGACTTGTACTTTCCCCGCAAGGTACAACCCTCCGATGCTCCCTCCCACCGGAAAACCCTACTTCTCGATCTTATTTCATCCGACGCCGCCGTTTTCCTCGAGCGCTACGGATCCAAGCTATCTCTCCACGAATTAAATCAATTCGATGTTTTAAAAGACGATTACGAAATCAATTGGCATCTAAATCACCTCCGGAGTGTTATCAATCCCACGGAGGGTGAAATCAGGTCTAGATCGACGAAAATTAAGAATCGACGGCTGGCGTACATGGATAAGATGATGATTGCTGGTAATTATTTCTCAGAAGATGCGATGAGAGAACGAGAACCGTATTTGCACCATGAATATGTTGGTAAATTTCAAGATTTGAGTGGGAGATGTATGGCCAGGCCTGGTGAACGGTGGTCTGAGACACTAATTAGGCGATCGGAGGAGGCGATATTGGTTGAGAAGATTAGAGGGGAACAGCAGAGGTTGGGTGTGGCCGAGAGTGATTGGATTGGAAACGAAATCAAAAATCAAGAAGAAGAGGAAGAAGAAGAAGATGAAAGTGAAAAGGAGGAGGTGAAATTGGATGGAAATGGTGAGATTGTAACTGGAGAGGAGATTGAAGAAAGGATGGAGCAGTTTATGTATATAATGCAGCAGAAGTTTTTATCGGGGGAAGATGATGAGCATCTGGATTACACGAAAATCGATGAGGATGAAAGTTTGGATGATCATTGGATGAAAGAAGCTAATCTGGATGCTGAAGAGAAATATTTTGATGATGTATGACAAGAGTATATTCTCTCCTTTGAGTTTATGTTGGTGGGATTAAATTAGATTGATGATACTTTGCTTGAGGATGTACCATGCTAGACACTTTGTACATCTTTATCACATGTGACTTACACTTGTAATCTCAAAGAATAGATTCTAGCTGTTTGTTTAAGTCTGTGATCGGATTATGCGTCTAAATAATATCGAGAGCTTTTCAAGTAAACTAGTAAAAACAAAATGACGTTGATGGATAATTAATAATTCCAAATTGTTTTTACGCCCCATGAGTGATTACTTAAGTTGTCATTGACCTTCTTGTTGAAACAAAAATATTTTCAACTTGTCCTACATGCTTGAAGCTTCTTGATATGAGAATTTTTCTATTTGTACACTATCTATCATCCCCCATTTACCATGCATTTCTGCAATGATTTCTTCTTTAGTTCAAACATACATTACTTGTTACTTATTCGGATAATCAAGCAGGACCTTTCAAAGAATAATTAGTTGTGCTTGAGAAAAAAACTTGTTCATCGGTAAACTTAATCTTCTCTTAAGAAAAATCTAAACACTAAGAATTGAGAATTTGGTCACAATCACAAAATTGGAGGTCAAAAGACCCCAATAGACATAAATATATAATAGATGGAGACAAACTTACAAACGCTCAAAACATTGAAAATTGTTTGAAAAGAAATGGTTAAAGTCAACAGCTAGCAGATGATAAACAAAGGCAAAAAGTTGAACCATGTTTGCTGAGTCTCCTTTCTTTAAATTAAATCTTCATCTCCGCCCGTCACCTAATTAAATAAATGGTAATGATTAAGCTAGCAACCAAAATATAATAGAATACTATATATTTACTTACATGCGTTTCGTTGGTCCTAAGTCTTTTGAAAGAGAAACCATCATCATCATCAGTAGTATCATCATCAATAAAACTGTCCCTGTAGTCGTAATCATTGTCGTCATCCTTGGTAGAGTCCTCCGTGTCTGTGTTCTCAATATTAATTCCAATTAAAGAATCATCCACAACAGTGTCAGTGACATAATAACCAGTTAGGTGAACACTTGTGCAGCCAACAACTGAAATAACTACATCACAGTTCTCTTGAAATTCCAAATCCAAGGGGCAACTTTGATTTTTGTTGGCCAAAAAAGCACAAAGGATAACTGACTCTTTATTCCCCACTTTACATTCTACGAAGCTCTTTTCTGAAGCATTACCAATCCCTAAAGTTGCCTACAAAACCCAAGTGTGAATACATATATATATATATATATATATATATATCTTATATATGAGTCTCATTATATATATTTTCACCTGCGTGATTCGAAGACGACCTCCTTTGCCATGGATAATTACAGGATTCCCACGTTTCACTTCATCTCCTTCAAATCACAACAAAAACTTCATTAACATCAGTTACACTTTTCGTCATACAAGAAACTCATTTATTCATGACACATCATATTATACTACTTGTATACAATGTAACATAGCAATCAAGAATAAATAACAACAATATTATAAAAGAATTGATACATGACTAATAATATTAATGTAATTGTTCAAGAATTTAATATAATAAAAATAACAAGAAAAGCCGTGAGAATGAACCCCAAAATGTCATTGTTGCAAAAGGAATTTCAGACTGTTGAGACTAGTTTGCTTTGGATATCTTATAAAGCAAGATCATAAGGAGATGTGCAAACAATTAATACATGTAGCTTTCCAATACAATGATTGCCTTTTCAATTCGAAAAAAAATAATATTTTCCAATCTAGTAAATACATAGACAAACAATTAATGCATGTAGTTGTCCATTTAATTATTTTTTGGGGAAGCGGGGTTATTCATGGATCAGCGTAAATATTTTGCAATCTAGACTCTTCTTATTCTGTAAATGATTCAAATAAATATTTTGCAGTCTCAAGCACCGATTTTTAATCATAATAACCAAAGTTATAAGATCAATAAAATAATTTTACTCGTTTTAATATTAATACATGCACATTTATTATTTCTCTTATGTGTGGTATATGTGTAATATTGATTTTCACATGATAATAAAATCATGTTCTTTGTATGAACTTATATTTTTGAAGAAAAAAAAGTAAGAAATAGAAAATTATCTCTAATCTTAAATGAATAATTGATTTGTGATTCATAAAGTGATTCATTTAATTATTTAGTAATTACGTGGTTAAAAATATAAAAGAAGAAAAATATAAGAAAAAGTAGTTGGACTACATAATTATTGATAAGCTACAACATGGAATGGTCGTTATATTGAAATTAAAATTGATAAAATATAAATTAAGTTGAAAACGATTTGAAGTGGTGATTTTCATAAAATTATGATTTATAATTCATAAAATGGTATTTGACAACGTAAACAAACATGCCGCAAACATTCCAAATAGCAAATAAAAAAGAATATATTTTAAACTAGTTATAGATATTCTCGCCTGTTATTAAAATTGAACAAATGAAAATACTCAGTAAATGTTTAATACAAATCTAAATTTACAATAATAAAGTAGGAATATTAAAGGACATTTCCTCCAAGTGCATTGGGTATTTTGGTCAATTCTTCAACATACAAATTTGTATGAAGTCCAATTCTTAAACATTAGAGCGAGAATATTAATTGCCTTTTAAGATTTTCAGAATTAATATTTATCTTATACTTTTAAATTTATAACTATAACTTATTAAATATATGTATATGTATATCTACTGATAATAAAAGGATTAATATACGTTGATGTAGTTACAACCTATAATATCGAATACGAATATGAAAGTATGATTACGATAAGACATGAATACATATATAAATACAATGAAATTGAAAATGATAAGATATGATATGCAAGAAATATAAATATTGATGCAGTCCGGATTTGCAGCATCAATGTTTAAGATCTATTTTTTAGTTTTAATCATGTCTCACGACACTGTAGAAAGAATGGCAGTTACACATCTAGCTGATTATCCGATCGCTTGATAAGCCCGAATTATAAACTGCACTTGATCAAATCAAACTGACTACATACCAATTGTAGTAGGATCAAGTTGTTTCTAGTTCAAGTGAACTCTTCAAACCCATGTTTGTATATTTTTTTTTATCGTGATGGGTTCCCTTGTCTGTTTGATCAATAACTCACTTATAGGACCAGATATCGGTTATCATACTCCCACAAAACTATGGGAAGGATCTCAATATCGTGCTTATTGGGGCTATCCATGAATCATGGACCATGATGGTCAAGGTTGCTATGAAAATGGAGATTAGCTACCCACCAACATGGAAGTCCTTGCATGAATATTGACCTTTTCTTCTATATATGTTCATGGTGTCTTGGACTTAATTTGGATAAATTTGTAGTGAACTCTATCAATTAATTAAGCCACATTCATATAAGTTTTATCCCAATAACGCATTGGTAAATAGACCTTGACAATAATAATCGTATTATTGTATGTTCTTTGAGAATTAAATTTTATAATATTTATGTAGTAGGTTTAGGAATTCAACTCATCTCAATACACATAATCGACCTACATTATTAGCCCCCAGCTCTCGTAGTTAGAACACTTTTAGACAAAAATCGAACTAAAAGAGTAGAATAATATTAATTAATAATAATAATAATATAATAATAATAACTATTATAAAAGTATGAATCAATGACTTACATTTTTTAACTTTTTATTAAGACCAAAATTACTCTATACTAGTATTTTTAGACAATTAAAATTTATGGGTTGATCCATTAACCTTCATAAACCTATTTAGCCCGGGAATGAGTAACGGGCCGGAGGTATTTAATAAGGTTATCTTAATTTGAACCAAATATTGGAAATAGTATGAGAAAACAGGCTAACCCTTATATTCCTTCCAACCAAAAATGATAGACTATGTTTGTTTTTCTGTTTTCAAAATCCATTTTCATGATTTTAAATCACAAAATTCAAAATAAACTTAAAACCCACCAAATTTTCATCTCAATTCCCCTTTTTTTCAACTCTACTTTTTCAATCTCCTATATAACTAACTATCACTCATATACACATCACTTCACACATTTACCAATCAAATCATTTATTATAAATCATTTTTTCACTTTCTCTTTCATACTAAAAAATTTTTTATCCATATTTTTTTTATTTTTAATTTACATAATTATTATATACACCACTAACATAATTATTTTAGACATCATCCATCAACCTATCACTATTGATTTGACATTTCTTACAACTTTCAACTTAATTTTAAAAACATAAACAAACACCTACCATTTTCACACGAATTTCTATAGTACGTCATTCCCGAGAAAAATTTAAAATTTCATCCCAAAAACATAAACAAACATAGCCTAGTCGCACGGTTCATGATGATTGACCATAAATTTATTTTGCAGTATGAAAACTGTTTATCGTGTTATTATTGTTGTTATTTAAACATGTATGTGTATATTATTTTAGGCCCATAAGGCCTGTTTGGGCTGATTGACTTCTAAGTGTCTCGGCCCAATAATAATAATAATAATAATAATAATAAATGATTAAACAAGTATGTTATGTTTCTAGCCTAATACCATTCTCTTCTCTTCTTCTCTCTCACCCATTTCTGATCAGCACAGCTTTGTTGTGGTTGTGAAGAAGCTTACCATGAGTGGTCATGATTCCAAATATTTCTCAACTACCAAGAAGGGAGAAATTCCTGAGCTCAAAGAGGAGCTCAATTCTCAGTACAAGGTATTCCTTTGCTTTCATAATTTTTTCTATGACGATTTTAAACTTAGATCTACTGTTTTTCTGCTTCGATTTATCAGTTTCATTATAAAATTCCACTTGATTTGTCAATTTTATAATGAATTGCTTTGGATGCAGGACAAGAGAAAAGATGCGGTTAAGAAGGTGATTGCAGCAATGACTGTGGGGAAGGACGTATCCTCACTTTTTACGGATGTTGTCAATTGTATGCAAACTGAAAATTTGGAGCTCAAGAAGCTTGTTTATTTGTATCTCATCAACTATGCCAAAAGCCAACCTGATCTTGCCATTCTTGCTGTAAATACTTTTGTCAAGGTAAAATGCCATCTTCAGACTTTTAACGTTTGTATTTATTTGACCTTTTGCAATGCGTGTATGCTGGAAGGTCGAGTTCCCTTTATTAGGTTGGTGTGTTAGATATATACAATCTGCTGCTCACAATGAACAAAATTCTGTTAGCTGCTGACGTGAAATCTGTAGTTCTTCTTTGTGAAAATTTTAATGGTATAGCTTGCGTGGAATTCAACAAAGTAATAGGGAGAAGAGGTCTCAATAGTTAAGTCTTAATGAAAACGGAGCATTGTCCTTGGCAATGAGTGGAAGAACAGTGGCACTTCTTCACAGGCATATAAAGCACAAACATAGTCTTCAAAGAATGCACTCCTCTTATTTTCAAACATGATTGCTAAGATTCAATTTCTAGTTTATTCTCTACCTTGAGAAGTGACAAAAACCCAAAAAATCAAGAAGTTGTACTGTTTTGCTAAATCGCAAGAAATATTTTCTTTATCCTGATTGGGAGAGGGGTAGTTTGACTTGAAATGGAGTTGTAAATGAGAGGTGGAGAAAATTAACTTTATTTACCATAATATTCTGACCCTCAAAAGTAGCCATTGAAAATTAATGACCATCTTAGGTTGGTTGAGGGACGAACTTTATGCAAAAGTTAGATTGCTCAATTTGATTGCTTTCTCAAGTTAAATTCTATTTTGGGGGAATGATTTCACATACAATCGCGTCTATTTGAAATAAATGATTACATTTCTTATGTTTAATAAATTCCTATTTATGATTATTTAGTATTGGCAAAGTTTGAAATATATTAACTATCATTTTTCTTCGCTCAAGGGTTTCTAGAAGGCATCTTACTCAATTCTATCAGCTTCCTCTGTGTTGCTCATCCTTTTTATTAGCTCTTTCTTTGATTCTGTTAGCTTAGTTGAATTCATGTTTTATAATCCTTAGTCTTTGCTGGAGTTCATGTCATGGTAGAACTTGGCCTTTCCAATAAAATGCACAGAACCAATGTCCTATATAAACTATAACTAGCAACTCTTGCATGCAGTAGTACATGTACTTTCTTGACTTTAAACATTCAACAGCTGATGAGCAGCTATACAGAAATTAGTTAACAGATATTTCAAAGAGAACACAGGAAAATCAATCAAATAAATTCGTAGTGGTTGGCTAATAATACCTAGAAAGAGGGGGAAACAAGAACTCCTCTCATTTTCATGTATGTAATGTTCATCCATCAACAGTAGTGAGTCCAATATTGAGTTGACACTCGTATATGCACGGTTGAAGGATTCTGTCGCTGTTAAGTGGAGTAGTTTCATAGTTTAAGGTGGTACGTTTCTCTAAAAGGGAAATTAAAGTAAACACTTTAAAGAATTCTGATCAATTGTATGTGATGGAATGATAATTGGGGTAAGTTTTCTTTTGAATGTGGGTAAATTGTAGCTTAACTGTTGTTGGTCAACAAAACCAGTCTTTTCGGAAATTATAGTGTTTATGAATTATATATCTGATCAGTGACGAATAATTGTAACTGTCTTCTGAAGCAATTGAAAAGTGGCTCCAATCCAGTCAAAGGCTAAAATTTCGTGTAAACATGTTTTTTCAGGATTCCCAGGACCCCAATCCTCTGATCCGTGCTTTAGCTGTGAGGACAATGGGATGCATACGTGTTGATAAAATAACAGAGTACTTATGTGATCCCTTGCAGCGGTGCCTCAAGGTAACTTTGTGAAGCTATCATCTGTCATGTACTTGCTATTCTGCCTGCTTATATTTGATTTTGTTGTACTATGATCAGAAGGTGTTTAGAATTTGATGAATCAGACACTAAGAAATTGCCATTTTCTTCTGATTTTCTTCTTATCAGGATGATGACCCATATGTTCGCAAGACAGCAGCTATATGTGTTGCTAAACTCTATGACATTAATGCAGAGTTAGTTGAGGATAGAGGTTTCCTGGATGCCCTCAAGGATTTAATATCCGACAACAATCCAATGGTTGTTGCAAATGCTGTTGCTGCACTTGCGGAGATTCAAGAGCACAGTAGCAGACCCATCTTCGAGATCACCAGTCATACGCTGTCGAAGCTTCTTACTGCTCTAAATGAATGCACCGAGTATGACATCAAATATGGGTTTTTGGAAATTAATGAAAGGATTTATTCATAATCGACCACCCACTTCTACATTCATGCTCACAGTCATCCATGTTTATTCATGTTTATGTATGTGGTATAAGTTGACCGTCAATCATATCTAGAATGGGATGTTAAATCCCCAACATAAATTGAAGCTGTTAGTGTGGTGCCTTGCTTTGATCTTTACTGTTGCTGAAGTACACCTGGTTCATAACAAGAGAAGAATGTGATAATTTCCATATCACGGTCTTCTAGCATTTTCTGATATGAGGTTGAATCGAACATTCTTAGTAGTAATGGATGAATGTGATGATATTTAGACTTCCATTATTACTGTTACATAAGCTGCACCACATATTTGGTGGAACCTTTTTCTCCCATTATGTTTGCTTTCTTCTAAAATGCTTGTTGAACTTCGCATTGGCCTGTGGTTTCTGAAACTAGATTTTGCATTTAAATTGTGTCATAAAACTTTCACTTCTATTTTGCTGAAAGAATGTGCATTGTTTTGTACAAACTACCTACTTTAGGTGGGGTCAGGTTTTCATTTTGGATGCTCTTTCGAAGTATAAAGCAGGTGACCCTCGGGAGGCTGAGAATACAGTGGAGAGAGTCGCTCCGCGATTACAGCATGCAAATTGTGCAGTTGTTCTTTCAGCTGTCAAGGTAATAGTCCTCTGTCACTAGACTTTCTTTTGCTATATTTACCAGTCAACATTTCTGCCTATTATGTGTTCTTCCATTCCATTTTGTTTAATTTATCCATTTGTAAGTTGATTAAAAATGAAAGTTAATTCTCTTTCCCCTGCCAAGTATGGAACCTTTTGGAGGAAAGAGTCTTTCCCTTTGTTATCTGTTATTTTGATTTTTGTCTTGTTTACTATTGCCATATATCATTTGTTTCCATTGAAATTAGTTCCCTTTCAGTTATCAGTGTTAATTATTGAACCTTTCGAAATGAAATTGCAGATGATCCTTTTGCAAATGGAACTAATTACCAGCACTGATGTAGTCCGAAACCTTTGCAAAAAAATGGCCCCTCCTCTTGTGACATTGCTTTCTGCAGAACCAGAGATTCAGTATGTTGCACTACGGAATATAAACCTTATTGTGCAAAAACGCCCCACCATTCTTGCCCATGAAATCAAGGTAATAAATGTGTTGACTTACAACCACCAAAACTTGCATTGTATATCCTGAACTTGTAATTTGAGTATGGAGCTGAACTGCAGTATAACATACTGCCTTGTTTGCTCTCAAGGTGTTTTTCTGCAAATACAATGATCCAATTTATGTAAAGATGGAAAAGTTAGAAATCATGATAAAGCTTGCTTCTGACAGAAATATAGACCAAGTAAGTTGATTTTGGTTGAATGAATTACATTATTCGAACTTCGTGCTAAATTGAATTTGTTCCACTAATTATGCTCTCTTTTTCTTCATTTTCAGGTTCTATTGGAGTTCAAAGAGTATGCTACAGAAGTAGATGTAGACTTTGTCAGAAAAGCTGTTCGTGCTATTGGAAGATGTGCCATTAAGCTAGAGAGAGCAGCTGAACGATGTATTAGCGTCTTACTTGAGCTGATCAAGATCAAAGTAAACTATGTTGTTCAAGAAGCTATTATCGTGATTAAGGATATATTTCGGAGATATCCAAACACGTAAGTCTCTGCAATTATCTGTGGTGTCCAATTACTGGTGTGGGATTTGCTCAAAATTGCGTTTAGCTTCCAATTACCAACATTTTTTCTCTTTCTCAGGTATGAGTCCATAATTGCTACACTTTGTGAGAGCTTAGACACTTTAGATGAGCCAGAGGCAAAGGTATAAGGAAGCACCTTTTGATTCACTTCACTTCTGTGAGTTCTCTTCAAGGTAATCATGTTGGCTTTACTACACTCATACCTCATGCTTTACAGGCATCAATGATCTGGATAATTGGTGAATATGCTGAGAGAATTGATAATGCCGATGAGCTCTTGGAAAGCTTTTTGGAGACTTTCCCAGAAGAACCTCCGCAGGTCCAATTGCAGTTGCTAACAGCGACGGTTAAACTTTTTCTTAAGAAGCCAACTGAAGGCCCCCAGCAGATGATCCAGGTTTGCATCATAGCATGACTTTCAAATCATATTTCTAGTTTCTGTTTGATCCACCCAGTTTTGAGTTGATTTAAGCATGATTTCAGTGTACATATAGGACACTGTTGTATGTTTTACATGATGCCAATGATAATAGAAATCTTGATGCTTAGAAAATCAAGATTCGAAGTCCTTAAATCGATGAAGAAGTAAAATTGATCAAAAGGAAGGTGTTATTTTGATTTAAGGATCGTCCTTAGGTTTTATTGTTATAAATTTAAAAAGGGGAGCAATTTGGCATAATTAGAGTTTATTTGCTGTTTTGATATTTTCATGAAACACGTTCAAAACTTACCATTATATTTTACTATTAGGTCGTTCTGAACAATGCAACTGTTGAGACTGACAATCCAGACCTTAGAGATCGTGCATACATTTATTGGCGACTCCTATCAACTGATCCCGAGGTATGAAATTAGTTTTGAGCTTGCCACACAGGTTGCTTTATTGATTCACGAGACTTTTATTATTGCTTCATCAGTGGTTATTTCTTGCAATTAGATCTCTAGTCCCTCAGTTATCACTTATCCTGGGATTGCATCTAGTGAAGGGATAATTTTTGTATGATAGGGAAGGTTATACATCTAACTCTGCATTAGCAAGTAATAGATCTTATCTGGATTTGCAGGCAGCAAAGGACGTTGTTTTAGCTGAAAAGCCCGTGATCAGTGACGACTCTAATCAACTTGAACCTTCTCTCCTGGACGAGCTTCTGGCCAACATTGCTACATTGTCCTCTGTCTACCACAAGCCCCCTGAGGCATTCGTAACTCGTGTAAAGACCATGCAGAAAACAGATGAAGAGGAATATCCCGATGGTGAAGGAGGGAATTCTGAATCACCTGCTCATGCACCAACTGATATTGGTGCATCATCACCAGCCACCACAAGTAATGCTGGAAGGCAAACAGCTGCTGCTCCTGCGCCTGTGCCTGATTTACTTGACCTTATGGGCATGGATAATAACAACAATGCCATTGTGTCAGCTGATCAGCCTGCAACGCCTGCTGGGTATTTGCATTTGGAATTGATGATATGTTTGGAGTTCTTGTATAGATGTGATGTTTATGGAATTATACCTTTTATTGCAGACCTCAGTTGCCAGTTGTATTAGCAGGAGCTAGTGGTCAAGGTCTACAAATTAGTGCTCAGTTGATAAGAAGAGATGGCCAGATATTCTACAGCATGTTATTTGAGAACAGTTCTCAGATTCCACTTGATGGGTTTATGATTCAGTTCAACAAGAACTCATTTGGTCTTGCAGCGGCTGGACCTCTCCAGGTAATTGTAACTGTGGTAGCGATAGTGTTTTATATGTCAGCTTTTGGTTGTCTCTGAGCAATTGTTTTGGTTCTATCAGGTTCCCCAATTGCAACCTGGGGCATCTGCAAGCACTCTTCTGCCAATGGTTTTGTTCCAGAATATGTCTCCTGGTCCACCAAGTAGTCTTCTGCAGGTTGCTGTGAAGAATAATCAGCAACCTGTGTGGTATTTTAGTGATAAAATTCCAATACTTGTGTTCTTTACCGAGGATGGAAGAATGGAGAGATCCACATTTCTCGAGGTACAGATTTTAGCCAATCTATGATTACTCTGTTCAGTTGTGATTAAGAATACATGTATGATTTATTGCTTACAAGTTTTTTAGTACTTTAGAAATATGAACACATAAGATAGCTGCCTCAGTTTCAATACTATGCTTCTGGAATAATTTTATTAAAAACCGTTTACAAAATTCATAACTATTAGAGTGAACAAAACTACTGATTACCAATCACCACGGAGTATGCTGCTATATCAGCTTTTGACAAAAATAGGTGTTCCTTCCATCTAATTGATGCCCTTTTTCGATTAGGGCAAAAGTCAATGTCAGAGTTAAAACAGCGAGAATTTATGCATCTCGCTAATTCTGCTCTCATAAGTAAGGTTAATTAGGGTTGAAGCAAGGTTAAGCATGCCCCTCCCCTACCCCCCCGAAACCCAAAAGAAAGAAAGAAAAAGAAACATTACTATGATGAGAATGATCTCTTATGCTTTAACCACAAGAAAAAGGAAACAGAAAGGTAGCCTTAATTAACTGTTCACATTGGATGTGTTTGTCAGTGAAAGAATTATAGTTAATCGGGGTAGCTTATATATGTCACAAGCCCGAACAACATGGGAATTTTTACTCAATTTTGATTTACATATGCTTAATCTCTCCTATCAACATTCTGCAAACCAGTTTTTTCTCGTGTTGATTGTTTATGGTGTAAGTTATTGTTTAGTAACTTGTGGAGATTTATCACTGTCTATCATGTGCAGACATGGAAGTCTTTACCCGACTCAAACGAGATCTCTAAAGACTTTTCTGGAATTGTGGTGAATAGTATCGAAACAACCTTAGACAAGTTGGCACAATCAAACATGTTCTTTATTGCTAAGCGGAAAAATGCAAATCAAGATGTGCTGTATCTCTCAGCCAAGATTCCCCGAGGTATCCCTTTCTTAATAGAACTTACAGCTGCCATTTGTATCTCCGGCCTCAAGTGTGCTATAAAAACTCCAAGCCCAGAGATGGGCCCTCTATTCTTTGAAGCTATTGAGTTGCTTCTCACGAGTTAGTATGGCTTATTTCCCTTAAACCCTGGCCTGCTATCGTGGATTTTCTTGTGATATAGATTTTGTTACAATGCTAAAAAAAAATTAACCAGTGACGTTGATGTTTCTTGTTTTAGTATAATAGCTGGATATAATTTATCCATCAGTAATTTTGATGCTTGAAATTGTTGGATTCGGTAGACAGATTGTGGGCTCTGTAGAAGTGAATTTGTTTGTTTATATTAAGTTGGTAATGATTATATTTAAACTCATAAGATTTTTGTTAGACTGTAACTAAAAGCTTTGAAGTCGGTTAGACCTCATTGGATGTGATGTAGCTAAAAAATCATGGTTTCATCAAACCTTACATGCTATCATGTCGCTTCAATAAAAATTAAAGTACCTTATTTACATGGTTTCATTAATATTTCAATTTCACCTTTCTCTTGTCTCGAAACCAAATGCTTCCATTTATTTAAGTACCAATCCCATTTAAGTTTTTTGAACTTAAATAGTATCTACTTAGGTAGTACCAGCATGATACTTTTTAAAGAGGATACATAGAAAGAGTACGATTTGTAACTCAATTGCTAACAAGAGGTAATGCCACCCTGCCTCGAGGCAGTAGCTCTTATCATCATTATAGCTAAAGAAGATTAATTAGCATAAATACAGCGAGTAAGGATTCATACTCACGTACCCAGTAAATTTGTTGTGAGTCCCGATGTCATGTAATGTATACAAATTGTTCATAAAACAAGTGCAATATTACTTATAAATGATTAGTAGGGTTTGCAAAGATAAACACAACTCAAACCGCAATTGACTAGTATCTTATAACAGAGACTATAATCTCAACTTCTTGTTGGCCACATTGCTGAATTAGATCACAATATTATAACTTCAACCAAAAAAAAAAACTGTAAATTAGCATCAACAAATTCTTTTTCAGATTCCAATCCCTAATTTATTACTTCTCTACAAATGAATCCGTTCAACGGATGTCCCTTTACTTCTAATTACCACACAAAAGCTCCCAAAACCTTTACTACGAACTATCTGAAAACTCAATCACGTACAGGGTACAAACAAAACCAAATGAAACTACTAAGGCAAAGACAATAAATCATGGGTTTGCGTCGTTTCTTTTGAAAGAGAAGTTAAATCCCTTTTTCTAGCTACACCCGCCTATACAACCCAGATCCTGATTCCATATTGATGACTAACGGTGTATATGTATATACAAATGCAAATTTAGAGAATTTACCCAAAAGAAAACTTACAGAAACCTTATCCACTCTTAGCCAAAAAGTTTCATCGTTTGATAACATTTCTTCAGCTTTTCCTTTTCTGAATCTTCAAAACTTAGCAGATTTATAGTAATCACTAAAACGGACATATCAAGAGACAACTTTAGCAAACTCTGTGACAGCAACAGGACAGAAAACCGACTAAGCAAATTCCATGCTCATCACCTTAGATCATTTAATCAGCTATGAGACCAACTCCAGAAGCTCAATAACTAACCTCCTACAATAGGACTAAAAACCATTTCCTGCATTCAAACAAACAAACAGCGTATTCTTAGTACTTCTGGGGTAACATTGTTAATGTAAATAGACTGACTTAGATAAGTCTACAGCAGTTGTGTAAACCTGGTCACACACAGCACAGGTGTCACTTCTTTCCATCCATTCGAAAATACAAGAAAGGTGAAAGTGATGATCACATTTTGTGATGATCTTTGGGTTCACTTCATCATACTCTGCACAGGAAATTAATAAGCTGAAAAATGCGCCTAAAAGGAGATCGGTATACTGCTAAAAATATAAAAGCAAGTAGTTGAGTCTTCGAATACCTTCAAGACAAATAGGACAAACATCCTCCTCATCTTGTAGTGGTGGAGTGTAAGGTTCACTCGACTTCTTAAGTTCATCAGATTTTTCATCTTCGACTTCTTTTGATGTTTCCAGCTCAAGATAAATTTCTGCCTTTTCGTCAGATTCTAAGTTCTTTACCTTGGTTCCCACAGTGCTGCTAGCATTAGTCTCTTCAACAAACTTTGTGTTGGGAGGTTGTGAAGCCACTTCACTCTTATGCTCAGAGCCTTCTCCTTTCGGTGATGGTGTAGGTTCATGTTCTGTATATGTTTCATATGGTATAGGGGTAGGAGGTGGCCTATAGGTGTCTGGGACAGAAGTATCCAGATTCGTATCAACCAAAAGCCCAGTAGAGAGAGCAGAGACTGTTGCATTGTGAGGTGATAAAGGTTCACGTTCTTCTGACACTGGATACTACAAGAAAGTAGCAACCACGAGAGAATCAAATGATGTAGTGAAGAAGGGGTCTGATAAGCATCGGCAGTTTTAATTTGTGGTGAGGGCGATAATTGTCAATTTAATTAGTCACACGTCAACAAAGAAAGTCAAACCAAAAACGTTGGGAACATTAGTACAAGGATGTCAAACCAAAAACGTTCGGAACATTAGTACAATGATGAAATATAAGAGTAATATATGCTAATTCAATAGTCTGGAATTTTAAGTTTATCCAGTCCAATCCAAAGAGCATAAAACACAACAATCCTCTTGGTACTAGCCCAAAGCATCTTATAGTGCAAGGAAAGAGTCCAATGTCCAGAATCATTTAATATTGTAATGCTGTGTATTTGTGGTCTTCACAAAGTGCCCAAATTATGGGCAAAATCCCTCCATTGACCTGACTTCTAATGCATGTGAGTATATTGATTGTAACGATCAAGTGTATTCTTTATTCTATTCTGTATTTATTAGGTTTACCACTACCGAGTTCATCAGGTCTACTTTATAAGGCTTTGTTTGTTTATGTTTTCAAGTCTCATTTTTTAGATTTTAAATCCAAAAATTCAAAATAAACTTAAAACACCAAATTCTCATCCAAATTTACCTTTTCTCAACTCTAACTTTTCAATCCCCTATATAACTACCTATCAATCATATATACATCATTTCACACATTCAACAATCAAATCATTTATTATTTATTATAGTAATTATTTCTCTTTCTCTTTCATACTTTTACAATTTTTTAATTTATATTTTATTATTTTTTATTTACATAATCATTATATATACAACTATAACAATCATTTTACACATCATCAATCAACATATCAATATTGATTTGACATATTTACAACTTTCAACCTATTTTTAAAAACATAAACAAACACCTACTATTTACTATTTTCACATGAATTTCGGTAGTGCGCAATTCCCGAGAAAATTTTAAATTTTTTACTCACAAAAATAAACAAAGATAGCATAAAGCTTTTGGAAATAATGAACAGTTGTATTTCAAGTATTTAAAATTTGGAGTAGGAAAGTGACTCTTGTTGAGCTGACAATTGGATTTCACATATGACGAATTGTATTTTAGATAACATAAAAACATAGGTGAACGTAAAATTGATTAGAGAATACACTTAGAATATTTTTGAAAATAGGACATTTCTCACTAATAGAATATTTAAAGTAAAGAAGAAGAAATAAATTCCATATTTTTTATATTCTTCGAAATCAATGTTGGTAAATCTATACTAAAATATGGATGTTTTTCTTCCCATTGAAAAGATCGTTTCACCCTTTATTAAAAACGAATACTTTAATGTACACCTCTAACATTTATTCCTACTAATCCAATCATTTAACCCTTATTCCTACTAATCCAATCATTTAACCCTTCAACGAAAATAAATTCCATAATGTACACCTCTAACATTTACTCCCACTTATCCTAACATTTAGTTCCAATTAATTAAGATCCACCGTTTTCATGATAATTGAAACATGCATAGTTTAAAAATATTAGACTTTTATATTTCTGTTGAAAGTTAAACTTAGACAAATTTTTACTCTCATTAGTGGATATTATTTGAAGTAATATTGGGGAGTCTTTTGATGACTCATTAATCTTTTAGGAAAATAGTGGACTTTATGTTTACTAAATGAATTATATTTTATTTCAATAAAGAGGGTAAAACTGTAAAATAACAATTGGATAATGGATAAATTACAATATAATTTATTAAATTATGTTGATGTTAATGTTTAAACATTGCTAAATCAATTAATGTAGATAGAGATTAAATATAAATAGAGAGAGAGAGAGAGCAAGAGACTCTTGGACTTCGATTAATAGTTATCTTACGTAGTAGGATAAGATGATTTAGTATAATATAGGTTAATTTAGAAAATTATTTCTCGGCAATTGTTACATTATTTTAAAATTATTAAATTATCTTTAATATATATTATTTATAATTATATTACACATTATTTAAATGAGAAAATTGTTAATAATCTAAAAGTCTTAGGTTGTGATAAATTAGAAATTTGAAGATGTTTCAACTTTTTAAACTGCTAAGAAAATATTAATGGACTTGATTCATCAGGTGTATCATGGCAAATTCTTCAGAAAACATGGTGTCGTCCACAATGGAATATGATAAGTGAGATTTCAAGTAAGTGGTCATAATCTTCTTCTGTCCAAATAATAATTTATTGAAATAATGAGTCACGATTGATATCGACACACCTGAGATCGCAAAATGTTCGCGAGTTTCTCTAATCAATCCCTTTCTTTCTACTTGTTGGATATCTTGTTCATACACATCTTCTCTTTGTGGAAGTCCTCTAGTGCGTTACATATAAAGTTCGAAAAGGTCAAATCTTTGATGATTCCATCATCTATGATTGAGTTGCGAAAACTTCTGGATATGTATCCTACATCTGAACTAAATTCTTTCTAAATTCTTTCTGGTTAAAGAATTTCCTTCTAGTTGTTGTGAAACAATTAGGAGATTCTCTAGAAGAAATACAAGCTTTTTTTCCTTTGAATTTGAATTCAATCAAGTAGAGCACACTAAGTTCCATTTTCCCTTTGCAGCAAACAAGTTGTTAGCTTATCGGAATAAGATTTCATTCTTGAACAAAAATCCATTTTTTGATATATTTCATCTAATCCACGACTGGAACGGGGGAAGATACACATCACATTACACCACGATTTTGAATCAGATAAAAAATATATAATTAAATAATTATAGGCAGACTTATAGTGATTCTTAATAAATGCACTCAAAACAGTTTTACACTTTTTCTTTATTTTATATTTCTATATGAAGTCAAATGTATAAAACATGTATGTTAGTATATAACATATAAAAGTGAGTAGAAATTTCACGTTATTTTGTTATATCTTAGCACTTTTGAGTCTTTAAAATATTTATTTGGATTAGTCCTTTAAATAAATTATATACCTTAGGCGTAGCTCTTTTGAGTCTTTACCAATATTTACTTTGAAATACTTTTTTTCAATTGTAAAAAACACTTCAATATGAAATGCTCTAAAAGATTAAAAAAACTTTTGATAAAACTTTTAATAATTGACTTTGTAAAAGCTGAAATTTTTTCTATCACCGGCTCTTTTAAAAGTGTCATCAATAATTGTCACCTCTCTCGTATTTTGAAAAATTAATCTAAGACCTCAAATCATTTTGCTATTATGTAACATTTGAAATATTTAAAATTGACAAATAAAGTTTGTATTATAAAAATTACCAAATTGAAAAGTTCAAAGCATTAAGGTTTCTATTCAATCTAAATCAATGATAATTTAGTCAAAAATAATTAATTTTAATTTCTTTCAAATAAAAAGATTACGGGATGGACATTTGAGATCGAAAAATACTTTCATTAATTATTTGGGTATAAAAATATATTATAGAGAAGTTTTAGTAATTTTTCTAATTAATTATGAGAAAAATACAAATCTAATATTTCTATTGGTCAAAAGCTCTTAAATTTGGTTAATGAAAAATATTTCATATTTTGAGTAACAAGTTACGGTTTTAAAAAGGAAGAATATTTACAAACTAAACTTTTTTTTTTCATTCTTTGAACTAGCTACAATCAAAGAAATATTTAATACACTAAATAACATGTTCACATTCATTGACTATACATTGTATTCTATTTGAAGAAGATGATATTCAAATGTTTATGAGCAATATTGACTAAATATGTGAAAATTAATTGAACATAAAATTAATTTTTTATATGATCTTAACTTTGCTACTTTATCATATAAACTGAAAACTCTGACACTATTTGAATAGATTAACTGTTTATAGGTTTTATATTAATTCAAAATTTCATTTGAGTATTTCTAATAATATCATTGTATAAAACTAATTTTAATGTGCGAATGCACATACATTTTGCTAGAAATTGTAGAGCAATTAAAAAGAAAAACTCCATACTTACACATTTATAGGAAACCATTGAAGGTTAACGGTCACCATACAAGGGACACAATATATTTTAAAAGTTACAATATCAATATTACATACTCCTTTCAATAGAGAACATAGTGAAAAGTTGCATCATCGCTCCAAATTGTTTTAATGTTGTAATAATCCTTCCTTTGCTTCTAATAATTTTTGAATGTAATAATTTCATATTTAATTATTGTCACATTGATATAAAATTATTTTATGAAAAGGTTTAGCCTAAAATTATAGTTCGCCGAAAGCTTCTATGTATAGTTTCAAAATAATAATTTGCATATATTTGAATACACAAATTAAATTTTTATATATACGTAGAAACTAATCTAATTTTTTCTAAAAGAAGCTAGAATCAATAACATAAACTAAAGAAAGTATCTAGTTTGTAAATTATACATAATTTTCATTTAAAATGTGTGATATTTAACATAGTTTTAGAGTAATTATCGACTAAATAGATAGAAAAGAGAGTAATTTAACAAAAGAATTTTTTTTTTGAAACAAACTTGATAATATCTTAAATAACTAAAGAATTTTTTATATAAGATTGTGTTATTCCATAATTATATTTTACTTTATATAAAATTATTTTAACATGCGAATGCACGTGCATTTTACTAGTATTACTAAATGTCTGATCATTTTTTTATAACTCAGTATTGATTATGTCTGATAGTTGGTTAAAAGTGTTTATCTAATTTTAATTTGCTCTTTTTTTTGTATTATAGTTGTCATATTTCTATTTAACTTTGATAGCTAGTATGGGAAAATGCATTTGTGGTATATTAATGTGGCTTGCATGTTTCCTTAATACACTAAAATTGGGGGTGACAATTAGAGTACACTATCTCCGATTTTGACTAAAGTTTGACCAATTTTCTTTTTCTTATTTGTTAATTTTGATAAAATAGGATTAGGCAAAAAGGGTCAAAATTGGTTTAGTTTTTTAATTTTAGTCAAAATCCGTCAAATATCCAAATTTTGGTTCAAATCAATCAAAATCGCCAATTTCAGTCAAAATTATTCAATTTTCCGTAAAAACTGGATTTTCTGGTGAGATTTCTACTTAAATTGCGACATACCCCACATTGATGTAATCAAATTGCCACCCCTCATATTAGTGTACCAAAAAACGTGCAGGCCACATTCATGTACTAAAAATGCAATTTTTCCTAACTAGTACTTCATCTTCTACTATATATGCATCAATGAGTTTATATTATCATTTTCTATAGAATTTTCAGTAATTTGAAGTTTGATTATAAATAAGATCACATTATGCAGTTTTATGTTTTCATCAAATATGGAGAATTTTATTGTATATTTTGTTATAGTTTATGTCATATAATAATCTAAAGAACTTGTCTAGTTTTTGTGACATGTAATTGATAGATAATTACGAAGATCCAATCGTGCTCATGCTTGTGGATATCTACTCATGGTTCATTTGAGAATAGGAAAAGAAATAGTTTACGATTGATTTTTTCTTTTTTTTGTAAACTTTCCTTAACAAAATAAACTAAAAGATTTTATATCGTATTAAACATTGATATATATATATGTTATACAAATCTACACAATAATTTGGTTAATATGTGAACGTATACTTCATATGTATTACAACACTGACACTATGTTACAGGGAAGATTACAAAAAGTTCCACATAAATAACTTGTTATATAAAAAACTCCATGAAAAATGATTTCACTCTCAAAATTTATGTTTTAAAATTCTCAAATTTATAAATCGCATAACCAGATTTTATATTTTCATATTAAATATTTTAGATACTTTTATATAATATATTTTTCAAATTTTCATGTGGTCAATATATAAAAAAACATGACTTAATTTTCAAAACATTTAAGAAAATTAAAATATTGAAATTTAAAATTGAAGATAAATTTAGTATCAATTATGTATATAAATATTTTAAATAAATAAAGTTTTATACAAAATTACAGTTGCTTAATGTTTAATTAGGAGATTTAGGGCAATTAAGCCCATTAAGTTCTTAATCATAAATATTAATTTTTTTGGAATGAAAGTGGATTGTGTATTTCGAATTTAAAAATATCATCATAGAATTTTAAATAATAGAGATTATATTAGGGGATTTTAATAAATTTATTATATATATAAATATATCAATCTTTAGTAATATATACACGCTCACGTATTTATATATATATATATAT
Organism: Verbascum thapsus; assembly: GCA_963669365.1. Taxonomy (NCBI): domain Eukaryota; kingdom Viridiplantae; phylum Streptophyta; class Magnoliopsida; order Lamiales; family Scrophulariaceae; genus Verbascum; species Verbascum thapsus. The sequence goes on from OY770104.1 coordinate 16,917,220, forward strand.
ATAATTTTTATAGCTAAGATTTTTAATATGAATAATAATATATGTATTTGTAATTTCATATTTACTAATATATATATATATATATATAGATATAATCTGTAAATATGGATTTGGTGTTGGTGCCTGAATAAAAGTCATAATTTATAACCATCAAGGATTTTTGGAGCAGCCAAAGTACTTTAATAATCTTGAATTGTCTTTAAGTACCATGATAATCAACATAAAGTTATTGTATTGATCAGATAAAAAGACATAATTAATGTCTAATCAATATGGAGTATGGGCAAAAGTGTCTTTTCATAATGGAAGGAAACATTTAGATTATCCATAGAATATAGATAGATAATATAGATAGAATAGATATAGATATAGATATAGATATAGATGCTAAAACAAGATACAAGCTATAGACGAGAATTAAACTACTGCAAATCATAGCAAGGATATCACTCACATCAAAGAATGGTGGTGACCTATTGATATTGGTGCTGTTAGATGCACAGCAACAACAGCAGCCACCCATCACTATTAAATTATTTTATTCATCTACCTGAAGCCACCAGCAGTTTGATCATCCTCACCCTTTTCTACACAGAAAACATGATAATAAGCTGTTATTTCCAAAACCTAACTGAATTGCCCAGATGCTTGATCATTTTACAGTCATCAACAAGAGAGAGAGCAAAATTCTGTCAGAAGCATTCACAAATGCAACTCTTTCAAACACAAAAATAAAGTAAGAAATATATGCAATAGGAAAGTCAAAACTATATTGTTACTCCATCAAGGGGAATTTGAAATGATGAAGACAATTGACAAAGTACTAAACTACAAGTATATCATCTTAAAGACTACACCAGCATGCACATTAAGAGGCTGGATATTTACAATACATAACGCACAATGCAATTGTTGAGCACAAGAAGTGTCAGCTTACTTAAATACTGATGGATGGACGAATACCAATAATACACATTTCAAAGGCTGAGTATGGATAACAAACAGGAACTAGAAAAATTTGGGCAATGTTATATAACAATTTCACAACTCAAGAAAAAGAACTAGAGTGGTCGCACCACACTTCATGTAGGACATGACATTTATATATTTAGTAATCAGATGTGTCTTTGTCTTCATTTTTAAGTTGATTGGAATTGATCCGCTAATGATTCTTCCTGTTTTAATTGAGATTTTATGGATTTAAAAAATTTATTTGCCCTAAAAAACATAGATACAATTTTATGGCTTTTATGGAAAGTTAGTAACTATCAGACTCAGAACCCTTGTAAATTCAGAGTTCCCTAATAGTTCTTGAAATGATTATCGAAGATGAAGGTTTCCGTAACTGATACACTTGATTCACAACTAAAATTAAACGGCTCCGTTCCAATAATCATCCACATCTCTGTTCAAAAGAGATTGATAGCAAATTTAACACCGACGGAATAAACTATAATGCCTCTTTGGTGAAACTGATCTAGTTATAGTTCCACTTGCTCCCCAGTAAGAATCCAATAAAACCCAGCCAAATATAAATCTTCAACTGTGTACTAATTACAGTTACAACCAACATAAGTTGATAAAGTAGTAAAATAAGAAACATAAAATGGGAATCGAAGTACAATAAGTATTGAATCAAATAAATCTGGATACCCCCAATACAGAAATGAAGAATTATACACGGATGGGATTGAATCACAACTTGGAATCTAAAAAAAGGGCAACTAGAATTAGAAATCAGCAGAAGCAATCAAAATGGAGAACAGAAGAAAAGGTAATCAATCAATTGGATCCTGTAAATACAAACAGTTCTATTCAGCAATACATATATACACACAGAAACAATATGCGTATAGGTATAACCTATGATGCACGGACACGGGACACGGGACACGGCGCACGACACGACACGGACACGGGACACGATATTTTTCAAAAAACCTAGGACACGACACGGCACTTGTATATATATAAAATTTATATATATATATATATATATATAGTTTACTTGCTTCTTTGTAAAACTTGATATTTCATAAAAGTAAACTACTAATCATTACTCAATAAGTCTAACAAATGCAAAATAAAAATAACCACGTCTCCAACCAAAAATAATCATGTCTCCAATGAGTAATATTTACTCTTCTGTCACAAATACATAAATATATATATTAAGTGGCAATAGATTATAAATGAAATAAATTTTAAAATAACTAAATAAGGGACTAAACTATTAAAAACTCATATGTTTAAATCATTGTGAATAGGTTGATTAAGTGGGGTGGTCAAGCATCTATCATAACATAAATCTTAAAATGAAACATCATCGCAAGCAACCATAATAACATTCATTCTATAATTTCGGAATTCAAACCAAAATTGAGTTAATTGGGCCTTTTGTCGAATAGGTGGTGGGGGGATGAAATTAATTGGGTTTTCGACAATGAAGCCTTAGGCATTGGCAATTTAATATAATATACTTGGTAATGCCATACGAATTTGGGTTCAAAATTAGGGATTTAGAAATTTATGGATTCTAGAGCATATGTTGAATATATTGTAGAAGTAAAAAGAGATCAAACTTTTGTTGGATTAGAGATGGAAGTAGAAGACGACGACATCACCCCATCGATTGAAGAACAAGGAGAAGTAGTTTTCTATATTATAAAATTTTTCTAAATTGCATTTGACCCCATACACTATAATTTTTTCAAAAATTGAGCACAATTATCCCAATCCGTGTCGGACACTCCACATGGCCGTGTCCGACACTCCATATAGCCGTGTCGGACACTTCACAGCCGTGTCCGAAAACGTGTCCAAACTCTGGACACGGATTAGGCGTGTCGGACACGTGTCGGAGCCGTGTCGGAGCCGTGTCCGTGTCCGACACGTGTCCGACACCATACGGCATGAAATTTCGAAGTGTCCGTGCATTAGAGGGTATAACATACCTGTTTGAATATATGACCTTTTTGTTTCAGGTGAAAGGAAGGCAGTTGCTGAGGAGAGGACTGGGAAAGTTGGAAATGGCGAGAGAGCCAACAATTTTGATCAGATAGATAATTACTACTAGTAATTTAACATAATTTATTATTATTATTATTATTTGTAATTGATTGGATCTGTTTCTAGTTTCTACCTTGACTAACTTTTAAAAATTGTTAATTTTATTATATAATGATATAGTATGCGATATGTGATGTATATTTGATTTTTTATTCTATGAATTCGAAAATTATATCATTTCAACATAATTTTACTTTTTTATTAAAAGAATTTCTCTTTTTTTTTCATCATTTTGACATAAATATATTTACTAAAAATGATTTTGAATATAAGAACATACCTATATTTTATGTTTTCAAATTTTATAATAAATTTAGCATTTTATTTAATATTTATTACATAATTATAACATCACTGGATCAACCGGTGTTGACCCGACGGTTGAACCAGTGACCCATGACCCGGTAAATTTTTCGATTTGATGACCGGGTTGGGTTTCAAAACATTGGCTACAACTACAAAAAAAATTTGAGTGCATGTGAAGTTATATCTTTTATACTCACGTAATAATTTACGTATTTCATCTGTCATTATTTATTTTTGACACTGATGGGTCCCAATTATGATTAGGGGCATTACCATAATTTAATTATGTAATTGATATAAAAGTAGTATTAATACGTTTCCGTCGTGGGCCTCCAACCGAGGGCCCAATAAAGTGAGCCCATGGCCCAGCTAAAATCTCTATAAATACCATCTTGATTAGCTAAACTAATCATTATCCGGTTTCCACTCCAAAAACTAGAATTATTAAATACTCTTCAAATCTACGAGATTGAGGAGTATAATATCTGAGAACTACGAAAAGGCTTGATTCTATCTAAATAGGTACGTAGGCAGCTCGAAGTTACTGAGCGCAGCCCCACTATCTAAAAACACCCAATCTGGTCTATCGTGAGCCGGGTCGGATCCCATCCTCACGTGACTTTCACGTGACCTTACTATTTGATCCCGCATCATTTTGGCGCCGTCTGTGGAAAAATGACTCACTCACTGAGAATGCAGACTAGATCTCAAGCACGTACCATTGAAGGTAGGACGGGCAGCAGCCCTTCAGCAGGAGACGTTAGGAGGAGAGCTACCGCCCCAACGTCTCAGCCGAACCATACTGCTGGAGAAGCTCCAAACCCGATTCCCCCACCGTCAGCCCCGACTGTGATCCCACCCTTGGAGAGGGTATTCGAGATCACTCAGGAGGCACTCATGGCATTGGTGGAGGAGGCCTCAATCAGAGCAGCATCACAAGCAGTCCAGCAATATGCTCTGAATCACCCCCCTCGGGCGGAGCCCGAACCTGGTGCCAAAGCGACTAACTCCCCCTCGAGGGGAAGGCCACGGGGCACACGTCGCGCGCCTACCTCCCAGGGGCTCTCACCCCGAAGGACTGAGGCTTCGCGATCCCGTGTGACTCCTGAACGCGTCAACAGTGAGCGCACCTCTCGCCACCGAGCTCTCCCACTCCCGTGTCGAGGTCGGAGGTCTCCGACCCCCGTGGGAGTGGCATCGAGGCACTCAGGTGTTCGAAGTGCGGAAAAGACCCATGACTTCCCTGATGCTAGCATAGGCTCCTCTCAAGAACGACCCCCTAGAGGCCGTGACAGGGAGCATGGTTTTCGGAGGTCCCCTCGCCAAGGTCGGAGGACTCCGACCCCCAAGAAGGCCCAATCGCGATGCAAATCTCATGGGTCTCCCCACAGAGGTTACAAGTATCACGCTTCCGACGAGGCTCACTCTAGGCAGGAATCTAGCGGGTCACCTCGCAGAGGTCGGAGGTCCCCGACCCCCGAGAGAAGCCATCCTAGGCGGACTCCTAGTCAACAACCCCCCATTCAGGAGGAGACGGCTTTACCACGGGGCGCGCACGATGAAGTGCGAAGGGCACCGCGGGCGGTAGCGCCACCGAGAAGGAGTCCTTTCTGCCCCGCTATACTAGCTGAGGCAATCCCGCAAAGGATGAAAATCCCCCATCTCGGTGAGTATGATGGCACCAGAGACCCCCAGGAACACTTAGACAAGTTCAGCGCAAAGGCCGACATGTACGACATTAGCGATGCGGCCTATTGCAAGATATTTAGGACTACCCTCACGAGTAGTGCTTTGTTTTGGTTCAACCAGTTACCCTTCGGTACTATTACCGGATTCGAGCAGCTGACGCAAAGGTTCTTGCACCACTTCTCTATGAACAAGAAGTACCCTAAGACTGCGTCGCACTTGTTCACCGTCATGCAACGCGATGAAGAGCCCCTCCGTGACTATGTGCGACGCTTCTCGACGGCGGTATCAGAGGTGCCTCACGTCAACCATGAGTTGCTCTCTAGCATCATGCAGCAGAACCTCCGCTCGGGCAGGTTCAAGGAGTCTATAGCTGGAAAGCCTCCATCCACTTTAGACGAATTGTTGGCGCGAGCGGAGAAGTACATCCGGATTGAGGAAGCGATTGGCCCCGTCAAAACTGAGGCATGTGCGAGTAAACGGAAGGTCCGAGAAGATGATAAGCTTCTGGAGCCTAAGGAGCGCAAACACATGCCTCCTTCGGGCTTCTCCCAATATACTCCGCTAACGCTGTCTCGCGAGCAAGTGTTAGCCATATCGGAGCAGCAAGGAATAGTGTCTTGGCCAAAAAAGATGAGAGACAATCCTACTAGGCTGAAGTCGAATGACTACTGCCGTTTTCACCGAGACAAGGGGCATATCACCGACGACTGTCATCACTTGCAAGTGGAGATAGAGAGGTTGATCAAGAGAGGTTATCTGCAAGAGGTGGTGTCCACAACTGCTATCGATGAAATGATAGATAACCCCCCGGTTAACGGAGTCATCCCTTGAGGGTCTAATGGCCGCAAGGCGGAATTTTCGATATTTATTTATTTACTTCAAGTATTATGTCGAGTCGGCCTAGAGCCGAGCGTTGAATAAGGTGCCCCTTCGAGCAGACTCCTGCTATTTGATTGTTTATTCCTAAACATGTACCGAATCGGCCTAGAGCCAGACATTTGATAATGTGCCTTTTCGAGCACTTGTAATGATTGAACCTATTTTCCTTTATGTTGACTTCTATGCGTCAAATGATTGTTATTATGTTTAAGTACTACCGGGTGTCTCAACCCGTGCACGCGGGGGTCTATTATCCCCGAACTTCACCTTGCTTAGGGGCAGAAGCTCCCGAGTGTGAGAGCTCCCCCCAACAATACTTAGGCTCGAGGTCGAGGTTACCACGTGCAACCCTCCTACGAGCATATATGAGGCTTGAAGCTCCCAAGTGTGAGAGCTCCCCCCAACAATACTTAGGCTCGAGGTCGAGGTTACCACGTGCAACCCCCCTACGAGCATATATGAGGCTTGAAGCTCCCAAGTGTGAGAGCTCCTCCCAACAATACTTAGGCTCGAGGTCGAGGTTACCACGTGCAACCCTCCTACGAACATATATGAGGCTTGAAGCTCCCAAGTGTGAGAGCTCCCCCCAACAATACTTAGGCTCGAGGTCGAGGTTACCACGTGCAACCCCCCTACGAGCATATATGAGGCTTGAAGCTCCCAAGTGTGAGAGCTCCCCCCAACAATACTTAGGCTCGAGGTCGAGGTTACCACGTGCAACCCCCCTACGAGCATATATGAGGCTTGAAGCTCCAAAGTGTGAGAGCTCCCCCCAACAATACTTAGGCTCGAGGTCGAGGTTACCATGGGCAACCCCCCTACGAGCATATACGAGGCTTGAAGCTCCCAAGTGTGAGAGCTCCCCCCAACAATACTTAGGCTCGAGGCCGAGGTTACCACGCGCAACCCTCCTACGAGCATAATGAGGCTTGAAGCTCCCAAGTGTGAGAGCTCTCCCCAATAATACTTAGACTCGAGGTCGAGGTTACCACGTGGAACCCCCTACGAGCATAATGAGGCTTGAAGCTCTCAAGTGTGAGAGCTCCCCCCAATAATATATAGACTCAAGGTCGAGGTTACCATGTGCAACCCTCCTATGAGCATATATGAGGTTCGAGGCTCCTAAGTGTGGAGGGCCCCCTCAACGAAACCTAGACTCGAGGTCACCAAGCATAAACCTTAAAAGCGCGCTAAGTGTCGAACCCATCGTGCCTCAACACTAGCGTTCAAACCCAATGTCTTCGACAGGGGGGCATAGGATGGGGACGATCCCTTAACAGCGCATGTAACGCATAACAGGGTCAACGACCTCGACAGGGGGGCATACAGAGAAAACATAACAGCGTTTACTTACCTCAACGCCCTCGGCTGGGGGGCACGCCCTCGGTAGGGGGGCATACGGGGAAAACATAACAACACTTACAAAAATTCAAGAAAATCTTCAACCCCAACGGAGTTGGAACACGTTGCGTCAAACCCCAAAGGGGTCAAAATTCTAAAGAGTCGGGGTCAACCCTGACCCCCTGCACCCGAGGCCGAGCCCATTAAGGGTCGGCAATCGACCCCCCAAAGGGGGTTCATCAAGGGGGTCTGCACGTCGCAGACCCCCCGCAGGGGGTCTGCGCACCCCCCGAGGGGGTCTGCACAGCGCAGACCCCCCGCAGGGGGTCTGCGCACCCCCCGAGGGGGTCTGCACAGCGCAGACCCCCCTAGGGGGTCTGTTCGAAGCAGACCCCCCAGGGGTTCTGTACGAAGCAGACCCCCCAAGGGGGTCTGCACAGCGCAGACCCCCCAGGGGGTCTGTCCGAAGCAAACCCCCCAGGGGGTCTGTTCGAAACAGACCCCCTAGGAGGTCTGCACAGCGCAGACCCCCCAGGGGGTCTGTCCGAAGCAAACCCCCCAGGGGGTCTGTCCGAAGCAGACCCCCCCAGGGGGTGGTCTGCACAGCGCAGACCGCCCGCAGGGGGTCTGCCCGAAGCAGACCCCCCGAGTGGTCTGCCGCAGTGAGCCCCCCGAGGGGGTCCGCACATTTTCCAAGCCCCGGGTGTCCGCCTCCGACTCTTTTGAGCTTCAGGGCCATATCCGTCTCACATTTATCTGACTTTCTACTCCCGAGAGCCCACACAGTCGAGCACCCGGGAGTGGGGGGCATATGATGGGTCCCCAATTATGATTAGGGGCATTACCGTAATTTTATTATGTAATTGATATAAAAGTAGTATTAATACGTTTCCGTCGTGGGCCTCCAACCGAGGGCCCAATAAAGTGAGCCCATGGCCCAGCTAAAATCTCTATAAATACCATCTTGATTAGCTAAACTAATCATTATCCGGTTTCCACTCAAAAAACTAGAATTATTAAATACTCTTCAAATCTACGAGATTGAGGAGTATAATATCTGAGAACTACGAAAAGGCTTGATCCTATCTAAATAGGTACGTAGGCAGCCCGAAGTTACTGAGCGCAGCCTCTCTAAAAACACCCAATCTGGTCTGTCGTGAGCCGGGTCGGATCCCATCCCCACGTGACTTTCACGTGACCTTACTATTTGATCCCGCAGACACCTTTTATGAGAAGTAATTGCATATATAATTTTAAGAAATTATTTGTGATATTTATGTAGGGTTTCTTTTATGTATAACTATACTTGTTGTATGAGGTACATACCCAACAAAATAATAATTTATTTTATTGGTTAATTAATACATTTCTAAACTAATAAATTTTCATGATCTCCAATATATAGAAGTTTATTGCAGATGGGTTGTGGCCTTGTGGGTGAGATTGGTCGTAATTATAAAACTCGACCTTCGAATGTGACTGTAGACAAAATTTTTTTGCATTCAATCAAATGATGACAAGTGTAAAATATGATATTGAGTATCAATTTAAATCTTTTAATATATATTTTGGGATTTATCAAATTTAATTTCAAAATAAAATAATTGATTTAATTGATATTTTAATATGTATTTCATTTGTCAATCAAATCACACCACATGTCAAATTTGAGGTGTTCCGTGCAATCAAATCATATTGCAGTTAAAAAGTCACAACCAATCGAAATGCGCCATGCGGAAACATCTACCAATAAAACGTTCCAAAAATTAATGATATTATCTCATAATAGATAGATTAAAAAGATAATTATAAAAAAAATCCAAATTATTCATGACTCCTCCATCTTACACCTATAAATATGGCCATTGGGAGCTCATAATAAACACAGAAGCTCAATTGAAATTAAAGAAGACGAAGAAACCTTCCAAATTCTTTCTACAAAAGTTCTTCAAATTCAAGAAGTTTCAAGGCGTTCAAGGCAAAGTTCATTACGTTATAGCGTTTGATTCGTAATTACGGTGCTAAACCTACGAAATAACGTTAAAGAAGTTCAAATCAAGTTCAAGGAAAATCAAAGTTATAATTCAACCTTGAAGCTTTCAACTTCCATACAACAAATCACACGTTTCATTTGATATTAAAAAATTTATAAAGGCGGTTCCCCTACTTGAGCATATCGCAGATGATCAATTTTGCCTTGGTGATGAAACCGATAATGGTGAAGACAAGTATTTGTCAAAGTTAGCCCTTAACAGCTTTTGTCAAATTCATTACGTTATAGCGTTTGATTCGTAATTACGGTGCTAAACCTACGAAATAACGTTAAAGAAGTTCAAATCAAGTTCAAGGAAAATCAAAGTTATAATTCAACCTTGAAGCTTTCAACTTCCATACAACAAATCACACGTTTCATTTGATATTAAAAAATTTATAAAGGCGGTTCCCCTACTTAAGCATATCGCAGAAGATCAATTTTGCCTTGGTGATGAAACCGATAATGGTGAAGACAAGTATTTGTCATTCCCCTAACACTCCACATCAAATCACTCAAACGTTGCATGTGTCATGATGACGAATGTTACCATTCCGGATGAGCAAATTGCAAATTTGACAAAAGCTGTTAAGGGCTAACGAAGCATGTTCAAGAGCAAGACACTCTAATTGCAAAATTGATAAAGAAAGTAGACGACGTAGATACCATGCACGAAATTGGAAAAGAAGTTGAGGCGCATGATAAAGCTGAGACGTCAAAGAATCAACATCTAGTTGAGAAGGAAAGATTCATTGTCGAAGAGCTTCAAGTTTCAAGTGATGGGAAGATTCCAGCTGATCGACTTAAGGAATTTGTTATGGTACTATCCAAGACAACCATGATGGGAGATCCACAATGCATTTAGCTTATGTCAAGCCATATACTCGAAGTATTGATAATTTGAAGATGCCCACTGACTACTAACCTCCAAAATTCCCGCAATTTGATGGTAAAGGATCCAAAGCAACATGTGGTGCACTGTGTTGAAACATGCAATGATGCTGGAACTTATGGCGATCAATTAGTCAAGCAATTTATTAGACCACTGAAAGGCATGCATTCAACTGGTACATTGATCTTGGTGCTAACTCTATCAACAATTGGGAGCAATTGAAGCGAGAGTTCCTCAATCGTTTCTATAGAACCTGTCGCACAATCAGCATGCTTGAATTCACCAATTTCTTTTAATGGAAATATGAACCAGTCATCGACTTCATTAATCGTTGGAGAAATTTGACTCTTAACTGCAAAGATAGATTGTCTGAGTCTTCTACTATTGAAATATGTATTTAAAGGATGCATTGAGGTCTTCGATACATCCTTCAAGGATTCAACCAATAATGTTTGAAGAGTTGGTCACCCGAGCACATGATATGAAGGTGAGTATGACTGGAAGTGGAGTTGATGAGTCATATATCCAAGAGCCTTGTAGATAAGAATTCAATAAAAGGGGCAAGTCATTCACAAATACTTTCGATGGTGAGCCATACCTGATAGTGGTGACTATATGGAAGAAATGACATTCAAGTTTGCCATCACTACTTCGACTAAAGATGTTAAGCAAACGTTCCTCGATAAGAGTATAAACTGTCATCAACGCTCATCGACAAGATTATAAACTGTATCTTGATGTAGAAGACTCAAACCAATAAAATCCATAAATTTAGTAACCCCCAAATATTGTTTTTCTCAATGAAAAGTAAAAAGTTTTCATATTGATTACAAATGGGTATTTTTGTCATTTGCTCACATAGAGGAATGAGAATTGAGCTATTATAGTAATTTTTGGAACTCTAATATTGAAGGAGGTTCTAAAAAATCAATAACTATAAACATCATATTACAAAAAAAAAAAAGAATAGTGGTGTTTATGATTTGTTTTCATGTTAAATATATAAATTATATCATATCTAAAAAAAATTATATTATACAACTTTAGTTTCAAGAACAATTGTTCTACATGTATTCATTCTAATAACTCTAATAACATGTGAATTTTATAGACATATTATAATAATCTATTTATACATTCATGTTATAATTCTAAATTATGCATCGCAATATACATCCATATAAATTATTTACATGATGTGAGAAAAGGAATTCACAATATTTCCATAATATTATGTCTATGCTGGAATGAAAAATTGACATTAAAAAAGTAAGTTTAATTTTATTATTAAACAATAAGATATTTCCTTTTGTCGTGCATCTAATTTTGTAATGGGTAGGTGATAGAAACAAAAATGATAGAAACGAAATAAAGCGATAATTTATTAAATAAAACGATAAATATCAAGAACCTAGTTCTCGATCCCAAAGCCAAAAGAGGCCCCCAAATTTTGATCAACTCTTTGATAAGAATAATGAACCCTAGCCACCCTATTTATAATAGGGCAAACCCTAATTACCAAAAGAGTCCTACTCAAATAAGGAAACCCTAATCTCCTAAGAGTCCGGCCCGTAAAGCGGGAAACAGAAAACATAACTCAAATGAATAAAACCCAAAGCTAATAAAATAAGACTGAAAGTAATTAAACTCGATCCGGCCCATATGGCCCAACCGATATTTGCTCCACATCAACTCCATCCCCCTTAAAAGACGCCTTGTCCTCAAGGTGGAAATCTGGAAATTGGCCCTTCACGTCGTCGATAACCATCTAAGGCTGGCTTCCTCCAATTGCGTCCCGTCGTCCAGCTCATCCCCACCTTTCGTGAGCTCGAGTGCGGTCAGTTCAACCGGTTCTGCCTCATCACCCTCGCTTACTAGCAATACTCGTAACTGCTTATGCGGACATACGTGTAAAGGGGTGTATGGTTGTTTGCATCGAAAGCACAACCCCTTTGCCCGGAGGTCAGCGAATTCCTGCGGGGACAACTGGCTAAATTGTGTACGACCAGTTGATTGTTCTGACTCCCCGACTCGAGGTCCTTGACCTCGTCCCAGCCCCCCTCCACCAATCGGAGGTCGCGAGTTGCTGCCGCTCGAGACCTGCGGCACGCTACGGGAAAAATTCTGACTTTGGGTGACCCCCGTGGTGCTACGGAATGGGGCTGCTGTGTAACTGTCCTCTCGCCCAACCGTGGATTTTCGCAAGTCTACCTCGATGTCGCGAGCTATGTCCATCGCGGCGTCCAGTGTTCGAGGTCGGAAGGGTCGGACCTTGTCCCGTATCTCCTCTTTTAGCCCATGCATAAAATATCCCAGGTAATGTAATTCTGATAAGCCCGGTACTTGGTTAGCCCTCTGCACAAATTCATTCACGTACTCGTCCATGTTTCCAGCCTGACGGACTGCTGATAAGCGTTCATACGGACTTCCAGTATAACGTTCGTCAAACCGAACCGTTAATGCCTGTGAGAATTCTGTCCAATCGATATCAGGGTTGCGCTGTAGTAGCCACTGATACCAATTGAGTGCATTACCTTCCATAGCCACCATAGCCACCCGAACCTTCTGTTCTAAGGGAACCGAATGCAAGCTGAATTGTTGTTGTGCTCGAGCCAACCATCCCAACGGATTACTCCCATCAAACGATGGTAGTTGTAGTGAGGGAACGAATGCCGATGGTGCGGCCAAGGCTGGCTGCCCTATAGGTGTCGCGGGGATTCCGTTCCCGTTTGCCGCCGCTGGTGCCGAAGACACCGCCGGCGACTCGACCGGCGGCGCCGGGGTGGCAGCCGCCGGCTTGAGAGCCGCGATTGCCGTCAAGATCTCGGCCAACTGGGCTTTCATCACCTGTTGATCTGATTTCATTATCTGTTGATCCTCAGTTAAGGTCATTAGGTTTTCCTCGAACCTATCCATTCGATCGGTGGTTGAACGTGTGTTCGTCATCGCGAACCGGTGGGATAGAGATCCGGCAGGTCGGACCAAATTGATAGAAACAAAATGATAGAAACGAAATAAAACGATAATTTATTAAATAAAACGATAAATATCAAGAACCCAGTTCTCGATCCCAAAGCCAAAAGAGGCCCCCAAATTTTGATCAACTCTTTGATAAGAATAATGAACCCTAGCCACCCTATTTATAATAGGGCAAACCCTAATTACCAAAAGAGTCCTACTCAAATAAGGAAACCCTAATCTCCTAAGAGTCCGGCCCGTAAAGCGGGAAACAGAAAACATAACTCAAATGAATAAAACCCAAAGCTAATAAAATAAGACTGAAAGTAATTAAACTCGATCCGGCCCATATGGCCCAACCGATATTTGCTCCACATCAGTAGGCGTCTCCGAAGAATAACTAATAAAAATGTCTAATCAATAATAATAATCTCTTAGGGAACTTGGTTATTTCACTATTTGATAAGATTGCCATAAACCATATATAATAAAATAAGAAAATCAGTAATATTCAGACACCGATTTGATTACACCAATTTAACTACAGTCCATATAGTGTGCTTGATTATGTAAGATTATGTTAGTTTATTTATTAGAGCTTGTATTTGCTTATAAATTATAAATATTTTCACTCAATTACCATGATTTTTTTTTATTTCTATCAAGCCGTATACTTTTACATGCATTATAGGGAAAAAGTGAAAACTTTTCATATTATTTACTAATAAGTATTTTTATCATTTACTCAGAGTGATGAATGAGAATGAAGCTCTTATAGTATTTTCAGAGCTTCAATATTAATCCCATGACTTTTAAACCATGTTATATTTATCCCCGGAATTTATTTTACATTCTTTATTGTGAGATTTTAAAGGATGAATAACTATAAGCATCATATTATAAAAGAAATTAGTGGTGTTTATGATTTGTCTTTACATGAAATATAAGTTATATCATGTATAAAAAGAATATTACGCAGCTTTAGTCACAATTTATTTTACATTTTTGTTCATTCTAATTACTCCAAGATCATGTGAACTTCTAGATATAGGATTATTATCTATTTTTACAATCATGTTATAGTTTTGAGTTATGTATCCTTATATAATTTATATGTGAGAAAAGTAATTCAACACCATTTTCATCATTTATATTATCTCTGTGTACAATTAGGATGAAAATGCGTTATTTGAAGTGCGTTTCACTTTTATTATTAAACAATTTTTTTTTGTGCATAAAGTAGGTAGGTGAAAAAGAAATTCAATTTTGAAAATAAAATATCCAAACACCAAGTTAACTTTAATGCCAAAAATAAAATCAAAATCTTTGCCTTGTGCTTGATTTTGAAAGATTCTAGTAGCTCCTTTATTAAAGTTTTATATTGTTTATATTATTTATGTTTTATATATTTATTCGAGATAACGTGAGACTCTAGTTCTTTTATAAATTAAATAATGGTCTAATACTAAAAGATTTCTATTTTCAACTATTAAAAGAATTTTAAATTTAAGTAAGGGTATGTGAGTTTTTTTCACATAGGACGAAATAATTTATTTAAACGCACTTCAAATAACACTTTTCACATGTGACAAAATAATTTCTTAACTATTATTCTAATCATCACATTTGTATTAGTTTTAACATGTTATAGTTTGAGTTTTTTAAAGAATTTTTACATTTGCGATAAACAATGAAGGGCTAGTTGATGTGATATAATATTTTTAAAATATAATAATTATATTTTCTATACAATTAATTTGAGTGTGGATACATAAGTGTAAGATTTTATTCCATATCATATAATACCTTTTAGAAAAATAAAAATGAAGTGAATGGCACGTAGAAAACCTCCAATATTTAATTCTATCTATATTTGTTATAGTTTTATATCTTATATATATTATTTATATTTCGTTTATTAATTTTCTTAGTTCTATTAGGTATTCAAGGTAAAGCGATACTCTATTTATTTATAAGTCAAATAGTTGCATAATACTAAAAGGTCTCTAGTTCCAACTATTAAAAGAATCAGAAATTTAAATAAGGGTAGCTCGAGTAGTTATAATCTTTTTGTACATGGTTTTATTATTATTTTTACTAATTGAGTCCTAAGCCGAGTTTCAAAACTTATAAAGGTTATTCAAACTTTGTTTGATAAGTTAACTTGATAAGTTATCAAAGTGAGTCCAAACGAACTTGATCTAGCCAAATACTCGAATATGATGATTGAAAGACTACTTGTATATACTTGCCTATATTCAAGGTCAAGTCTAGACGTGGTATTTTATGGTTGGGGTATATTTTAAGCAGCTCGTAAAGTCCGTCCCTTTTTATGAGCTTTAAATGCTATATTTATAGTAGTTGGGCTACTGCTCATGATTTGATAGGCTGATCCATGATTACGTAGGCGATATGATAGGGGCTCTGAATTTATGCGGCCCATGTTCATGAGCCCAGTATGTGTTTTATATGGTCCATGATCTCTTAGGCCCATTATTTGATCGGGTCCATTGGGTAACTATTCAACACAAAAGGGCGACGACACGAGGTGATATTACGAGACGCCGCGTATATGGTTCAGATGATGACACGCGGTGATATTACGAGGTGCCACGTATTTGGTTCAGATAATGCCCCATCATCTTGTCCCCCAGGTCGCAGTGTAATACGAAGTATTCCTATGCGATCAAAGTTGCCCTAATTGTACTGTTGCCGTCCCACGAAATAATAGATCCTGGTTTGTATGCTATTGACTCGTCTCGTAGATTCCAAGTTTCGGATTTTTATTGAGTAATAATAATAATAATAACAATAATAATAATAATAATGAAAATGACCGACACGTCATCCATCTTTCGTCCAATCCGATGTGAGAATTCCATTAGTCTTTTAATCTGGTCCATAGATCTAATTTAATCTGGACCGTGTAACTTCTCGCCTAAGTTTAAGTATATATATATATGTCCACAAGTCATTTCTTACTTTGCTCCCTCAGATATTCTTAGCATATAGCCGCTGCTCTCAAGTATCATCTCGTCTCGTCCTCAAGATCTCGCTTTGTAGCACCCCCTTTCGCCGTTTTTAGGTATTTTCTCGTCTTTACCCCTCTTCATTCCTTTTTTTGTTTTTTATTCTGTTTGATCGTTGTATCATATCACCTCGTTGTGGTTCATGTCCGTAGTTTCTAGTTCTTGCACTCCGTCCGCGTTGTCTCTTGAGTCGTTAGGTGATCTGGGTCAATTTATTCAAAAATTTAGACTTAGTAATTCCCCCATGGATGAAGTCACCGAGCCTAGTGGTCCGCCGGGTTCCCCGTCAGATTACGAGTTGGATTATTCTTACTTGGCCCACGGGGTGGGCCAGTCAGATTCCGAAGGAGCCCCTGAATACGACTCATTTCCTGCTGATGCCCATTCCTGGGTTGATCGCCCCTCCGTTCTTACCGAGGATAGTTTGGAAACCATTAAGTGGCATTATTATATCCCCGAAGAATTTCACGTCATTGTGCCTCACGAGGAGGAACGTATGCATCGTCCTCCTTTAGGATACAGGACTTTTCATGTAGCACATCTCCAGTGCGGAGTCAGATTTCCTCTTCACCCCGTAATTAGGATGATCCTTTTTTACCTAGATCTCTGTCCGACCCAACTTCTTCCTAATTCGTATCGTCACATAAACGCTTTCATCATCCTAATGCAAGCCTGGAGAGAGGAACCTAACATGGTGAATTTCCTTCAATTGTTTCGCGTCTGTCGTTCTGGTTCTGGGGACCAAGGTTTTTTCTATCTTTCCCCACGTACCCCTAGAACTCGCTTACTTAGTTATTCCCCTTCATCCCACGGAGTATGGAAAGATAAATTTTTCTTCGTCGCTTACCCCGATTTGGCTAATTGGGGAGTTACTCGTACGTGGAGGCTTACAGTCCCTCGTATCGATAATCCCGGTAGTCCCACTTGGGGTCCCGACTTCATCGACAGGCACCTGAAGTGGCACTACAACCCTCAAATCCTCTTGGCCGAATCTGTATTGGTACGATGCGGTATCAGTCCTGCCCCCATTCCTTATAAAAAAGCTGGTAAGACTGACTCGTATTCGTAGATTCCCCTAATTGCTTCAAATTGTGGTACTGATCTACTCTTTGCAGGAATCGCTGAGATGGAGGCTCGCATATTGAAGAACCTGGGAAAACATGCTGGCTCATCCTCATCTCGTCCGCCCACTAGCGCACGGGACGCCGGCGGACCTTCACGCCCTACCCGCGGTGGGGAAAGTCCTCTTGTCGTTCCTCGTTCTTCTATTCCAGGTCATCCTAGCCCCGTTGGTGGTCCGAGGAGTAGTGCAACCCCCCCAATTTCCGCTCAACGGGTAACTATGACCCAGGTATCCGACGGATCGAGCGATCAGGTTGATGTACGTGCCGAGCGCCGCAAGAAGATGAAGTATGATTCGAGTCGTCTCCAAGGTTTGTTAAGCCGCAGCACCACCTCTTCTCCTTCGGTGTCCTTGGAGATTTTAGAACAATACGAGGCTCTTTTTCATGAGGATCGTGTTCAACAACTTGGCGATAAGGAATGTCCTGTATATGACCCTAATCAACCACGATTCATTCCTGAGTGGAACATAAACTCGAGTAGTTCCGTCCTGTCTCCCGACGGGTCACGGGTTGCCTCAGAAATGTTGAGACATCTAGTTCTTAGCATATAGCCGCTGCTCTCAAGTATCATCTCGTCTCGTCCTCAAGATCTCGCTTTGTAGCACCCCCTTTCGCCATTTTTAGGTATTTTCTCGTCTTTACCCCTCTTCATTCCTTTTTTTGTTTTTTATTCTGTTTGATCGTTGTATCATATCACCTCGTTGTGGTTCATGTTCGTAGTTTCTAGTTCTTGCACTCCGTCCGCGTTGTCTCTTGAGTCGTTAGGTGATCTGGGTCAATTTATTCAAAATTTCAGACTTAGTAATTCCCCCATGGATGAAGTCACCGAGCCTAGTGGTCCGCCGGGTTCCCCGTCAGATTACGAGTTGGATTATTCTTACTTGGCCCACGGGGTGGGCCAGTCAGATTCCGAAGGAGCCCCTGAATACGACTCATTTCCTGCTGATGCCCATTCCTGGGTTGATCGCCCCTCCGTTCTTACTGAGGATAGTTTGGAAACCATTAAGCGGCATTATTATATCCCCGAAGAATTTCACGTCATTGTGCCTCACGAGGAGGAACGTATGCATCGTCCTCCTTTAGGATACAGGACTTTTCATGTAGCACATCTCCAGTGCGGAGTCAGATTTCCTCTTCACCCCGTAATTAGGATGATCCTTTTTTACCTAGATCTCTGTCCGACCCAACTTCTTCCTAATTCGTATCGTCACATAAACGCTTTCATCATCCTAATGCAAGCCTGGAGAGAGGAACCTAACATGGTGAATTTCCTTCAATTGTTTCGCGTCTGTCGTTCTGGTTCTGGGGACCAAGGTTTTTTCTATCTTTCTCCTCGTACCCCTAGAACTCGCTTACTTAGTTATTCCCCTTCATCCCACGGAGTATGGAAAGATAAATTTTTCTTCGTCGCTTACCCCGATTTGGCTAATTGGGGAGTTACTCGTACGTGGAGGCTTACAGTCCCTCGTATCGATAATCCCGGTAGTCCCACTTGGGGTCCCGACTTCATCGACAAGCACCTGAAGTGGCACTACGACCCTCGAATCCTCTTGGCCGAATCTGTATTGGTACGATGCGGTATCAGTCCTGCCCCCATTCCTTATAAAAAAGCTGGTAAGACTGACTCGTATTCGTAGATTCCCCTAATTGCTCAAATCGTGGTACTGATCTACTCTTTGCAGGAATCGCTGAGATGGAGGCTCGCATATTGAAGAACCTGGGAAAACATGCTGGCTCATCCTCATCTCGTCCGCCCACTAGCGCACGGGACGCCGGCGGACCTTCACGCCCTACCCGCGGTGGGAAAAGTCCTCTTGTCGTTCCTCGTTCTTCTATTCCAGGTCATCCTAGCCCCGTTGGTGGTCCGAGGAGTAGTGCAACCCCCCCAATTTCCGCTCAACGGGTAACTATGACCCAGGTATCCGACGGATCGAGCGATCAGGTTGATGTACGTGCCGAGCGCCGCAAGAAGATGAAGTATGATTCGAGTTGTCTCCAAGGTTTGTTAAGCCGCAGCACCACCTCTTCTCCTTCGGTGTCCTTGGAGATTTTAGAACAATACGAGGCTCTTTTTCATGAGGATCGTGTTCAACAACTTGGCGATAAGGAATGTCCTGTATATGACCCTAATCAACCACGATTCATTCCTGAGTGGAACATAAACTCGAGTAGTTCCGTCCTGTCTCCCGACGGGTCACGGGTTGCCTCAGAAATGTTGAGACATCTAGTTCTCCCTGCCGACAGAGCGCAACTCGTCCATCTTCCTCATACATCCATTGCGGATACTATCCACGACGGGCTATACAAGGTATGAGCTCTTTAAGCTGCCTCAAATCATTCGCAATAAGACTGAGTCTTTGGTATCGTGTAGGCCCTGGCTGGTGCTCATCAACTTTCCCTCAATGTCTCGTATTTGAGACATGAGAATTCAGAGATCCAAAGGCATTTTAACGAGTATAGAGGACGACACAAGGCTGGGCTTGAAGAGGCTCGTCGCTTAACTAGGGAGGCTGAGACATTGATGACTAAGCTAACTGAGTTGGAGGCTACAAATCAAACTCTAAAGGACGAGCTGGTTCAGGCTGTCCTTTCTGCGGAGAAACGATACGCACAAGGGCTTGCAGAAGGTCGTAAGGTTTTCTTGGAGTCAGATGAATACCAACGTTCTCTAAACGAGGCGAGATATAATGGTGCTCGTGATTTCAAAAAGTCTACCGCATTTGGTGCCCTTTTATCAGAACCCTCGTCTGATTTCCTATTTGATGGGTTCATGAAGGCTGTGGACTATATGCAGAAGGATGGCTTCGTTGTTCCGGGCTTCGACCCGGAGGATTTAAAAAAACGGGTTGCTGCAGTCCCACTACGTGCTTCCATCTATAAGTTCCCAACCTTTCAAGACTTCCCAGAGTTCAACGATTTAGGCCCTTTAGATTCTGATGATGATGCACCTATTGGGAGGTCTTCTGCTCACGGAGCTCCTTAGTTATTTTAGTCGTATTGTTATGAACTTGTTTTGTAATAGATTGTTGGTTTGATGAATGGTATTATGAATCTTAATCCTATTTGTGAATCGGATTTGATCTTTCCGTTTTAAGGATTGACTTGTCATTTATATTAATCATGTGGTTCGTGATACGAGGCTACTCTGAGCTATTACATGTTCCGAGTTTCTTATCATTGTAATACGTTATCTCAGTCAGACCTAGTGGTTTTTTTTTTTATTTAATTTGGGGTTCGTTTAAACGAAGTATTTATTTCGTCCAAAAATATTTACATCAATCCCGTCGTATTTCGGGGTGTAACAAAATGGGTCCCCAATGGCTTTTTAACCAAGGGATTTTCAAACGAAGTGTCTATTTCGTTTATCAAAAGTATATACATCTAACTTCATTTACGGAATGTAGTCAATCTAAGTATAGAATTTCCGAAGATTGTGGACATTCCATGGTCGAAGTAGCTCTTTTCCCTTAAGATCCTCTAATTGATACGTGCCGGCTTTTGTCACCTTCACCACCTTATATGGTCCTTCCCAGTTTGGGTCAAGCTTTCCAACATGTTTGGATACTTCTACTTTCTTCAAGACCAGGTCTCCTACTTGGAATTGTCTTGACTTCACCTTTTTGTTGTACGCTCGAGTCATAGCGGCCTTCTGTATCATACTTTTCGTATAAGCTCTGTCTCTGACTTCATCAATAACATCGAGCTCAAATGTCCTTTCTGCCTCGTTATCTTTGTCGGAATAGCATTCAACTCGGTGTGACATGTTTCCAATTTCAACTGGAATAACTGCTTCTGAACCATAGACGAGACAAAACGGAGTTTCCCCCATAGACGTACGTGGCGTGGTTCTGTATGCCCACAACACTCCAGGCAACTCGTCTGCCCAACTGCCTTTCCTTCCATCGAGTCTCGCCTTCAAATGTTGGAGGATGATTCGATTGGCTACTTCGGTTTGTCCGTTAGCTTGTGGGTTTCCTACGGCCGTGAAGTTCTGCCTAATCTTGTATTCTTCGCACCACCGAGTTACATTTTTGCTATTAAACTGGGCCGTTATCAGATATCAAAGTGCGAGGTACACCAAATCTACAAGCGATGTTTCTCCAGATAAATTTCATTACCTCGTGATCTGTGATCTTTGCCAATGCTTCGGCTTCAATCCATTTCGTAAAATGCTCTATAGCAACGATGATAAATTTCCGCTGCCTAGAAGCTGGTGGAAACGGTCCTAGAATATCGATCCCCCATTGATCGAAGGGATAAGCTACCTTAATCGGCTCGAGTTTTACGGCAGGTCGATGCGACAGATTCGAGTACATTTGACATTCCTTGCATCTCTTGGTGAAGTGGGACGAGTCTTTCACAAGTGTTGGCCAATAATACCCTTGTCTCAAAACCTTCTGTGCCAATGCTCGTCCTCCCGAGTGGTTGCCACAACTACCCTCGTGGATCTCTTTCATGACGTACTGTGACTCGTCCTTCCCTAAACATCGTAACAATGGCCCCGTGATAGACCGTTTGTACAACCGCCCCTCCAACATTACGAATTTCGAGGCCTGGTAAACGACTCTCCTAGCCTCATTTTTATCTTCTGGTAAAATCCCATCCACCAGGTATCTTACCAAGTCGTTTCTCCAATCATTCCCATCACTGATTATCATCATTTGATGTGCCACTTCCACTTCCATTTGTGGCTGCTCAGCTACCAGCAAGGTCACTTTCCTACTTTTCACCCCCTCAGTCGTACTGGCAAACTTGGACAAGGCGTCAGCTCGTTGGTTTTCTTCTCGTGGGATTTGGGTAAAGTTCGCTTTTTTGAACCTCTTCACCAACGTCGTGACGTGTGCCAAATACTTAATCAAGTTTGTCTCCTTTGCCTCATACACGCCGTTAACTTGGCTAGCTACTAACTGAGAGTCTGTATAGATGTCGATCATTTCAATGCTTAGCTGGCTAGCCAACCTTAGTCCTGTTATAACAGCCGGCGCCACCATCATCATCTCTTCAGGGTTTTTTGGCGGATCCCGAGTGAGTGCACCCGCCAATGGTCCCAACTTCAAGCCGTTAATAAAGAGTTGTACTATCACTTCATGTTGTACACCCTGGACATCTAGTGCTTCATTATTGAAACGATCAACAAATTCTCGCAACGTTTCTCCATCTAGTTGCTTTATGCCCAACAGATGTGATACTGACTTTCTCGTTTTTCTCTTGCTAGCAAAGTGGTACTCGAATTTCTGTATGAATTGGTCATATGTTTCGATTGAGTTCGGTGGCTGGCTAACGAACCAGTCTTGCGCTCTACCATTCAAGGTAGTGGCAAATATTCGCGCGTTAAGCGCATCACTCAGCCCATGAAGTGTCATCAGAGTCTCGAATGTGACGAGGTGCTCCCTCGGATCTGCGGTCCCTTCGTATTTTGGCAAATCCGGAATTCTAAAATTAGCTGGCATTGATTCAGATAGTATACGCGCACTGAAAGGGTTATTTCTCTTCTGAATCGACGATAGGTTTACCATTCGACCGGAAATATCACTCGTACCCTCCTTTTGCGAATACTGCCTAGAACTTGGTATAAAAGTTGATTCAGTCTCCTCTGATTCACCCTGATTTGACTCACCTCGTACCTCGTTCTTATCCCATTCTTGGTCGACGTACAGTTTTCGTCGTGTCATTCTCTCGCGGCGATCTTCCCCTTGTTCCCCATCGGGGTCAAGTTCTGGGAATTGCCGTCTCCGAGTACCTCTCCCGTGACGTTCCTCTTGTTCCCCATCAGGGTCAAGATGTGGGAATCGTCCTCCTGGGGTACTCGGGGGAGGATGGGTCGTACCTATATTTGGTGTCGCTGGTAACTTCGATATCCATTCCTGGAATTTTTCCTGCATCCTCCGATTAAATTCAGATTCCGTCATAGTAATTGTCTTCTATGATACTTCAGGTGTCTCACCTCGTGACACGGCTTCTCCTTGATCATCTCTGGTAGAATGCATCGGCTCTTTCCCTGTTCGGTGTTCTTCCATGTCAGTTTATACGACAAATGTTGTGGATTCCCACAGACGGCGCCAAAATGATCTAGCCAAATACTCGAATATGATGATTGAAAGACTACTTGTATATACTTGCCTATATTCAAGGTCAAGTCTAGACGTGGTATTTTATGGTTGGGGTATATTTTAAGCAGCTCGTAAAGTCCGTCCCTTTTTATGAGCTTTAAATGCTATATTTATAGTAGTTGGGCTACTGCTCATGATTTGATAGGCTGATCCATGATTACGTAGGCGATATGATAGGGGCTCTGAATTTATGCGGCCCATGTTCATGAGCCCAGTATGTGTTTTATATGGTCCATGATCTCTTAGGCCCATTATTTGATCGGGTCCATTGGGTAACTATTCAACACAAAAGGGCGACGACACGAGGTGATATTACGAGACGCCGCGTATATGGTTCAGATGACGACACGCGGTGATATTACGAGGTGCCACGTATTTGGTTCAGATAATGCCCCATCAGAACTTTTATAGATCGAGTTCGAATTGAGTATCGAGTAGTTAGTTCGTCATTCAACCCTAACCAGGGTTAGATGCAGTCACAGTTAAATTATTGATGTCTGTATCTCCAGTAAACTTGCAATTCAAGGATGAGACATCTATACAATATCACTTTTCCTCCAAGTAGTGGAAATGTATATTAGCTTTTGACGCAGAAACTATTAGAATCATCAATGGGTTTAATATTTATTGATGTTCTTTTTGGAAAGGGGATTAAGGTGCATGGTTTAAGTGTATAGCTGTTCCTCTTATATAAAATGTAATATAAGCTAGAAGTATAACACTTTAAAGTTAGAAGTGAGCTTGTGATTGGCTCGTGAGGCTCACTTGTCTTGTTTTTTATTTTATATATATTATTTATATTTTGTTATTAATTTTCTAGTTCTATTAAGTATTAAAGTTAAAAGCAATACTCTATTTTTTTATAAATTAAATGGTTGTATAATACTAAAAGGTCTCTATTTCCAACTATTAAAATGATTTTTATTTAAAATAAGGGTATGCAAGTCTTTTTACATAGGACAAAACAACATTATTCACACATTTATATAGGAGATAGATATTTGCAATGTTATACTCCTATTGGCATACTGAAGTGTGAATTATGATTGATGTAACCTCTTAGTAACAAATTGTGTACTCCATATGAATTTCCAACTCGGGCTCCCCATCAACAATTTGTAATCTAGAAATGGTATAAGGATAATTAATACTTATAAGTGTATGTATCCTCATAATTTGACCCTAAAATGGCACAAAGAGCATTTTATGATGATTCAAAAGTTTATTATAATTTTAGGGGAAATTGTACACGGACCACTCGACTCACTTATAGTGTAATTATCAAAATATCTTCTCACTTATTGAAATTACCTGCACTTCCTTGTAATTAACATGAGAGAGTGTGCTAATAATTTTCAATATGTGGGGGAAAGTTTTGGTTCGTATGTAATTCTCCCTATATTTTATTTTAGAATGCAATTATATAGTAAATGATAATCCATCTACTTCATTATACTTCTAAAATTGTAACAGTTTAAGAAATGAATGAAGTGATCATTTTCTGAAAGCATGGGTCAAGACCTTGAATTTGACAAACTATTGGTCCCTTCAAAATATTGAGTAGTGGTCCACACTTCTTATTTAAGCGGTTGTTATTTATCCCTATATAAATGTGTGAATAATAAAATTGTTTAGTCCAATGTGAAAAGACTCACATACCCTTATTCAAATTTAGAATCTTTTTAGTAATTGAAACTAGAAACCTTTTATCTTCCATGTCTAGGTATTCCTAATCCAGAAGCTTTTATGATCATTGAAATTGATGCTTCAGACTTAGGATATGTAGGTGATTTAGTCAAATATTCGTGTAGATGCTTCCTCAAGACTGCACTCGTATACAAGCTGCCTACGTACCACTATAGGGGATCAAGTCTGACGTAGTTCTATTTTTAGTTTGATTCGTATTTTAGAATAGCTCGTAGGTGTGGAAAACATCCGTCCCTACAAAGAGCATTATTTGTCATATATATAAGTTTCTGAACAACTGTTCATGATCTGACTTGTAACCTTTATATTGCCTGCCACTTGTCGTCCAACTGATGGCTAAAGGATTATTATATCAATTAATATGATGGGCTGGGCCTCCTTTTATGACGTATCCACTGTTCATGGGTCCAATATATAGTCTTGGACTTATTCGTACTGTTCCTTAGTGCCTTGTATAATACAACTCGTATCATACAGGTCGTCCGGCCCCTTAGAATGATATACTATGGACCTCGTATCATTAACTCGTAGTTATATATACGGCGTACACGATATTAGCTCGTACACGTAAATACCTCATATCATGTAGTCCCCCAGATCGTAATTCTATGACGGTCCTAGCGGTTCTCAGAGAACACGATCTTAATTATATTTCGATTCCGATTTATTACCGTCGTAGGATCTGGAATGCACGCGCTCGCAACGCGTGGTCTTTAACCGTTGGACTCCCCCAATCACATCGCAAGGATTTGAAAGGTTTCTGATCTGAGCCTTTGATTTTGAATTTTTACTCACAATCTCAACCGTACATTTTCCCGCCCATGATGTGTATAAATAGGCGTGAATAATCTTCATTTGTTACTTTACATATTTACCATTCTAGAGAGAGAATTTTTAGAGTTACAAGCTCCTCGTTTCCTGTCGTGTTTGAAGTCCTTTCAAGTCGTATCCGCTTTAATCACCTTCGATCTCCTTCAAGTAGGTACTTTCTCATCTTTAATCTTCTTCGACATCTACGTGTCAGTCATACTCGCTGTTTTTTCTTATAAATATATCGGAAGGAGCGTCTTCGAGTTCGAGTCTAGGTTTAGCCAACCTTTATAGATTAGAAATTCCCGATCTTAACGAGTGTTCCACCTCGTTAGGGCCTATTGGTCCTCTTATAAACGAATATACTGATGCTAACGAAGCTCAGCTTCCGTCTCCTGTAGATAATTGGTCACCCCCAGATTATCATTTTGACATGTCCCATCTCGTGGAAAACATTGGTGAGGTCGTCTCTGTCGGAGACGACCCACGACATGACTTCCTCCCTGCCGACACTTATTCCTGGGTTGATCGTTCTTCAACGGTTGACGAGGGTATGTTGGACTCCCTTAAGCGTAACTATTATATTCCTGATGAGTTTTTTCTCCTATCCCCGCACGAGGATGAGCGCATGCATCGTCCACCTCGTGGTTATAAGACTTTTTTCGCTGCCCACTTAGCTTGTGGTGTCCGTTTCCCTTTACACCCCATAGTTTGTATGGTCCTTCACCGATACGGTCTCTGCCCTACTCAGCTACTTTCAAACTCGTATCGGCATATAAATAGTTTTATTATTCTGATGCGGGCCTGGAAGCAAGAACCAACTTTCGCCAATTTCCATCATATGTTTCGTCTCTGTAAGTCAGGGTTAGGGGACAAGGGTTTCTTCTATCTTTCTCCTCGTAATAAGAGGATGCAAGTTTTGAATTACTCCCCTTCCTCACACAGTGTGTGGAAGGATAAGTATTTCTTTGTCGATCAGCCTCATCTCGCTAGTTGGAATCTCCCCCGTATATGGAGGTTAGATCCTCCTCGTCTCGAAGATGTTGGTAACCCGACCTGGGATCCTCATTTCGTGGATAGTCACTTCAATTGGTTCTACGACCACAAGATCCTTCTTAAGGAGGCTGTACTAGTCCGATGTGGGATTAGTCAGGCTCCTATTCCATATGAGAAAGTTGGTAAGTTCGTTCTCGTGTTAGTCTTAGTGTATCATGTGTGCTCGTTTTTTTGTTATTTATTATAGTGTATTTGATATATATATATATATATATCGTGGATTCTGAATCCATTATAATAAATTATTTTTATTTTTCACAGGCATGGCGGAAGAGGCAGCTCGTTTGGAGAAACTGCTTTCCAAAAAGAAAGCGAGGAGTGCTGCAGCTCGTGCTGGTGCGGGCACCTCGTCCGGGGTTCCTCGTCCTACGCCGGCTGCTCGTAAACCGCGCCCCCCTTCCCGCACCGAGCCTACTGCCACAGACGAGGTCATTCCCAACCCTGCCCCGATAAGGCAAGTCCAACAGAACGTGGAGGGGCCTAGCAGACCAAATGAACCCGTCGTTTTCCTTTCAACCGACGAGTCAAGTGAGTAGGAGTCCGTGCGGCAAGAACGTCGAAAGAAGTCGAGACACGACCCTGCCAACCTTATGGACTTACAGGCTCGAATCGGAGGGCCTTCTCGGTCTCCAATCGCCAGCATCGATATCGTGCATCAATATGAGGCGCACGCGATGCGATATCGTATGCAACAACAGGGTGAAGACTGGCGCCCCACATTCCAACCGGGTCAACCTGCTTTGACTCCTGCTTGGTGAGTCTACCCTAATATCTCTGTACTGGGTGAGGGCGGAGTTAAGGTTGCCTCTGAAGTGGCACGACACGTGATACTTCCTGCTGATAAGGCGCAGCTCATCACGATGCCGCATACCCAGCTGGAGGACAGGCTCCGTAGGGCTTTGGCTGAGGTAAAGCTTGTTGAGTTTTTGTTTTTTTTGTTTTTTTTTATATTCGTTTCATCCTAGTATTTCTATTCACGAGTTGTATTTACTTTGCAGGCCTCGTTAGTTGCGAATTCCTTATCCCTCAATTTGTCCTTCTTGAAGCACGAGAATACTGAAGTGAAAAGGTCAAATGAAGAACATCGTGCTCGGTTGAATGCAGCTTTGGCAGAAGTTGAAGAGGCTCGCAAACTTCAAGGTGAAGCTGAGACAATAATTAGAGAGCAGGAACAGCTTGCTCGTCAAGTGAGTGACTTAAAATTGGCAAATAACGAGCTGAGGTCTGAGTCCCTGGGGAAGGATGAGCAAATTGAGGCTTTGAAGACTGAGCTCGAGAAGGTTCAAGCTGAAGCTGCAAAGAACTACGAAGCTGGCCTGACAGACGGTCAAAATAACTTTGTGAACTTAGCCGACTATAAGAGGGCTTTGGAAGAATCAAGGTTCAATGGGGCTCGTGATTTTAGGTTTTCTACTAGCTTCTGGATGCTTGCCCTTGAACCTGCTGCTGACTACCTATACGATGGTTTTATGAAAGCCATCGACTATATGGATAAGGAAGGCTATGTCGTACCAGGGTTCGATTCAGTTGCTTTTGAGAAGTTCGTCGATGCCAAAGCTCTCCGTCCGTCGAGTGTTACCTCGTCCGTGGAGTATCGTGACTTTCCTGAGTTTCGAACGTTGGGACCCGTTGATTCTGATGAGAAAGAGGCAGATACTACCCGCCCTAAAGTGGACAAGATGATGCCTGCTACTGCTGCAGACGAGATGCCTGCTACTGCTGAAAAATAACAAAATTATTTGTATTTTGTTCATCTTTTATATCGTACGTTTATGTATTTCTTGGAACTTCGCGTTTATGATTAAAGTTGTTTTTATTTATGAATTTTTATATTTTGCACGATATATTTTCATTATGAATCATTATGAATTGTAATCTATAGATTTATCATAACGCTTATGCATTTGTATTGCGCACGAGACTCACATTACCCGTCCTAATTTTAAGGATATGATTTAGCATTATCAATGTGATACGAGTAATTCAAAGACAAAGTGTTACCCAAAGGCATCCTAAGACGAGCGTATATATATATATATACGATGTACATAAATATTCAATAACTTCTCAATTCCTGCAATACATCAAAAATCTGTATGAACCTACATATAATATTTACGAAGATTACGAACGTTCCAGGGACGAGGTAAATCTTTGCCATTTAGATCCTGTAGGCGATAAGTCCCTGTCTTGGTTACTTTGACGACTTTGAAGGGACCTTCCCAATTTGGATCAAATTTTCCTACGTGTCTGGACACTTCGACTTTCTTTAACACAAGGTCACTGACCTCAAAAGACCTTATCTTTACATTCTTGTTGTAAGCTCGAGCCATGGCTTTCTTCTATATTAAAATCTTTGCATATGCTCGTTCTCGGGTTTCCTCGATAACATCCAGTTCGTATAACCGTTCCCCCATATTCTCTTCCACTTCGCACTGCTCAACTCGGTGTGTCATTTCACCTATTTCCACCGGAATAACAGCCTCTGACCCGTATACTAAACAAAACGGTGTTTCCCCCGTGGAAGTACGAGGTGTTGTACGATATGCCTATAGGACCCCGGGTAACTCGTCAGCCCAATTGCCTTTGACCCCATCGAGTCTAGCCTTCAAGTGTTAGAGCAGTATTCTATTAGCTACCTCCGTCTGGCCGTTAGCTTGCGGATGGCCTACCGCCTTAAAATTTTGTTGGATTTTATATTCCTCACACCAACGAACTACACCTTTGTTGTTGAACTGGGTTCCATTATCAGAGATGAGTATACGAGGTACCCCGAAACGACATACAATGTTTTTTCAGATGAACTTCATTACTTCGTGGTCGGTGATCTTCGCTACTGCTTCGGCTTCGATCCACTTCGTAAAGTGTTCTACTGCCACGATGATGAACTTCCTCTGGCCTGATGCCAATGGGAATGGTCCTAATATGTCAATTCCCCATTGGTCGAATGAGTAAGCGATCTTGATAGGTTCTAGCTCCGTGCCCGGGCTGTGTGTCAAGTTTGCATTTAGTTGGCATCCTTTACATCGTTTTGCAAAACGACGTGACTATGCAACCATGGTTGGCCAGAAATACTCTTGGCCCAAAATTTTTTGAGCTAGAGCTCGTCCTCCAGAGTGATTACCGCAACTGCCCTCGTGGATCTCTTTCATTACATATTCAGCCTCCGTCCTATCCAGACAACGAAGCAAGGGACTACTATGGTAAACTTAGAAGCTTTATAAACGATCCGTCGGGCCTGGTTCTTGTCTTCGGGCAACACCTTCTCAGCCAAATATTTATAAATCTCGGATCTTCAGTCATCCGATGTGTAAATCGTTACTACCTCTTGGGCTTGAATCGTATTATCGATCTGTAACCGGCTGGACACCAACAATGTGACTTTCCTCGTTTTGAGACCTATGGCTGAACTCGCGAATTTTGATAATACATCTGCTCTCTCGTTTTCTTCGCGAGGTATTTGAAAGATGCTTATTTTGGTGAACTGAGCCATTAAATCCCTCACCTTTGATAAGTACGATGATAAACTCAACTCCCTTGCTTCAAAAGAACCACTGATTTGATTTGCCACGAGTTGAGAGTCCGTGTAGACGTCCAATCTTTTTACGTTGAGCTCTCTTGCCATTTTCAAGCCTGTAAGCATTGCTTCGTACTCAATATTTTGAATGCGCATAATGTGGTTATTTTATCAAATTATATACCTGTAAGCATTGCTTCGTACTCGGCCTCGTTGTTCGTCACACTGAAATCCAGCGTTACTGCGAACTCGTGGTCATAACCTTGTTATGGAAAAACAAAAGGTCGTTTTACTCACACATATTTTTTTTATTTAATACAGATTCTCGTATACGTTTCAAAAGAACGTCAAATACCTTGCAGATCTCTTAGCCATATCCCTGCACCTCCTTTTTGGGTCGTAGACGAGCCATCTACGTGTAATGTCCACAGTCTGTCATCTGTTTTAAGGAAAAAGAAAAATTTACTATCTCGTAGTATTTCGTGGGACGAATATATATATCGTAACTTTTTAGGGTAACTTTAAATTTATGTCACCTCGTGCATCGTATGCCTCATTGGGCGATGTCATTTCAACTATAAATTCTGCCAAGGCTTGCGCCTTTATTGCGGTTCGTGGTCTGTATTCTAACGAGAATTCGCCCAACTCGACCGCCCATTTCACGAGACGACCCGATATGTTTGGATTAGAGAGCACTTGTCTCAAAGGTTGGTCCGTAAGGACGATAATCTGGTGCGATTGGAAATATGGTCGTAATTTACGAGCTGCGGTCATTAAGGCCAGTGCCCATTTTTCAATTTGAGTATAATTCTTCTCGACTCCTAACATCATTTTGCTCACATAATATACGGGGCGATGATCCACTTGATCATCATGAACCAATACCGCACTGACTGCATTTGCCGAGACAACCAAGTATAACAGGAGTGGTTCTCCTTCTATGGGCTTGGTGAGCAATGGAGAGCTTGTTAAGTACCTCTTCAAACTCTGGAACGCTTCTTCGCATTCCTCCGACCATTCGAAGTGCTTAACATTCTTCAAAATTTTGAAAAAGGGAAGACCTTTATCAGCCGATCTTGATATAAAGCGGCTCAAACTTCCATTTTTCCGGTTAGCATCTGCACCTCTGCGACGGAACTCGGGGATTGCATTTCCAATACGGCTTGTATTTTCTCAGGATTAGCTTCAATACCTCGTTGTGTAACCATGTACCCTAAGAATTTTCCCCCGCGTACTCCAAACGTGCATTTATTCGGGTTTAGTTTCATCTCGTATCTCCTCATGATTGCGAACGACCTCTTTAAATGCCCCAAGTGATCTGACTCGTGTTTACTTTTAACCAACATATCATCCACGTACACTTCCATCGTATTGCCTAACTCCTCTTTGAATATACGGTTCACGAGCCTCTGATATGTTGCCCCGACATTCCTTAATCCAAATGGCATGACGTTATAACAGTAAACGCCTCTGGCCGTTACGAACGAAGTCTTGTCAGAATCTTCAGGTGCCATTTTTATTTGGTTAAAGCCCTGGTAAGCGTCCATCATACTGAGCAAAGCACACTCGGCAGTTGAGTCTACGAGGAGATCAATACGAGGCAATGGGTAAGGATCTTTTGGACAAGCTTTGTTGAGATTCGTATAATCAATACACATTCTCCACTGCCCCGTAGTCTTAGGAACTAACACCACGTTTGCTAACCATTCCGTGTAATTGATCTCCCTAATATAGCCGGTTTTTAACAGCTTGTTCACCTCGTCATCGATTATTTTATTACGGTCCGGGCTAAAATTTCTTCTCTTCTGCTTCACAGGCTTGGCGTACGGGTCTATATTTAACCTATGTACAATGACTTCAGGGTCAATCCCCTTAAAGTCCGACGCCTGCCATGCAAACATATCAATATTAGCTCGAAGGAAGCTTATTATCATTAATTCTAGATTTTTTGGCATCATTGTACCTATATTTGTGATTTTTTCCTCGTCCCTTGGGACGAGTTCAATCGTTTTGTGCTCGGCCGGTTGTACCCCGCTCTTTTCAATCGGAATCCGTTTTCTCTCCGGCTCCTCTTTTTTTGTTACCCCAAACCTCACTATCTCGTTTGTCTGCATCGCTTGTTTCGTACTCTTTTCCTTCGTATCCTTTCTTAGAGATATTGCATAACACTCCCTTGCTGCTCGTTGGTCACATTGCACCATCCCCACCCCAAAGTCTGTCAAAAATTTCATTTTTAGGTGGTGTAGAAACAATCGCACCAAACTGGTTCAGCCCAGGTCGTCCCAATATCACGGTGTATGCGAATGGGAAATCTACCATGAGGTATCTGATCATCATTGTTTTCCTTCTCGGCTCGAGTCCCAACGAGGTGGGTAATTGAATCGTACCAAGAGGTACTATTTCTGACCCTCCAAATCCTACGAGGGGGCGCTTACGAGCTATAAGTTGTCCGTAGGGATTTTCATTTTATCCAATACCGTAGAGAACACGATATCGGCTGAACTGCCATTATCCACCAAAACTTTGTGGACCGAGTAGTTCGCTATGTCCATTGTCACCACCATTGGGTCGTTGTGGGGGGTTATTACCCCTTCGTAATCACGATCTCCAAAAGAGATCATTTCCTTTGTACTTCCCTGGACATGATTCACCCCGTGCCCGTAATGTTCGTAGCTCGTAATCTCCCTAGCGTATCGCTTTCTCGCATTCTTGGAGTCACCTCCTATGGGCCCTCCCGCTATGGTATGAATGTCCCGTATTTCAGTCTGTTCTCATCTCGATCATCCCTCCTGGGCCTATCCTTTTCTTGCTCACGTTGTCTATTACCTACGTGGCCCCTCTCGTGCGCTTCCTAATTCCCCCACCGCTGTCCCTGTTGCGATCTCGGATCATACTTCCGATTGTCCCTTCTATCGACCTGGTTCTCCGACCTTCCTTCGTCCCTTCCTCCATCCGTAAATTCCCGCAGGTGACCTTGTCTGATGAGCTTCTCTATCTCATCTTTTAATTGACGACATTCCTCCGTATCGTGGCCCGTATCCTTGTGGAATTTACAGAATCTATTATTGTTTTTCTTCTTGGGGTCAACCCTCATTTTCCTAGGGAATTCAACCTGAATACCTGCTCTTTCGATTGCCATTAATGCTTAGCCCTCGAAGCATTTAATGGTGCATAGTTATCGAAACGACCTCGTCTATGATCTCCAGCCCTTTCTGCTTTTACCTCTTCTTTCTTTTGAACCCCCTTGTCTTTGTTTTGCTTATTGATCGCATATTCAGCTCGTTTCATACGATACATCTCGTCTTCGTAGATGTATTGCTGAGCCGTGGTCATCATTTCCTCTGGATTCTTTGGAGGATTTCTAGTAAGTGCTCCTGCAAGGGGACCCATTCTCAGCCCATTAATGAAGAGCTGCACTATTACCTCGTGTTGCACCCCCTGAACATCTAAAGCTAACTCTCGCAGGGTTTCTTCGTCTTTTTGTTTTATCCCCAACAAATGGGAAACGGATTTTTTCGTTTTTCGCTTACTCGCGAAGTGGTACTCGAATTTCTGAACCAACTGGTCATACGAGGTGATAGAGTTCGAAGGCTGATTAACAAACCAGTCCTGTGCTCTTCCGGTTAGAGTCGTTACAAATGTCCGAGCATTCAGCGCGTCGCTCAGGCCATGCAAGGTCATTAATGTCTCAAAGGTTACGAGGTGTTCTCGTGGATCCGCTATTCCACTATACTTTGGGAGATCCGGCATTCTAAAATGCGTTGGCATTGACTCTGAGATTATTTCTTTTCCGAACGGGTTGTTTCTTCTTTGTATAGACGACAAGCTTCCCGAATTTCTCTCTGATCTCCCTCGTTTACCAGAATCTGCCTTCCCCGATATCTGCCTTGATAGCCCCCCACTACGAGACTCGGCGAATATGACGCGGAATCCATATCCTCTGATTCACTCTGATCTGACCTGTGCGTCCTGACACTGTCATCTCGATCATTATCACGACTGCTGAATAGCTTTCGTCATGTTCCTCGCTCGCGGTCATGTTCTCCGTGTACCTTATTAGGGTCAAGTTTCAGGAATTGCCGTCTCCGAGTATCGTTCCTGGGACCATGTTCCCCTTGTGCCCTTTCGGGGTCAAGTTTTGGGAATGGCCCTCTCGGGATACTCAGGGGGGATTAATCGTACCAATATTTGGAGTAGTTGGAGGTAACCTTGCCACCCACTCTTGAAATTTCTCCTGTAGTCTTCGATCAAACTCGGATTCAGTCATTGTAATTATCCACTCGGGTATTTCTTCAATCGGCTCTGTACGAATATGCTCCGCTTCTTCAACATTCATCGGCTCTTTCCCCGGTCGATGGTGCTCGCTATCCATGTCAATTCGTTTGACAACTTTAGTGGATTCCCACAGACGGCGCCAAAATGATCTAGTCAAATATTCGTGTAGATGCTTCCTCAAGACTGCACTCGTATACAAGCTGCCTACGTACCACTATAGGGGATCAAGTCTGATGTAGTTCTATTTTTAGTTTGATTCGTATTTTAGAATAGCTCGTAGGTGTGGAAAACATCCGTCCCTACAAAGAGCATTATTTGTCATATATATAGGTTTCTGAACAACTGTTCATGATCTGACTTGTAACCTTTATATTGCCTGCCACTTGTCGTCCAACTGATGGCTAAAGGATTATTATATCAATTAATATGATGGGCTGGGCCTCCTTTTATGACGTATCCACTGTTCATGGGTCCAATCTACAGTCTTGGACTTATTCGTATTGTTACTTAGTGCCTCGTATAATACAACTCGTATCATACAGGTCGTCCGGCCCCTTAGAATGATATACTATGGACCTCGTACCATCAACTCCTAGTTATATATACGGCGTACACGATATTAGCTCGTACACGTAAATACCTCATATCAGTAGGAATTCTTAAACAAAGGATACCATCCTCATCATCATTAGCATCGCATGCATTTCATAAACAACTTGTTCCATTTCATTCAGGCATTTGGCTTGGACCTCAAAATTAATGAAATATTCCATGATAATGATTGAGGGAATTCAAAGTCAAATGTGGAAACAATTTGATGATAGGTAGAATATTTGATAGAATGTAAAGTATACTGATTTGAGGCGTGATCCCACTTTCCTTAAAGTGATAATTGCCCCCACTATAAACTTGTTGCTGGGTAAATGGCAATTCACTTCTAGGATACAACAAACCACCCGAAGTCTGTGAATAACAATTTCAAAGACTTCCCCCACGAACTAAGAAGAGAACTGAAATATGTTATGTAGAAAGAGTAAATTTGAATAAGTCATTGTTCTTGGCTTTCAATGTATTTATAGACTTTTCGCAACCTTTTGAATCATTGCATGGTTTGATCAAAAGTTTTCTCCAAACAATGCAAAGTTTAAATCCGAAAACATACAAGTTTTCACAGCAAAAAGTCACAATTTTTTAGAATTAATTATTTAAACTAATTAAAATAATTAATTCAGAAATTAATAAATAAATAATTATTTTATTTTCCACGTGCCCAAGTGCCAAGTGCCATATCTTTGATATTTAAGTATATATATATATATATATATATATATTTGAATATTTTGGTTTCCCTCCAATTTTCCCTCCAAGCTTCTATTTAAATCTTATGTTGGATTTCTACTTATAAGGTATAAATAACTTGTGTATTCTTCCTTTGTGGGATATGATAACATTATATTACAAGCTATTTCCAACAATCTCCCAATTAGCTTGTAATATTACATCATTTACATAACTTTTGCCATATTCATGCATAATAAAAAGTGTCTTTCAAATTAAACTTTCTATTAGTGTAGATAATTCAAAATTAAAACGAAATCAGAGGTGGCCGTAGCTTAAACCAGGATTCCATATGTTTTAATCGAAAATATCACACACATGAATATATAGCTCTCTAATAGTTCTCCGAAAGCTTAAGCACTTTTATGGCCTTGCGCTTCATCCTAGAATCATGAACACTTATAAAAGCTATCTCAATCTTTTATCAGAAGCGGCACCACTTCTTGTGTTCATTTAAGTGAAGTCCGTCCATGTCTCTATGTAAATACATAATGACATTATCCTTAATTAAGATGAACTAATCCTCCTTTATATTCAACACTTACGAATAAAGTTCTTAGTGTAAACAAAATCACTCTACAATAGCTTGTTATTATCCTTTAAACCTTCTGTATAGTGTCAGTTCTAGAAAGAATGGTTGGGTTACCACCACTGGTGATTCTTTTATTAGAAACATTTTAGTCCCATTGCTTTTGTGGTACTTTCGACCAAATCTCTTGAGAGTCCTATTGTTAGCGGATCCGCTAAATTTTTCTGTGATCTAACAAAAATTATAGCAAAAACACCCTCTGAGATTAATTCTCGTACATATGCATGTCTTAGACTAATATGTCTAGACTTTCCATTGTATATTTTACTAAATGCTCTTCCATCATTGCTTCGCTGTCACAATGTAAAGATATAGCTGGCATTGGTTGTGGCCACAATTTAATATCTAATAATAAATTCCTTAACCATTCTGCCTCTTTTCCAGCAGCTCCTAATGCAATGAATTCAGCCTCCATGGTGGAATGAGTAATACATGTTTGCTTCTTCGAAGCCCATGAAACGCCCTCCACCAAGAAAAAGATCCATCTTGTCGTAGATTTGTTATCATTCATGCTCGTTATCCAACTAGCATCAGTATAACCCTCTAATACCGCAGGAAATCGACTATAAAATAGTCCTAAATTTTGTGTAATTTTTAAGATATCCAAAAACTCTTGCAATCCCTTTCCAGTGCTCCATGTTAGGACTATGAGTAAATCTGGAAAGAGTGTATACTGCATATGAAATATTCGGCCTAGTGCAATGCATAGCGTACATAAGGCTGCCGATTACACTAGCATACTCAAGTTGAGATATAGCTCTTCCTTCATTTTTTGTCAATTTATGCGCAGTATCATATGGAGTTCTTGCTTCTTTAATTTTCAAATGCTTGAATTTATTCAATATTTTTTCAATATAGTGAGCTTGACTCAAAGCATATTCCTCACTATATTTCTTGAATTCAATACCAAGAATAGTATCAACTTCACCTAAATCCTTCATTTTAAATTTAGAGGATAGGTACTTTTTATTTCATTTTTCCATTTATATTAGAACTAATAATAAGCATGTCATCTACATATAAGCACACAATGACGCCATACTCATCATTAAATTTGGAATAAACACATTTATCAGCATTGTTATATTGAAAACCAAAAAATAAAATTATGGAATCAAATTTCTCATGCCATTGTTTAGGAGCTTGTTTTAAGCCATATAATGACTTAATTAACTTACATACTTTCCTTTCATTTCCAGGCAACACAAAACCCTCTGGTTGTTCCATATATACTTTTTTGTCTAAATCACCATTTAAAAATGCAGTTTCTACGTCCATTTGATGAACATGTAACTTATATATGGACGCTAATGCAAATAAAACTCTAATAGACGTTATACGAGCTACAAGTGCATACGTATCAAAGTAATCTATACCCTCTTTTTGCCTAAACCCTTTAGCGACTAACCTAGCCTTGAATGTTTGAATCGATCCATCTGTATTATATTTTCTTCTAAATACCCATTTGCATCCTATAGCTTTAGAACCAGGGGTAAATCAATGAGCACCCATGTATTATTTGATAATAACGAGTCCATTTCATCATTGATTGCCTCCTTTTGTGATTTGAAATAGGATCAGGAATTATTATTTGTTGTTCAGTAGGTTGTGCAAAAGTTTCTCCGATGAACTTATTTTCAAAGAACTCGACATCCCTAGATTCAACTATTACGTTTGAATCTAAGTCAAAAAGTCTATAAGCTTTTGAGTTTTCTGCATAACCCACAAACACACTTTTCAAGGCTCTAGGTCCCAATTTCGTTCGATTTGGTTCAGTTACTCTATAAAAGGCAACACAACCCCAAACTATAAGATAATTTAAGTTTGGTTCCGACCGTTCCATAGTTCGTATGGAGATATCTTTAATTTCTTTGAGGGAATTCTATTATGCACATAACAAACTGTTAACATAGCTTCACCCCATAAATTTTTAGGCAAACTAGAATTTAATAACATTGTATTAGTCATATCAACTAACGTTCTATTCTTTCTTTCAGCCAAACCATTTTGTTGAGGATTATGTGGTGCACTACATTGATGTATAATTCCATTTTCTTCACAAAATATAGAGAATTCATTCGGAAAGTACTCACCTCCTCGATCACTTCTAAGTTTTTTAATTTTCTTACCTAATTGGTTTTCAACAACTGCTTTATAGGACTTGAATTTATCAAAAGCTTCATTTTTATGTTTCATAAGATATATGTAAGTAAACCGCGAATGATCATCTATATAAGTAATAAAATATCTATTACCTCCACGAGTTAAAACACCAATTAATTCACATATATCAGAATGAATAATATCTCATAATTCTGAGTTTATTTTTAATTTTGGAGAAGGCTTTCTACACATCTTTGCTTCAATACAAACATCACATCTTTCTTTATCTTCTTTATCATACGAAATTAAGCCATGTTTAGACATAAAATTTAAATAACAAAAATTCACATGACCTAATCTATGATGCCATAAAGAAAAAGAAGATAACTCAACAAAGTAAGCAGAATTATTAATTTTATTCATCATAGTTGCATCAATACAAAGTTTGAACATTCCATCACAATAATAACCCTTTCCTACAAAGTCCCATTTTTAGTCAAGACTAATTTGTTTGACTCAAGTACAACCTTCAAACCTTTCTTGCACAGAAGCGAAGCCGACACCAAATTCTTACGAATTTCCAGAACATGAAGAACATTAGTTAAAATTAATTTCTTCCCAGAAGTAAAATTAATTTCTTCCCATAAGTAAAATGAATTTCAACATTTCCTTTTCCGAGAACATTTGATGTATTCGCATTTCCCATCAAAACTTGTTGTTCTTTTGTACTTACATAGTTTTTGAACAAACTCTTATCATTGCACACATTACAGTAGCACCAGATCATATCACCAATCGAGTGATTTGACTGCAGCAGCCATGTTCAATTCAGTGACCATACTTATGTGCCAATTTGAAACCATAGCAATTATTTCTTCAACTTTTGTTTCAACCACTTGAATCTTTGGTGTCTCTTCTTCTTTCTTCTTCCGTTTCCTATTACGACAGTGCCCTTTCTTGCCACAATAATAACAAGTGACACTTTTATACTTGTTAGTATTATTGCTAGTGCTAGTGCTCGAAAATTTTCTTTTCTTTCCTCCATTATTATTATTTTCTGAAACATAATTCACTTTAGCACTGGAATGCATATTTTGAGTCTTATCACGGATACGAGTTTCTTCCTCAATTTGCAAGTGTTTAAGCAACATATCTACAGAGTAATCTTCTGCAGAATGCAAAAGTTTCTTTATGTAGTTATTCCAACTTGGAGGGAGTTTAGAAATTATCTCACCAACTTGTACTGCTTCCAGAATTTCAACTTTCACATCTTTCAGTTTAGACACATAAACTTGCAGTTCATGCACTTGATCCATGAAAGATGAATTATCATGCATCACAAATTCAAAATACTTTAAAAGAAGAAACTTATATGTGCCTTGTTTTTCACTGTTGTATTTATTCTCTAGAGCATTCCAAATTTCTAGCGGTGACTTCATTGAAGAATACAAATCAAATAGACGATTCGACAGCGAATTCAGAATGTGTCCACGGCACATCACCTCATCTTCACCTCGCTTTGCACTTGCTGCCTTTACCACATTAGAATCATTATCACTAGGTTGTGTAGCGGGCTGATTTGCGTCTAGCACATAGGCAATTTTCAAGAAAGTGCGCAGGAACATCATCTTGTCCTTCCAACAGGGATAGTTAGTCCCATCAAAGCAGTTCAGTTTCACGACCTCTTGATTCACCTTTTTCGAAGCAAAATTATCACTTTAAGATTGATAGATAGAATATTTGATAGAATGTAAAGTATGTGATTTGAAGCGTGATCCCACTTTCCTTAAAGTGATAATTGCCCCCACTATAAACTTGCTACTGGGTAAATGGCAATTCACTTCTAGGATACAACAAACCACCCGAAGTCTGCGAATAGCAATTTCAAAGACTTCCCTCGCAAACTAAGAAGAGAACTGAAATATGTTATGTAGAAATGATAAATTCGAATTAATCATTGTTCTTGGCTTTCAATGTATTTATAGACTTTTCGCAACCTTTTGAATCATTGCATGGTTTGATCAAAAGTTTTCTCCAAACAATGCAAAGTTTAAATCCGAAAACATACAAGTTTTCACAGCAAAAAGTCACAACTTTTCAGAATTAATTATTTAAATTAATTAAAATAATTAATTCAGAAATTAATAAATAAATAATTATTTTATTTTCTTGAAATAAAAATAACAAATAATTATTTTATTTTCCACGTGTGCGTGCCACGTGTCCAAGTGCCAAGTGCCATATCTTTGATATTTATATATATATATATATATATATATATATATATATAAATTTGAATATTTTGGCTTCCCTCTAATTTTCCCTCCAAGCTTCTATTTAAACCTTATGTAAGATATCTACTTATAAGTATAAATAACTTGTGTATTCTTCCTATAAGGGATAGAAGAACATTATATTACAAGCTATTTCCAACATTTGATACCAAATATTGTTCCGTGAAGAAATTCAAGAGAAATCCGATGAAGGTTATTTAGATAATGAATCTAATGATAATTTCATTGGGAAAATATTTAATTCTGATTCAAGTTTAGAATCTGACAACGATTGCAATTAATTTTGTCCTCTTTATATTAACGTTATTACTAATGAAAAAACAGAACAAGAACTATTTTTCGATCTCATTGAGAAAGTTCATGACCAAGAGGATCGTTAGAAATATCACTTACGGTTAAAAGATTTTGTCTCCAAAAATAATGATCCTTAAGGGAAGAAATCTCATCAAATCCTTGAACCATTCAGTATCTCAAAACTTTTCTAAATTCCCGTCATCTTCATTCAATCAAGTTACTACTAATGATCTTCAAAGAGAAGTTAGGTTTCTCAAAAAAGAAGTCAATCACTTACAAAAGGAGATTACTTCACTTCAATGTAAAGATCTAGAACTGGAGGCAAGACTTTCTCTCATTTCTTTCGTCAAAAACGATAAACCAAAAATCTCAAATTCCAAAATAAACATTGACGAATCTGTCACAGAATCCATTCAAACTATTGAAAATATTTCTTTTCAAAAGTGGTATTCTGTCATTACACTTATTATTGAAGATTTCAAGATTAATGTCCCCTGTCTCATAGATAGCGGAGCGGATCAAATTGTATCAAAGAAGGACTTATTCCTTCTCGATACTATGAAAAGACTAATAAAAGATAGTCGCAGCTAATGCTACTCCACTAAATATCAAATATAAGCTCTCAAAAGCTCATATTTGCAAGCAAGGATATTGCTTCAAAACTTCTTTCATTATGGTCAAAGGGCTTAGTCAAGATGTTATTCTTAGAACTCCCTTCCTAACCGCTATTTATCCTTTCAAAGTAGATGGAAAAGGAATTACCACTAATATTATGGGAAAACAATCCAATTCAAATTCCTAACTCCCATTAAAAAAAGAGAAATATCTTTACTTCAAACTCACGCGATCTTCCAACAAATAAATTCCATCCACAACAAATGATCATTTATTTCGATCTCTACAAGAAGAAATTCCTTTTCATCGCATAGAAGAAGAATTAAAAAATCCTATTCTTCAATATAAAATATCTACTTTCGAAGCTAAAT
This sequence comes from Verbascum thapsus, assembly GCA_963669365.1. Classification (NCBI taxonomy): domain Eukaryota; kingdom Viridiplantae; phylum Streptophyta; class Magnoliopsida; order Lamiales; family Scrophulariaceae; genus Verbascum; species Verbascum thapsus. The sequence continues at coordinate 16,959,618 of OY770104.1, forward strand.
TCAAAGAGGAAATATGCTTTGATCTCCCTATGCTTTTTGGGAAAGAAAGAAACATATTATCTCTCTTTCATATATTCCAAATTTCGATGAGAAGTATATTCCCACAAAAGCAAGACCTATTTAAATAAATCATGAACTTCTCGAAGCTTGTAAGAAAGAAATTCAGTCTCTTTTTGACAAGAAATTAATACGGCATTCGAAATCCCCTTGGAGTTGTGCAGCCTTTTATGTTAATAATCAAGCAGAAAAGGAACGAGGAGTTCCTATGCTCATCATTAACTACAAACCAATTAATGAGGTACTTCAATGGATTAGATAGCCAATTCCGAACAAAAGAGACCTTATTAATAGACTACATAAGGCTCGTCTTTTCTCCAAATTTGATCTCAAGTCTGGTTTTTGGCAAATCCAAGTTGACGAAAGCGATAGATATAAGACTACATTCATAGTCCCTTTCGGGCATTACGAATGGAATGTAATGCCCTTTGGATTAAAAAATGCACCTTCTGAATTTCAAAACATTATGAATGGCATTTTTAATGATCATTCTGATTTTTCTATCCTACATTGACGATGTCCTCATTTACTCTTCCAACATCGATCAACATTTCAAACATCTCAATATTTTTAGTTATATTAGTAAGAAAAATAGGTTAACCATATCATCCTCAAAAGTGAAAATATTTCAAACTAAAATTAGATTTTTAGGTCAGGATATTTTCAGTGGAACTATATAACCTATCGCTAGGGCAATAGAATTTGCAGAAAAATTCGCCAATGAGATTAAAGACAAAAATCAATTACAAAGATTTCTTGGTTGCCTTAATTACATCTCAGATTTTTTCCCAAGACTTAGACTATTTGCAAACTTTTATTTCAAAGACTTTATAAGAATCCACTTCCATGGATTCCAGAGCATTCCAATATTGGTAGAAGTATTAAAAAACAAGTCAAGTCTCTTCCTTGTCTAGGTATTCCTAAACCAGAAGCATTTATGATCATTGAATGCTTCAGACTTAGGATATGGAGGAATTCTTAAAGAAAGAATAACATCCTCCTCATCATCAGCATCTCATGCATTTCATGAATAACTTATTCGATTTGATTTGGACCACAAAAAAATTATTCAACTATCACAAAGGAAATTCTTTCCATTGTTCTATGTATTTAAAAATTTCAAGACGATATTTTCAACAAGAAATTTCTTTTTAGAATTGATTGTAAGACTGCCAAAGAAATTTTGCAAAAGGATGTTAAAAATATTGTTTCAAAACAAATTTTCACCATATGGCAAGCCATACTTTATGTGTTCGATTTCGATATTGAATACATTAAAGGAGAGAACAATTCATTACCAGATTTTCTTACTAGAGAATTTCTTCAAAATTAAGGAAATAATGAATAAGCAAAAGAATGAAAAGATTCAAAGTGCAGATGATTATTCAAGTGTTCCTACTTCCAACCAATTTCAAGCACTTATTCCTACTTCCTACTCACTAGTCCAAACTCCTATCCCTACAGTTCAAGCTCCTGCTCCGACTACCCCATCAAAACCAGATTCCAATATTAAAAAATTTGACCCATCAAAAACCTATTACAAAAGAAACCACTCAATACATAGCACTCACAAAATTCCTTAACACACCTGATTTCGATAGACTGAAAGCAATAATTCGAAACTATTGTCCACCAGGTTGTCAATGGTTTTCAGATGACTCGAGGAAGACTCAAAGGTTTTATGAATTTATTTTAATAGATTTAAAATCGGTTGAACTTATTCATAATATGGATCTGAAAGATCCTTCAAAAATTTCCTTCTCAAAATGTATCATAAAAAGAACTTTTAATTCAGAAGATTGGACAAACATTTTTGTCGAAAAACATATTTTCAAAATTATTCAATCCCAAAGGGTATACATATCCTGATTACAAAATGGCCTGGTTTAGAATGTTCTTTCTAAGACCATTCGATCACTCATGGTTCTTCACTTCTCATCGTGATTTTTCGAAAACAACATTTCCTTTATGATTTCTTGAATGGTGGGTCGACTTTGAAGCATCCATTGAAATACTTTCCAATGAGGTTTATCTAGCTTTATCATTCTACTACACCAGAGCCCACGGGGAGTGTTTCCGAAAGCAAGTTCAATTCTTTGCTGAATTCAAAGTTCCATAGATTCTGTGTTGGAGCTATGCATTCAAGCAATATTTCGATGATCCTTTACCATTATCAATAGTGAGGGAATTCAAAGTCAAATGGTGGAAACAATTTGATACCAAATATTGTTCCGTCCAAGTTTTTCAACATTTTCTCATCACAGGTGTCAAACCTACATGGGTAAACCCCAATTCAAAAAAGCTCGGTATGAGTCCGAGCCCAACTTCACGTCAGAACCTAATTAAGAGTCCGAGCCCAAGCTCATGCACAAACCTCACAAAACGCCCCTCTCTAACTCAAAATACTCAAAATCAATTAAAGAAAGAAAAGAATCAAGCTGATCTAATCAAAGAGGAGCAAGAATTACAAAAAACCGCTTTGACGCCCAAACAGATCAAAATATTTGAAATGTTTGAAGAAGACCCAGAGAATGCTAGAAAATATATTCAATTAACTCAATTTAAAAAATAATCCTCAAAAGAGAAGCAAGCTATTTCTGAAGACCATTTTGATCAAGAGTTCGATGATCCCTTTGATTTCTGACTAGCCGTCAAAAGAAACTCAAAAACAAAAAATTCAAAAAGGAGAAGAAAATAAATATTTCCAAACTTCCTAAAAGAATTATTCATTTTGAAAATTTTCAAAAAATGAAAAAATATATTCAAAGAAACAAGCAGAAAATCTCTACCAAAGATATTTCAAGATCACGAGATGATAAATTCGACCCCAATGTTTCTCAGTGAAACGCGTGATCAAGTTTTCTAATCACAGATAAGATTGACAAGATTCAGTGGTTTCCCATTATTGCAAAAAGACAAGCTACTTTCGGTGATAGGATTGCACAACAAGACTCAAAGATCAAATGGCTACAGGATGTTTTACTATTCAAAAACCAAGATGAAATGCAAATTTCAATGAAATTCAAATGTAAAGGCATTTATGTTTGCCTATAAATGTGGTTGTACTTTCATTCATTGAGACACACTAAGTTTTAGCTCATATTACAATTCCGAAGCCTAGAACTAAATTCATCTCCTCCTAATCCTCCAACTGTTTCTCAGATGGAAGGACAAGTTAATGTGATTTCCAATGCAAACTTTACTATAAACTTTGTTCTTCCAACTTTGCAAAGTTTATAGTAAAGTTTGCATTGGAAATCACATTAATTTGTCCTTCCATCTGAGAAACAGTTGGAGAATTAGGAGGGGATGAATTTTCAAATTCTGTATCTTGAATAGGAGTCGTGAATTTGACGTTGAAATTAGGATCAAACTTTCTTGATCCAGAAGAATGAGCATTAGCTCTAGAAGAGGAACATTCAGAAACAGTTCTTCTAGATGAAATTTCTTGAATATGAATAGAAGGATGAGATCTCTCACGAAATGAGTTAAAAGAGATTGGTAATTAGAACTTGAAAAAACTGTAAGAAATAGACTCAAATTGAGTGGATCAAAGATCTACACAAGTATAGATCTAATATTCCAATACTGGATTGGTTTGAGTCATTCTGTCATCTCAATTATATTGAAGATGTCTATTCTTTAAACCAAATCAATGTTCAATTACAAAAAATGGAATCTGACTTCCGAATCCACTATCACCTCTATTCACCCCCCCTCTTCAAAGCATTAAAGTTTCAACTGCCAGTGGCGATATTATTGCCACTCCTTTCAAAGTTGGTCGTGAAGGTTCTGATTCTCCAAGAATGGAAGACATTAGAAAAATACACGAACAAAGTAACTACTCAAATCAAATTCTTCATACGATTGTAGAACAAGTCGATCCTCTTTCTTCAAACTAAATTCTAAACTTTCTATTTCTAGATTTCTTAATGAAACTTCCAAACGTCTCCCTAGTGATATTGAAGAAAGAGTTACTCTTTTTTTTCAACAAATTAATTGATAAAATTGCACAAAGTATTTCAGCCAATTCTTCTGCTTCCTCATCCAATAAAAAAAAATCAAAAGAATATCAATTGTCTTGATAAAACTTGAAATTCATTAGACTCATAAATTGATGAAGCTGATATTGTCGAAAAAATTGAAAGTCAATTTAGCGATACTCAAAATGTGAACAAAATATACTTCAAAACAGGAGCAATTTTTTTTTTAATAATAAACGTACCCTCCTGATTAGGGATGGCAATTGGGCGGGTTGGGTTGGTTTTGGGTCGGTTCCAATGGGTTGGTTGTTAAATGAGTTTGGTTGTTAAATGAGTTTGGTTCTTAAATGGTTTTAAAATTGAACCAAATTCAACCTAAAATGGAACCAAAATCAATCCAAAAGGGAACCAAGCCCAACCCGACTCAATACCTTACATTTTGTTCATTATAATTTAGATTATTGGCAAACGATTTAGGCCTAACTTGAAATTTAGTTGGACCCAACTTGGAACCAAGTTGGAACCAATTAGGAACCAAATCAAATTTTCTTACGAACCAACTTGGAACCATTGGAACCGTGGATCCGGATCCATTTTGCCACCCCTACTCTTGATCTTTAATTTGAGGAACGCTTTCAGTTCAAAAGCACCCGATATAATGGAGGCCCAATTCATGAGTGGGATATTAATGGAAAATCTGAATATGAAATTCTAAATTCATTTCATGAAATGGGTATGGCCAGAATGGCCTATAAACTTCAAGGTGTTGATGAAGCCAATGCGGCGGCATTACTTGTCTCAAGATTCTCGGGACAACTCAAGAATTGGTGGGATCACTCTCTTAGTTTTGAAAACAAGAAAGAGATCATCGAACACACCTCTTCATATGAAGATAATGAAGGAAATATCTATGATAAACTGATGCTTGTGATATCTTTATATTCACCATTGGAATGCACTTCGTGGGGAATCCAAACGAATAGCTTGCATCCCAACAAATTGTCCTTTCAAATATTAGATGTCCTACATTATCTGATTACAGATGGTACAAAGACGTCTTCCTTACAAATGTTATTAAAAGAACTATTTGGGATCATAAGACTGTAATGCCCCTTTCTGGAAAGAACGATTCACCCCAGGCCTTCCCAAACTATTTGGGGAAAGAATTCACCAAAAACTCAAAGATGCAACTGGACTTGATCAGATCAAGTTCGAAGATATTACTTATGAACAACTATTCGCTTTTATTAAAAAAGGACTTTCCCTCTGTTCCGAGCTCAAAATCAAATCTAAATATGGATCTGAAAAGAATAGATTCAGGAAAGAAGTTGGAACATTTTGTGAAGCCTTTGGTTTACAAAAGGTTCAAACGCCTTCCTTCAGAGTCAAGAGTCAAACTACAAAATTTTCTAAAAATCCCAATTATAAAAAATTCTTTAGAAAAAGGAATCACTCCCCTTCTCCTCCGAAGCCTAATTTTCAAATGAGAAGATTTCATAGGAAGAAGTTTTAAAACAAACCTTATGGATGCTTTGAATGTCAAAAGGTAGGGCATAAAGGTGATGCACGTCCTCAAGAACAAAATTAATGAAATATTCCATGATAATGAAGAACTTCGTGATAAAATCACCAAGCTTCTAATTTCTGAAGAAATTCAAGAATAATCCGATAAAGGTTATTCAGATAATGAATCTGATGATAATTTCATTTGGCAAATATTTAATTCTGATTCAAGTTCAGAATCTGACAACGAGTGCAATGAATTTTGTCCCCTTTTCTATTAACATTATTACTAATGAAAAAACAGAACAAGAACTATTCTTTGATCTCATTGAGAAAGTTCCTAACCAAGAGGATCGTCAGAAATATCTCTTACGATTAAAAGATCTTGCCTCCAAAAATAATGATCCTAAAGGGAAGAAATCTCCTCAAATCCATGAACCATTCAATATCTCAAAACTTTTCGATCAATCCCCGTCATCTTCGTTCAATCAAGTTACTACTAATGATCTTCGAAGAGAAGTCAATCAATTACAAAAGGAGATGACTTCACTTCAGTCTAAAGATCTTGAATTGGAGGCAAGACTCTCTCCTTTCTTTCGTCAAAAATGATAAACTTGAAACCTCAAATTCCAAAATAAACATTGACGAATCTGTCCTAGAATCCAATCAAACTATTGAAAATGTTTCTTTTAAAAAGTGGTGTTCTGTCATTACTCTTATTATTGAAGATTTCAAGATTAATGTCCCGTGTCTCATTGACAGCAGAGCTGATCAAAATTGCATTAAAGAATGACTTATTCGTTCTAGATACTATGAAAAGACTAATGAATGATTAGTCACAACTAATTCTACTCCAGTAAATATCAAATATAAGCTCTCAAAAGCTCATATTTGCAATCAAGGACATTGCTTCAAAACTCCTTTCATTATAGTCAAAGGGCTTAGTCAAGAGGTTATTCTTGGAACCCCCATCTTAACCATTATTTATCCTTTCAAAGTAGATGGAAAAGGAATTACAACTAATATTATGGGGAAAACAATCCAATTCAAATTCCTTACTCCCATTAAAGAAATAGAAATTTCTTTACTTCAAACTCACGCGATCTTCCAACAAAAAGTTCCATCCACAGCAAACGATCATTATTCGATCTCTACAAGAAGAAATTCCTTTTCTTCGCATAGAAGAAGAATTAAAAAATCCTATTTTTCAAAATAAAATATCTACTTTGAAGCTAAACTCAAAGAAGAAATATACTCTGATCTCCCTAATACTTTTTGGGAATGAAAGAAACACATTATCTCTCTTCCGTATATTCCAAACTTCGATGAGAAGCATATTCCCGTGAAGGCAAGACCTATTCAAATGAACCATGAACTTCTTGACACTTGTAATAAAGAAATTCAGTCTCTTCTTGACAAGAAATTAATACGGCATTCGAAATCCCCTTGGAGTTGTGCAGCTTTTTATGCTAATAATCAAGCAGAAAACGAACATGGAGTTCCTAGGCTCGTCATTAACTACAAACCACTTAATGAGGTACTTCAATGGAATATATATCCCATTCCGAACAAAAGAGACCTTATTAATAGACTACATAAGGCTCGTATTTTCTCCAAATTCGATCTCAAGTCTGGATTTTGGCAAATCCAAGTTGATGAAAGCGATAGATATAAGACTGCATTCACAGTCCCTTTTGGACGATACGAATGAAATGTAATGCCCTTTGGATTAAAAAATGCACCCTCTGAATTTCAAAACATTATGAATGGCATTTTTAATGATCATTCTGATTTTTCTATCCTCTACATTGATGATGTCCTCATATACTCTTCCGACATCGATCAACATTTCAAACATCTCAATATTTTTAGTAATACTATTAAGAAAAATGGGTTATCCATATCATCCTCAAAAGTGAAAATATTTCAAACTAAAACTAGATTTTTAGGTCATGATATTTTCAGAGGAACAATCAAACCTATCTCTAGGGCAATAGAATTTGCAAAAAAAAAAAAATCCCCGATGAGATTAAAGACAAAGATCAATTACAAAGATTTGTTGGTTGCCTTAATTGCATCTCAGATTTTTTCCCAAGACTTAGAATTATTTGCAAACTTTTATTTCAAAGACTTCAAAAGAATCCACTCCATGGATTCCAGAGCATTCCAAGATTATTAGAAATATTAAAAAAAAAAACAAGTCAAATCTCTTCCTTGTCTAGGTATTTCTAAACTAGAAGCTTTTATGATCATTGAAACTGTTGCTTCAGCAATTTAAGATTTATTTCCCTTAGTCCAGCAATTTAGTTTATTTCAATGTTACTTCAACTCTGTTTTTTGAAGGTAACATAATCTCGTACTATCTATTTTGTAGTGGTATCTTTTACACTACTGTCAGTTTCTTCTTTAATCGTGAGTTGAATTTATCTCCTATGATTCAATTCGTTTTGAATTAACGTTGTGCATTATGTTTCAAGATTTTTGGTATGGTCAATAATTTTGGGTCGAGATACCTTTTGAATTAATGGATTAATTCTCATCGATAGAGTGATGAATTGTGTATGTTGCCTTGTTCCATCTGTTACCTTGGTTTTTATTGTAATATTTGATTCTCAGTTCAAATTATTGTAATCTGATACCATTTTTTATCTTTAACTATATAATGCTTTCAATATTCAATACTTCATTTCAACGAAGTGAATAATCCATGTTTATATTATGTGTAGAACCGTTTGAGATTATCTATATTCCAAGGTCGTGCCAGGTCTTTCCCATCCATATCTTGTAATTTGTACGTCATATTCCTCGTGATTTCTGTAATCGGATACGGTCCTTCCCAATTTGGTTCAAGTTTCCGGACCGTTTTTGAGACTTCTACTTTCTTCAGAACTAAATCCCCTACTTGAAAGGTTCTCTGGCGCACCCGTTTATTATATGCTCTGACCATCGTACTTTTTTGTCTCAGTATTGAAGCAAGTGCTTTATCATGCAACTCATGAATTGTTTCTAATTCAAAAAGACGAGTATCTTTATTACTATCTATTTCGTATGCTGCCACCCTATCCGTTAGCATTCCAACCTCTGCAGTGATTACTGCTTCAGAGCCGTATACGAGGAAGTTTCTCCAGTGGAAGATCGTAGGGTGGTTCAGTATGCCCATAAAACACTTGGGAGTTCATCTGCTCATTTACCTCGTTCTCCATCTAATCTTGTTTTTAGATGTTGTAATATTATTTGATTTGCTACTTCGGTATGTCCTTTTGATTGCGGATGTCCTAATGCTGTAAAATCCTGCTTGATTTCCAATTATTACACCATGAAGTGATGGCTTTTCCATTGAACTGCGTCCCGTTATCCGAAATCAACACTCGTGGTATGCCGAACCTACACACAATATGTGTTTACTAAGTAATTGGAACATTTATTCATGATATTTTTCTGAACATATATCTGTATCGGACCTGCACACAATATTTTTCCAGATAAAATCTATAACCATGTTTTCAGTTATACGAGCCACCGCTTCGGCTTCGATCCATTTTGTGAAATGTTCAATGGCAAGAATGATGAATTTATTTTGTCCTTGGGCCGGAGGAAATGACCTGCAATAGGTTTGAATTATTATTCCAGGCATTTCTAAAGTTTGTGAAGTTGTTAAAAAATATGGTTCTTGTTGTGATCGTAACCTAAGATATCAATGCCCCATTGGTCGAATGGATACATAATTTTGATTGGTTTCATTAGTTGTCTGGTTGATGAATTAGATTTGCGTGCATCTAGCATTCTTTGCATCATTTAACAAATTCCACAGAGTCTTTAAGTAGTGTTGGCCAAAAGTATCCCTGCTTTGTAATTTTCTGAGCCAAGGAGCGACTCTCAGAATGATTACCATAGCTCCCCTCGTGTTTTTCTTGCATAACATAATTTGCCTCATCTTTGTCAAGAAATGGAGCAATACGCCTGAAATAGACTTTTTGTACAGTTCGTCATTTATCATCGTAAAACGAAGTGCACGATGCATGAGCCGCCGAGCCTCGGTTTTATCTTCCGGAACATCTTGTTCTAAAAGATATCGTACAATAGAGAGTTTCCAATCGCTCTCATCATTAATTGCAATCACTGGCGTCGAGATTTGAAGTTCAGAGTTACTAGCAATCATTAAGGTGATTTGACAATTAGTACATCCAGTGATTTGGTTTGCAAAATATAGCTAGGGCATCTGCACGCTCATTTTCTTCTCTAGGAATTTGTAAAAGTTCAAATTTGTTCAACTGTGTTGAGAATTGCTTTACCTTTTCTAGGTATTTTATCATCATTTTTCTTTTGCTTCGTAGATTTCATTCATTTGTTTAGTAATTTGTTTAGCTACCAACTGAGAATTGGTGAAAGCACAAAGATTTTCAATTCCTAGTGAGTGTGCCAGTCTTAGTCCAGCAACAAATGCCTCTAACTCGGCCTCATTATTCGTAACATCGAAATCTAATTTTATCTCGAAATTAAGATCTTCATTCTTTGGTGAGTGAAATCACACTTCTATACCACCTCTCTTTGCCATAGACGACCCATCCACATGCATCATCCAACTATCTTGGGAGTCTTTCGTTGCTATAGTATTAATCTCATGACTCGTGCATACAACAAGAAAATCTGCCATAACTTGAGCTTTAACTGCTGCTCTTCATTTATACTCTATGCTAAATTCCCCCAACTCTATGGCCCACTTGATCATTCTGCCTGAAACATCTGGTTTTCCCAAAGTCTGTCGTAGAGGTTGATCCGTTAATACGATGATATGATGTGAATGAAAATATGGGCGTAATTTACGGGCTGCGGTGATCAGAGCTAAACCCCATCTCTCAATCTCTAAATAGTTTTGTTCAGCGCCTTGCATGAGTTTATTGATATAATACACGGGCTTGTGTTCTCCACATATCTCACGAACCAGAACAACACTGATTGCCACTAATGACACTATGAGGTAGAGGTATAGAGGTTCATTGGGTATTGGCTTGGTCAGGAGTGGGGGGACATTAAATAGCTTTTTAAGTCTTGGAATGCATGTTCACATTCCTTCGACCATTCAAAAATTTTCACATGATGTAGAACCTTGAAAAATGCAACCCGTTATCAGCCGACCTTGAGAATGAAGTGATTTAAGCTAGCCATACGACTCGTCAGTTTTTGCACATCTTTAAAGGACTGAGGAGACTGCATTTTTAGGATAGCATCAATTTTGTCCGGATTTGCCTCAATTCCTCTTTTTGATACTAAGTATCCTAAAAATTTTCCACCTCGCACTCCGAAAGTGCATTTGCTTGGATTTAATTTCATTCCATATTTGTTCATGATTTGAAAATCTCGTTTAAAATGTGTTAGGTGATTGTGGTCTTTAGTACTTTTTACTAGCATATCGTCAATATAAACTTCCATATTATGACCTAACTCTTTTTTAAACATCATGTTTACCAAACGTTAGTATGTAGCCCCAGAATTACGCTGTCCGACTGGCATTACGTTATAACAATATACACCTCGTGCAGTTATAAACGCAGTTTTGTCACGATTCTCTTATGCCATCATAATTTGATTAAAGCCTTGGTAGGCATCCATCATACTTAACAATGCACTCTCAGCATGGAATCTACAAGTAAATCAATACGAGGCAAGGAATACGGGTCACGAGGACAATCTTTGTTTAAATTAGTGAAACCAGTACACATTCGCCACTTGCCATCAGTTTTTGGCACAATCACTACATTAGCTAGCCGATCAGTAAATTGAATCTCGTTGATATAACCTACATCTAATAATTTTAGCATTTTTTGGTCTGAAATTACGGCACTTCTGACGGACATGTTTTGGATTTGGGTCGATATTTAGACGATGTTCAATGATCGAGGGATCGATGCCCTAAAAGTCTGCAGTAGTCCATGCGAAGATATCTCTATTGTTTCGTAGGAATTGTATTAGCTTTTCCTCTACTTGGGGACTAAGATCTGTACCAATCTTTGTAACTTTCTCTGGGTCATTCTCATAAAGCTCAATGCTCTTGTGTTGCATCGGCTGTATCGAGGTGTCTGGCGCTTCAGGTTTGTATTTGCCTCGATCTTTTTTCTTCTTTTTTTTCTATTGCCTCCATTTCTTCAATTGAAATTTTCCCAATTAAATCCGAAGCTGCAACTTGAACTAAGTTTATCTCTGGAATCTCTTTTTTCCTCTTTCTCTCCTTCTCTTTAGTTCGTTCCAACGAGGTTACATAACATTGTCTAGCTTCCAATTGGTTTCCCCTCATCTCTCCTATCCCAACACGAGTCTTAAACTTCATTTTCAAGTGTATGGTTGATACAATAGCCTCAAATTTATTAAGCATGGGTTTTCCGAAGATCATATTATATGCGAACGGAGCATCAACAACCAGAAAGGTTATTCTCATCATCTTTCTTTTTGGGTGGCAACCCAGTGAAACATCTAAATCAATCACACCCTTGGGCATAAACTGGGATCCAATTAATCCCATCAGTGGTGTGTGAACGGGTCGTAGATCTGTTGCTTCCAGCTCCATCCTCTATAATATCTCCCAAAAAATGATATCAGTCGAACTTTCCGTGTCCACTAGCACCTTGTGTACCGCAAAATTAACTACATACATCGTAATTACCATCGGATCATTATGCGGGACAAGCACTCCTCAAAATATTTGTCTGTAAAGGTAATTGGCTCATATCTGCTATTCAAAGTTAACACCGCGCCAGATCGTCCTCTCCGAGATTCGGACTCCAATTTTCTCAAGTGTTTCTTTCGTGCATTCGACGTATCCCCTAACAACGGTCCTCCTGAAGTCACATATATATATATATTCCCCTATTAAGCAGGTTTACCTGTCATTTTCAGTCATATCTTCCTTTCCATCCCTGTTCCTTACCTCGTAGTGATAACCATCATTATGTCCTCTTTGGTTATGATCCATACGGTACGAGTCATTACCAGATCTGTATGGACGCCTTCCCAATGACCTACTTCGGGGTCGTGTGTTTCTACTTACATCTGTCCTCTCCACAAAATTTTTGAGATAGCCTTCCCTTATGAGTCGCTCAATTTCATCCTTCAACTGATAACATTTGTCGGTGTCATGCCCTTTTTCTCGATGGTATTCACATTATTTGTGCTGGTTCTTCTTGATCGGGGTATGAATTGGTTTTGGTCGTATAATATGCTCCCCATGCCTGGATTGTTGAATTGCTAAGAAAGCTTGCTTCCTTGAGGTATTTAGTGGGGTTTAGCTCTAGTATTTTTGAAATCGACGGGGTCATTCTTGGTCCTTTTGGAACCCGACCCCTCATATTAATGTACATCTGATCCTCCATGTCGACCCTTGCATGGGTCGTTCTTAAAGGGATTCTCAAAATATTCAACTCTTTCGTAGTGCTTATCACCTCGATTCCTGTACGAATCGTTCCTGGGATGTACACTTTCAAAGTTCTTCATTTCATTCATTTCTTCTTTGTTGATATATTGTCAGCTCAATCATTTGTTCATGTGACTGAGGGGGTTTCCAAGCAATAGCATTCGCAAAGAGCCCTGTCCTTAAACCTCGTATAGGATCCCAACCATCAATTCGTGAGTCAGATCTAAGAAATCCAGCACCTATTGATTGAAACGATGCATAAAGTCCCTTAAAGTTTCATTCATATTTTGCTTTATTCCAATTATCATAGAGATGGATTTTTTAGCGCGCTTGTTCATAGCAAAGTGATTTTCAAATTTCCTAATTAACTATGTATAAGAAATTATGGTTCCGCTGGGTTGGCTTGTAAACCATTCATGAGCCCTCCCAGTAAGAGTTCAAATATCGTCGCATTGACTGCATCGGATTGATCCTAAAACGACATGAGCAACTCAAACGAGGTAATGTGAGGTAAATGATCCCCTGTTCCATCGAATTTCGGCAAGTTGGGAATAACAATTTTTTTGTCAGGAAGCTCCATCATTATTCCTTCAAAGAACGAGAATTGCGCGCCATTAATGCAATAACATGCCTGACCCGCCTTGGAGTTTTATCTTGCACTTGCTGTACCAACTCATTCTCCTTAGATCTTGCTGATCCATCCTCTCCCCACAGTACCATGAAATAGTCTTCTTGGTATGATGATAGGTGCCTTCTCCATTCTCTGTCTCAACATTTCTTCGACCTGAGCCTGGACTCTACGATCCAGCTCCTCTTGAGTTAATGTTATCATAGTACTCGAGCTCGCACCCATATTTCTGGCTTGGGGGTATCCTCCATGCTTGTTTCCTGATTCTCCATTAATTTGGTGTAAGAATTGCAGCGATTTGTTAGTAGGTTTCCACAGACGGCGCCACCTGATATAGGTCGAAATAAACGAACTAAACCAAGCCGAGCCACAAAGATACGACCCAGCAGTAAGAGATTATAGACTGCACTCAAGTATAACCCGAGCAGCCTACGTACCTTTCATTAGGATCAAGTCTAACGTAGTTCAATGAAGATCGTAATGATGACACGATAGCTCAGTAGTAGAGGGGATACGTACTAACAAATCTCACGTAATCGGTCCCGTTTTCCAATGAACAATGTTGGTATTTATTGAAAGTCCACGCTATACAGACGAAATTAGGGCACGTGCATATGCCGTACATGTGTCGTTGATGTACGGACTGGATTTGTCGGGTCCTTTGCTGTACTTGACCCGTACACTAAAAACACGCAGGTCTTGTAATGTTTTGCAAATAACGGGCTCATAAGGACTTAAGGTGCAATTTCAGTCCACGTAAGCCCTAATTCTCTAATATGATCTTGGGTCGTATTCCTTATATTGTTGGTGGGTCGTATATGACCCATATCAATGGATTTTCATCTTTCTAAATCACATCTTTTTTGTCCTAATAATAATGGTCAGTAGTTTATCTATTATACAAATAAACTCGACAAATTAAGCAATTCATATCAGGTTAAATTATGGTAAACTTTTATATATCATATATCCAAGATATTCGATGAGAACATGAGATGCATGATTATGGTATGATTGACTAGGAGTGCAATGTAGTTACTACAACTGCATAGGTTATGTTTGATTATATTTTAGGTTTATTTTGGCCCTAAATTTTGATCAACAATGTTTGGTCTATTTGTTTTGACTCAGAAATAAACCAAATTTTTGGTCCAAATTCGTAAGGTCCCATTTTCATCTGCAAAGTGTCATAGTCTTTCATTACCCATCATCCTGTCAATTGTCGTTCATTTCCATTCATTCTCTCTCACTCCTCATTAAATCAACACCTTCTCTCATAGTAAAACAAAAGAAAAATGCACATTCACTCTAGTTGAATTATGTTTATTTGTTTGTTTGTCTTATTATTCTTTTTCTTTTTTCTTTTTTCTTTTTTGAAGCTTTATTTTTTTATGATTAAATAAAAAATTATACACTTTCCTAGTTTAGACTTTAGTCGATCTTTTAATTGATTTGGATTTAAATTATATAATTCAAAACCACAAAATATGTATTATATATGTAGAATAACTTTCTAATATTACTAATATAATAAAAATAATTTATTAAATAATTATGATGTCACCTGTGTTAAATAATATTAACACATTTTTGGAGATAAAAATGTTTGAGGAGTTGCAAGAAATTAAGAACTTAATTTCATTGTTCCTCATGGAGTTGTTCTTTCTTTTGAAAATTTGTACATATCCATATATTTATATATACTAGCATAAAGTACGTTTGCACGTGTACGCTCAATTATAATACTAAAACATTTATTCTTGAAAAAATATAGGTTATTTTTCAAGGAAAATAAATATAGAATTAAAAAAACAAATTGTATTTTAGATAACATAAATGAACATACAATTGATTAGAGAATACACTTAAATATTAAGAAGTTACAATAACTTATTGATTCATTATATATTGAAACATGAAAATTTCTTACTAATAGTATTTCTTATTTTCTTATTCTTGTGATCATTTAAGTAATGAAGAAGAAATAAGTTCCATATTTCAAATAATTTTTCTAGTAAAATTCGTAGTAATTAATTTTTTTTTCTATATTCTTCGACATTACTGTTAGTAAATATTTGATTTTCTATTACTCATTATTATTTATATTTGATGGTTTGTTAAAAATGTTTATCCAATTTTCATTTGCTTTTCTTTTTGTTGTTGTTGTATTATAGTTGTCATATTTCCTTTTAACTTTTGATGGCTAGTACTTCATTTTCTACTACTTATACATCAATGAGTTCAACATTATTATTTTCTTTAGAATTTTCAATAATTTGAAGTTTGTTTATAAATAAGATCACATTATGTAGTTTTATATTTTCATCAAATATGGACAATTTCTTTTGTATATTTTGTTGTAATTTTCAAGCCATATAATAATCTAATTAATTTATCTACTTTGTGAAATGTAATTGATAGACAAAACAATATGATTGATATCAGATAATAAGTTTTTCACACTCATTTAAAATATGCATTTCGTTATATAAGATAACATACATCTCGTAATGTGTAAGTTGTGGAGATCCAAAAGTGCTCATTCTTGAGTCTATCTACACATAATTTATTTGAAAAGCAAGAAAAAATAGTCTACTATTGATTTTTTCCTGTATAATTTTATTAACAAAATAAAATAAATGATTTTATATCGTATTAAACATCGATACTGATGCGGGATCAATTAGTAATAACACGTGAGGGACACGTGGAGATGGGATCCGACCCGTCTCATGACAGACCAGATGAGGTGTTTTGGATTACGGGCTGCACTCGAGAAATTCAAGCTCCCTACATACCTAGTTCGATAGGATCAATCCTCTTCGTAGTTCGAGATAATTAGTTTCTCTAATAGTAGAGAGCTGGGAATATTCAGAGAAATTAGGGTAATTCTCCAAATGATTAGAACGTGATTAATGAATTAATGGAAGGGATATTTATAGGTGTCTAGTTGGACATTGGGCCCAAACTTGGGCCTAAGATGCACAAACCCTAACCCACAGCGGTATATCCCATTTCATGGGCTTAAATCAGGTCTTAAATAATCGCCTTCTTGGGCCGGCTCTTTATTGAGGCCCATCATATGCCCCTAACTCCCGAGACACTAGAGGAGAATTGGGAGTTACCACGTCGAGGAAAATGGGTTAACTTTTAAAGAGAAAGGGACTCTTTTGGGCCCAAAAATTAATGCTAACCCTAATGGGAACTGCGACCCCGACCCCTTCAGGGTCGAAGCTGTTCGACCCCCTTGGGGGTCGGGTTCAATCCCGATCCCGACCCCCATGGGATCGAGCGTTGTGCTCTCAATGCCCTCTGCTGAGCGATGCGCCTTGGCCCCAATGGGGTTGGACCCATCGTTTTGTCGGGCTGGAGCCCCGCCGTGTTTTCTCAATTTTTGTATATGCGGCTTTCTTACTTGGTATTGATGAATTTTCGTGTTGTCCCTTTTTCAGGTAGTGGGAGTCCTATGCACTCCTCAGCTAGAGATGGCTCTAGATGGCTCTGAGCCGATTGACGCTGGGGGCCATGACTCCTCAGCGAGGAGGGTGTCTCGTTGCAAGCCGATGGTAGACATTGAAACTTGCATGAGCTCCATTACGGAGCGGGAGTTGACCACCCTATTTCACAACTTCAACTACATCGATTGCGCCACGTGAAACCCCGACGTGGAGTGATTACGCACCCTAGAAGTGGGACCGTCACGCTGTACCTGGATTACTTCCGATCGGGGTTCAACTTGTTGTATCCTCTCATCTTCGGAGAGATCCTAATGCACTATAGGATCTGTATCATCAGTCAACTGACACCCAATTGCTTCCCTTTCTTCAAAGGGTTTATGCGACGCACTTGAGAGGTGGGACTGCCAACCAACTTGATGTCCTTTCAGACTCTCTTTATGGTGAAACAATCCGGATCGGGGCCCTATGTCTACTTCCAGCCTCGTGGTCCCGAACGCTTCCTAAAATGGAGAATTAGTTCTAAGGGAAATTGGAAGACAAAATTCTTTTATCTCCCGATAGATCAGCTAGGGATCACTACACTGGAGCGGTGGAACCTGGAGGTTCCCTCTAAACTGGTCCCCTCTTTCTTGAGGAGATCGTGGTAGAGGTGAGAGTATGTCGGGCTATTTGACATCATATATGATGTCAGCCGGTTCTATGCGCGAGGTAAGGGTTGGCGGGCTTGACTTTTATATTCGCCCTTTTCTTGTCTTTGCGTGGCTAACTTTACTTTTGCAATTTTCACAAGCGAGCTGGTGCTTCCCCGGGGCCGGGAATCTGGCTCCGGGGTCTACGGGGTTCCCCCAAGGCCCCTGATCACCCCCACTCCTAGGGTTGGGTCTTCGATAGGCAGCGACATGGGGCCTTTTAGCATGATCAGGGCGAGGACCCGGCCATCCAGGAGCCACTGAGATTGGACATGGAGGGGGACCCAATGGGGTCCCTAGATGACGAAGCACTCGCAGACGTGGAGGAGGATCCAGTGGGGTCCCTAGATGACGATGCGCTCTCAGCTACCGAATTCGCCAAGGTGATGGCGGGTGTGGATAGGACCCGTGAGGCTAGGACCCGCGTGGCCTTGGAGGATAGCTTCCCTGTCGAGGTTACACCCTGCTCAGACGTTCGTGAGTCCCCTTCTAAGCGCCCGCATGAGCACTCCCTAGGTAGCGGCGGATCACACGGCTATGGAAAGGGTTTATTCACATTTGGGGTGAATCAGGACCCGAGTGTCTGATCCTTTTGGGACTCCCAGGATGCCACCACTCCATGGGAGATTATATGAGTGACTGATATTCCCCATGATGCTACTCTTCTATTTGCTCTCATCCCCCAAATGCTAGTGGAGCAACTCAGTGCCAATAACGATCGGGTTAGTACCCCCATCATTTGTACTTACCTTGTCTTGTTCGAATTTTCCGATATCAACTCACATGGTGGTCTTTTTTTCTTCCCAGAGTCAGCGTGGCACCCACTACACCAACGCTGCGAGGAGCTTGCGCAGTGAGCCGAGGAGAGCGATCGAAAAGCTGGGGAGAGCACTGGACTCTGCGAGGAGCTTGCGAGGCGAGCCGAGGAGAGCGACCAAAATCTAAGGAAAGTGCTCTTAAGGTCGAAGAGGTCGAGAAGAAGTACCAAGGGGCTCTGAAAGACCTCGAGGTAGAAGTGGGTTACGGCCGAGGCTTCCTCGGCTCCGAGGTGGGAAAGAAGGCCCTCAAGGAGGCCGGCCGATCAGGCATTGATAGCTTCAAGCGGGGTGTTGACTACACCAGGGAGCTCAACTGAATGGCCCAGTTGAAGGCCAAGTTGTACATAGCGATGACTATTCGTGAGTTCCACGGGATCCTGCGGGATAGCGGCCGCTACCCTCACGTCGACTTCTCTTGGGTGTATCCCGAGTTTAAAGATGATGATGCAGCTGGCCTGATCGGCCCCAGTGGCTCTAGGGACAGATCTCCCATGGAGGGCTAGAAATTGCATTAGCTCGCTCCATCGTAGCTTAGTTTAGTTCTAGTTTCGAACCATTTGGGTGTTATTATTGACTTCATTTATTTTTGGCAATTTTTAGACTCTTATTAGCCTTATTAGCCTTCGTTGGCTCTTTGTAAGCTTTTTGAGATTAATGACGTGTATGACATTGCTTGCTTTGTTATGCCAAGAGGCCGTGCCTTTAGAAAAAACTATCTATGTTATCCTAATATTTCACGTGGTTCTAAACATTGCGTCCCCTTACACCTATGCCCCCCGTGTCGAAGCCACTAGGCCAGGACCTTGGTAATGGAACATGGTGGGTTGGACACTTAATACCTTTAGAACGCAGAGTGTTGGGCATAGGATGTGAATTGATGGTGCGAGACCGTATTGGATTTGAAGCATTGCCCTTTGGTAAGTTGAAGTGGCATTGTTAGCCTTTGCTATATACGCATTTTTTTTGTGTTTTGTTTTGAGCATCAAAGTTCTCCAGACTCCCGAAGGCATTAGGTCGAAGCAATGGTGAGGGTGCACGATGGATTTGGGATTCATTCAATAGCCAGTCGTGCGCTTATTGGGGGGTGTCCTGTATATATTATTTTTAAACCCTTTAGCGTGAAGTGTTTGGGGGGAGAGGGGCGCTGAGCCTCAACCCTCAATTGTTAAGTTGGGGGGGGGGGGCATCGAGCCTCAACCCTCAATTGTTAAGTGGGGGGTGCGTCGAGCCTCAACCCTCAATGGTTAAATTTGGGGCGGGGGCGTCGAGCCTCAACCCTCAGTTGTTAAGTTTTTGGTGGCATAGGAATAAATAACATTAACACAAATGCGCTGTGATAATCGCTTTATTCGAGTAATGAAAGATAACAAATGGGAAACATAATTCTCAACCAATACTAGGTTCTAAAGAAATAAAAGCAATGCGATTAAAATTAGCTAAGCAAAAAAAGAAATTATGCATAGTAACGCTTTAGGTTGGAAATGTTCCAAGTTTGAGGGACCCCTATGCCTTGGGGTCAAGCTTCCTACGAGTCCTGATGCCTCTCTCTTCCTCCATACTAGGTCGCCGACTTGGAAACTTCAGGGGCGGACTCGAGCGTTATAGGCCCGGGCCATCCTCGAGCGATAGTTTTCTATCTGGTCAATGCTTTGTCGTGGAGTTCCGAGAGCAGGTCAAGATTGACCCGCAAGCCCTTCTCGTTCATATCAATGTTGTGCTGACTCACCCTATAAGTTTCTTCTCCAATTTCAATAGGAGTAATAGCTTTCGTCCCATAGACTAAGTTGAGGGGGTCTCTCCCGTGCTTATGTGGAGTGTGGTCCGGTATGACCAGAGCACTGCCGGGACCTCGTCCGCCCAGCTGCCCTTAGCATCCCCTAAACGTGTCTTCAAGTGCTGTAGTAGCGTCCGATTTGTGACCTCTGTTTGCCCATTTGCTTGTGGGTTCACCACTGAGGTAAAGAACTACTTGACGTTCAACCCCTCACACCACTCTCTAAGTTCAGCACCTCGAAACTGAGTTCCGTTGTCCGAGACTAGGGCTCTTGGGATTCCAAAGCGTGTAAAGACATTTTCCATAGAAATTTCATTACCTCGTTTTCGGTGATCTTTCCAAGGGCTCGGCTTTCACCCACTTGCTGAAGTAATTAATTGCTACCAAGAGGAACTTCCTTTGCCCCGGCCCAATAGGGAAGGGGCCAACTATATTCAGTCCCCATTGAGCGAACGGGCAGGGACTTTCCAAAGGTTGTAAAAGTGCCCCAGAGGCGTGGTTGATTTCCCCATGCTCTTCACACTTGCGTTACCGCTTGACCAACTCATACGCATCACGGAGCATGATTGGCCGTACCATTGCCTTAACACCTTCCCCGCGAGGGCCTTGCCCCCTTCGACAGTCCTCTTTCATTGCTTTATTGGTCGCGCCTTGGGATATACATTTAATCAATGGATGATGACTTGGGGGTCGACCCTAATGATGTCCTCAACGCTCCACGAGAACACATCAAGGTTGCGTCTCAAGAAAGCTATGAGTTCTTCCTCAAAGTCCTTGCCTAGGCAGCCGCCGACCTTTGTAACTTTACGGGCTCTCCATGCACCAATTCTATCTCCTTGAGCTCCTCGATAGCCTCGGCACGGGTCTCCCCATGGGGGTCATCGACGACTTTCTCCTTCTTGCATTTGATGCCCCGTAGGGGCTGAGAGATGGTGCTGATCATCTCATTTTTACCTTTGTCTCTATGTCTCACGCCCTCCGCCTCTGTTGGTTTTCTCAGGGTGTTAGCATAACACTCCCAGGCAGTTCTAACATCAACGACTGCCTTGCCCACTCCACTCGGGGTAGGAAACTTCATCTTCAACTGATAGATGGAGATAATTGCCTTGAAAAGGTTTAGGCTCGGCCTCCCCAAAATCACGTTGTAAGAGGAGAGGGCTTTCACCACAAGAAACTTGGTCATCTTGGTGACCTTCACTGGGTACGAACCCAGCAACAACGGTAACGTCACCTCTCCCAACGCCTCAACTACTTCGCTAGTGAACCAGTGAGAGGGGTATTCACCTTTTGGAGCTGTGCATTGCCACTGCCCAGTTGAGCAAATGCGTTATAGAATATGATATCCGCCGAACTTCCGCTACCCACTAGTATCTTTTGCACCCAGAAGTTCGATATAGTGGCCGAGATCACCAACGCATCATTATAAGTTAAGACTTGTGTCTGCAAATCCTCGTCCCAGAATCTAATGGAAGAGGTTCCCTGACTCACTTGGAACACGGGGCTAGCTTGAAACTGGAAGAGGGCGTGCAATCCCATGGCAGCTCAGAGCAGGTTTTTTCTCGAGTTACTCGAGTCCCCCCTGTTGGGCCCCAGAGATTACACCAATAATCCCATTGAGAGGAAGATTATCCACGTCTTTTTCTATTAAGGGAGTTTGATCCGCCTTATCCTTCTTACGGTCGTTCCTTGGGAGGCCTCCATCTCGACGCCCCCGTGGGTTCCTAGCCTCGCGCCCAGCCCCAACGGGCTGCAAAACCACCTCCTGTAGGTGACCACACTATATCAACTTCTCTATCTCATTTTGGAGGTGACGACACTCCTCCGTAGTGTGCCCCTTGTCGCGGTGAAAACGATAGTACTTGTTTGACTTCATGCGGCTTGGGTTGTCCTTCTATTTCTTAGGCCAACTAGCCAGCCCATGTTGCTCTGCTATGGCAAGCATCTGCTCACAGGACAAAGTGAGCGGAGTATATTTGGCGAACCTCTGAAGCGTCATAGACTTGCGCTCTTTTGGCTCTAGGAGTTTGTCATCCTCCCGCCCTTTTCTCTTATTAACGCCCGCCTGAGCCTTGATGGGACCGATCGCTTCTTCGATCCGAATGTATTTCACAGCTCGAGTCAACAATTTATCCAGAGTGGATGGGGGCTTCCCAGCTATGGACTCTTTGAACTCGCCAAATGGAGGTTCTGCTGCATGATGCCAGATAGCAGCTCATGGTTAACGTGGGGCTTCCCATCTCGCTGCACGATGGTGAATAGGTACGATGCGGTCTTGGGGTACTTCTTATTCATGGAGAAGTGGTGCAAGAACCTTCGTGTCAGCTGCTCGAGTCCGGTGATAGTACTGAAGGGCAACTAGTTGAACCAAGATACGGCTCTACCCGCGAGAGTAGTCCTAAAGATCTTGCAATAAGCTGCATCGCTAAGGTCGTACATGTCGGCCTTCGCGCTGAACTTGTCTAAGTGCTCTTGAGGATCCCCGGTGCCTTCATACTCACTGAGGTGAGGGATTTTCATCCCCTGAGGTATAGCCTCATCTAGTATAACGGGGTAGAAAGGGCTTCTTCTTGGAGGTGCCACCACCAAGGGCACCATTCGCAACTCTTCGTATGTACCCTGTGGTGGAGCCGCGTCCTGACTAGGAGCCCGTCTAAGATGGCTCCGCTTGGGGGTCGGGTACCTCTGACCTCTACGAGGGGACCTGCGAGACTCCTACCGAGAATGAACCTCGTCAGAAGCATGAGACCCGCGAGTCTGGTGGGAGACCTATGAGGCTCGCGTCTCGATTGGACCTCCTTGGGGGTCGTGTCCTTCGACCTCGGCGAGGGGACCTCAGTGGACCATGCTCCCTATCTCGGCCCTTGGGGGTTGCTCTTGAGAGGAGTCAATGCTAACGTTTGGTGTGCCATGGGTCTTCTCCACACTTCGAACAGCTGAGTGCCTTGATGCCATTCCCACAGTGGTCGGATATCTCTAACCTTGGTGCGGGGTGTGAGGGTCTGGTGCTGATGGGTGCGATCATTGTTAACGCGCTCAGGAGTCGCATGGGATTGCGGAGCCTCACTCCTCCGGGGTGAGAGTCCCTAAGGAGCAGGCCCGCGATGGGCATCCCGTGGCCTTCTCTTTGGGGGGAGGTAGTCGTTTGAGCTGTAGGATGAGGTTCCACCTGAGGGGGGTGGTTCAAAGCATACTGCTGAACTTCTTGAGCCACGACCTTAATAGAGACGTTCTCCACCAGCGCCATGAGTGCCTCCTAAGTGATCTCGATCACCCTCGCAGGGGGAGGGACCACATTCAGAGCAGCTGATGGGGGAGGTAGACTTGGAGCCTCCCAGCAATAGGGTTTGGTTGAGGCGCTGGGCAGGGGCTCTTCTCCTAACCCCTTCAGTTGAGGGGCTACTGCCCGTCCTATCTTCAGCAGTACGTGCACGAGATCTAGTATGCATTCTCAATGAATGAATCGATTTTCCATAGACGGTGACAAAATGATGCGGGATCAATCAGTAATAACACGCGAGGGACACATGTAGATGGGATCCGACCTGTCTCACGACAGACCAGATGAGGTATTTCGAATTATGAGCTGCACTCGAGCAATTCAAGATGTCTACGTACCTAGTTTGATAGGATCAAGCCTTTTCGTAGTTCGAGATAATTAGTTTCTCTAATAATAGAGAGCTGAGGATATTCAGAGAAATTAGGGTAATTCTCCAAATGATTAGAACGTGATTAATAAATTAATGGAAGGGATATTTATAGGTGTCTAGTTGGACCTTGGGCCCTAACACACGAACTTTGGCCTCAGATGCACAAACCCTAACCTACAACGCTATACCCCATTTCGTGGGCTTAAATAAATTGGGTCTTAAATAATCGCCTTCTTGGGCCGAATCTTTATTGAGGCCCATCAAATACATATATATGTACACAAGTAATTTCATTAATATGTGTATACTTTACATGAATACGATAATTACAACACTTAAACTATATTATAGAAAAGAGTACTAAAAACTCCACATAGATATCTTGTTATATATAAAAATGCATGAAATTTATTTCAATATCATAATTTATGTTTTTAAATTTTCAAATTTAAAAATCGTATAACCAAATTTTATATTTTAGTATTAAGTATTTTGGATACTTCTATATAACATATTCTTTTAATTTTCATAGGGTCAGATCTAACCAACATGGCTAATTTTTAGAATACTTAAGAAGATTAAAAAATTTAATATTTAAATTTAAGACAAAATTAGTATAATTATTTATATAAATGTTCTAAATAATTAAAATTTTATACAAACTTATGTACCACTACTTAACTTTTAATTTGGAGACTTGTAACAATTAAGCCCATTAAGTTATTGACAATAAATATCAAATTTTTTTTTTTAATGAATGTTAATGGAATGTGTTTTTTGAATTTAAAAATATAATCATAAATTTTTAAATAATATAGTAATAGGGAGTTTTGGTGATTTTATTTTTTATATATATATATGCACTCGAGTAATTATGTATAGATATATATATAAATAATTTATAGTTAAGATTCTTATTATTTTTATGAATAATAATAATAATATATGTATTCATAATTCAATATATACTAATACATGTACATATATATTTATCTATATAATCATTCAATATGGAAATTGTGGTGGTGCATAAATAAAAATCATAATTTATAAACATCACATGAACTTTTGGACTTGCCAAATTATTTTAATAATTTTGAATTGTCATTAGTTACCATGATAATTAATAGAAAGTTATTGCATTGATTAAATAAATTAAGGTCTAATCAATAAGAAGTCATAATTGAAGTATCGGCAAAAATATTTTTTCACAATGGGAACAAACACTTAGATTATCCATACTTTTAGTATAGTATAGTATAGTTATAGATAAAATAATTCTTACTAATACCTGTGGGAGCACCGGATAACCACTCCTAGGCAAGATAAGTGGTTGATCAAGTTGATGGGGTATGGCTTTACAATCTAATATAAGGTAGGGCAGGAGAATGGAGCTTCTCCAAGAGATAAAAACAAGTTGGAAATGAAACTCCAAGTTATTGAAGATAATATGTGAGGTCACATTGGGGAGGGGCAGAAGGCCTCATTATAAATGGGAAACATGAATTAATTATCACAAGGAAAGGAACTCAGGAGTGACATTGGATAGGAGCGAATGAGGAACTTAGGAGGAAGATCTTTTCCCTATATCATAGTGGCAGTTTTTTAGGAGGCCATTCGGGTATGTGAGTGATGACATTGCATAGAATAAAACAATTGTTGTATTGGAAAAAAATGAAAAAGGATGTGCACCAGTGGGTCCGAGAGTGTGATACTTGCCAACGATGTAAGGGAGAAAACGTGGCTTCACCTGAGCAAATATGGCAGGGGGTATCTATATCGAAGATCTTCCTAATTCAGATGTTGTGTTCATGATTGGCAGGAGTTTTTTAAAATTAAGAAGGTCGTGAATAGATGTTTGGAGGCATATCTTTCGATGTATGTATAACAATAAACCTAAGGATTGGAAGAAGTAGTTGCCATGGGCGGAGTGGTATGAAGTGGTTTATGGACCCTACATTCAATTTGATGCGTACGTTAGATTCTGTTGATAGGAGTTTAGTGCAAAGAGAAGGAGCTATAAGTTTGTTGAAACAACATTTTGAACAACAAGAGGATAAGGGCGCGAAGCGAGAGAGTTTTGAACGTTGGGGAATGGGTGTATGTCAAGTTAGAACCACTTGTACTACGTTGTTCTAAGTATAATTCCTTAAAATTCCTACAAGTATAGCTAAACGAAGCAATTTATATGGTGTAAATAGCATATTGCATTGCATGCTGCATTCTGGGTGATGTGGTGTCTGTGCAGGGAGTTTTGAAAGCTGATCCTAGTAAGGTTAAGGCTATGTTGGAGTGGCCTAAACCTAGGAATTCGGGCCTCAACCTAAGATTTTATAAAAGGGTATGAAAATATTTCTAAACCTCTAACAGATTTGTTAATGAAGGATGCCTTCTGTTGGAATGAAACTGCTAACCTTAGAGGGGCTATGACAAGGGCTGCTATACTAGCTATACCGGATTTTAATGAGGAATTTGTAGTGGAGACCGATGCTTGTGGAAGGGGAATTGGAGCAGTATTATTTTAGAAAATTATTTCAAAAGGAAAAACCTATTGCTTTCATGAGTAAGGCTTTAGGCTCAAGGAATATGGCCTTGTATGTGTATGACAAAGAAATGTTGGTTGCAGTGGAGACTGTGCTTAATGGGAAGACATTTCACCATTAGAACGGATCATAAAAGCATGAAAAGCTGTGGGAGCAACGTATAACCACTCCTAGCCAAAAAAAGTGGTTGATCAAGTTGATGGGGTATGACTTTACAATCTAATATAAGGTAGGGCAGGAGAATGGAGCTTCTCCAAGAGATAAAAACGAGTTAGGAATCAAACTCCAAGTTATAGAAGATAATAAGTGAGGTCAAATTGGGGGCCTCTTACCATTCGTCAATCAAATAAACCCCGTATGAAGTGGTTTATGGCCAACCTCCTCCTGTGCTTACATTCAATTTGATGCATAGGTGGATCTATGTTGTTCTAAGTATAATTCCTGAAAACTCCTTCAAGTATAGATAAAGCATGCAAACATTAAGTAAAATGAAAAATTTGCATCGCATGCTGCATTAGCTTTGAAAGGACATAACTCAGCAATGAGATGACCATTTGGGCATTATGACCACTCGTTTTGATGTTTCTCGAGTAGATCTTGGCATTGGCAGGGGAGATACCCGACGTTCCCAAAGCCCCGAGCACGAAATTGTGTGGTATGTGGGGCAAAACTTTGAAAGGCCATAACTTTGCGCACAGTTGTCCGTTTTGGACGAATTTTTTTTTGATTTCGGGTATTTTTTCGAGATCTACGCATAATTTTTCAAAAAAACCCCGTTTTTTGATCTTAATTGGATTTTGAAGCCAATCGGCTATCACCTTCCAATTTTCAATCCCATGAATTCGATCGATACAATTATTAAAATGGTAATTTTTTGTTTGGAAAACCATGATGTGATACTTAATTTTGAAATCGGATTGTGGCGGTGGAAAAAAAGCATATTTAATGCATTACAAGACTTCTTATTAAACTGATGTTACTTTCATATTCAAAAGTAGTTGTTGGTGTAGTGGTCCATTCAAAGGTAGTTGTTGATATGAATGTTTTGGGTTCAAATCTCATCTTTGTCAAATACTCACTCTTATTTTATTGTGTGCCACTCACTCTTAGAACATGAATTCTAAACGCATTGCTTTTGCCGCCACCATCTACTTCATTTGGAATGTGCACCTTATATCTTAAGCCCAACCCGCTCTGATTTAAGCCCAACTCAATTGGACCCAACCCGCTTTAAGCCCGACCCAATAAATTTATATTTTAATAAACTGACATTGAAAAAAGTTGCTACTAATAATGTATGTCCTTCGGCCAACAAATAAGCTGAAATATAAAAAAATAAATGACATACGCATTTGTAAATATCCAAGTGTAATAAATATCCAAGTGTAATACAGATGAGTAAAATATAAACTTATATATGTGTGAAATATAAACTTATTTTCTATGAATATCATTTCTTGTCACGGCAAAAAATAATATAGAAGTGCCGAGAAATATTGTTTTACCAAAGAATGTCATTGATTATAAGAACATACCATCATTTGAGAGAGATCTCATCTAACACAAGCTAAAACTTCATTTGGCACTACAACGAGATAGAAATTATAACAATGCAAATGATATAAGGAATTGAAATTGAACCAATTTAATCACAACCCATTTTAAGCCGAAACCACCTTAAGCCAATTTAAACCCAATCAATTTTAGGCCCAATCCATTTTAAGCTCAATCATTTTAACAACAAACCCACTTTAGGCCCGGCCCAATCTAGTCCCAACCCACTTTTAGCCCAACTAAATTTAAGTCCAACCAATTTAGGCCCAACCCATTTTTAGCCCGACTCAATTTAAGCCCAAACCACTTAGGCTCAACTCAATTTAAGCCCAACCCACTTTAGGCCCAACTCAATCTAGGCCCAACCCACTTTAGGCCCAACTCAATTTAGGCCCAACCCACTTTAGGCCCAACTCAATCTAGGCCCAACCCACTTAGGCCCAACTCAATCTAGGCCCAACCCACTTAGGCCCAACTCAATTTAGGCCCAACCCACTTAGGCCCAACTCAATTTAGGCCCAACCCACTTAGGCCCAACTCAATTTAGGCCCAATCGAATATGGAACATAGTTTAGATGGACCGAAAGTTATTATGCATAATATCGAGAGTAAACATTTCCATCGCTCACAATTGTCAAATGTTTTCCGAGCAAACGTCCCAAAATCATCCCAAAATTCATTGTATCCATCAATTAGACAAATGGCACGGGCCGAAATTCAATTTACTCGCGATCGGGTCACCGAGGGCAAGCTGTCGGGCACTGCATGGCCGAGCGCCCCAGGCCGGGCGCACGCTGCTGGCCGAGCAGCACTCGGCCGGGAGCGCGCAGCACTCGGCAACTGCGTGCGGGCGCGCGCAGCACTCGGCCGAGTGCACAGGGGCAACTGCGCGCTTGGCCGAGCGGCTGCGCGCCCGCTCGGCCGACTGTCCGCGCGCTCGGCCGACTGTCCGCGCGTTCGGCCGAGCAGCTGCGCGCGCACTCGGCCGAGTGCTTGCGCGCTTGGCCGAGCGGCTGCGCGCGCGCTCGGCCGAGTGCCTGGTCGCTCGGCTGCGTGCGCGCGCCCTCGGCGCTGCGTGCGGGCGCACTCGACCACGCCTCTCGGCAGTACTCGGCCACGCATACGGCGGTACTCGGCACGCCTCTCGGCCGCACTCGGCCACGCCTTTCGGCCACGCCTCTCGGCTACGCATCGGCCACGCATCGGCCACGCATCGGCCAATCTCGGCAGCTGAGCGCGCGCCCTCGGCAAGGACTCTCGGCCACGCATCGGCCAATCACGGCAGCTGCGCGCGCGCCCTCGGCCACGCCTCTCGGCCAATCTCGGCAGCTGC
>OY770104.1:17059009-17061509 GCA_963669365.1 Verbascum thapsus
AAACCAAAAACACGCCACTCCTTGTAGCACGGACCGAATTAATTCCACACGCCCAGCATACGAAAGATTCAAATGATTCCATCCTGTAACATACGCTCGTATTTTATCAATCAAGGGAGCAAAGTGCCCCACTTTGAGCCATGCTGCCGACAGTGGCACCCCAAGGTACCGGAAGGGCATGGGGCCCAAGTCCATATGAGTAATGTCCTTAATAGCCGCCTGTACCCCATTGTTAATACCCGATACATAAATGTTGGACTTTTGCACATTCATAGCCAAACCAGATTTCGCCTCAAAGTCTCTAAGACATTCCATGAGTATCCCAACCGAAGCCGCATGACACTCTTTGTGTCACGGGCTGAAACTTCGTCGCCTGGAAGGATCACGCCACCGTGCGGCACTAGTCGAGTTTTGACCATCCTCGCTAGTCAGCCTGTACCTGTTGATTGGCTAAGTTTGTGTTAGGAATGTAGGAAAGCTTTAAGGAGAGAAATACTACTAAAGAACTCTTTTATTAAAGGAACTCCAAACTTGGATGATTACAAATGAAATGAGAGACACCTATTTATACTACTAAACAGGCCCCTAAACAGGCCAAAAAGCCCAGACCAATGGTCCAGATCGACTCAATCCTACGGCTAAGATCTGATGACTCTTCAACTACATGACCCTTGACCTTTCAACTACATGTCCCTTGGCCTTTCAATGCCCTGAGACGAACCTAGACACGACTCCAACATTCGACGAACTTGGACACAATGACTCCTCAAGTGACCCTGCTATATAAAGCATGTCCCTTGAGATTACAAGATAAATATGGAAATTACTAAATAAAGTACTTGGACTTATAAGTTTAAATACTCAATTGGGCGGATCGCCCGTAACCCCGCATGTGTTCGAGTGTCCACGGACGGACCATGACATTCTCCCCCACCGAATCCGTTGTCGCCCCGACAACGCCGCTTGGTACATGCTCCGGCTCCAACTCTTGAATTGCCTGCCGCGACTCCTCGAGCAAATCTTCTTCTTCTTTGACTCGGCACTTTAGTCCTCCATTGTTGCCCCTCGAGTCACTAGTTCCTTCCAAAGTCTGTGTCGTCCCGACGACACCCTTTGAGGATTGCTTACTGAACCCCTCCTTTCGCCAATATGCTAACCTTGCTTGCCACCTTTCCTCGATGCTGCACTCGGCTCCAGGAGTACTGCCCATCAAGTTGCTGGACTTTTCTTGCACTTGCACCCCATTTGACTGGCTGATTTTGGGAGATACGGGCACTACGCCCGACTTTGCTTGCTTCGGCGAAGCACCCTTTGGTTGATCCTTTTTCTTGGTCTCGAGCACCTTGAAACCCCTTTTGGACACCTTTTGTTGCTTGCCTTCTCCTTTGAATGGACCGCCCTTCCTTAGATGGTCCGTCGCATTACACACGTGGCAAGACTTGCCACTAACGTTCTCTTTGGGTGAGATTGTTGAGAACCTGCCCAATCCCTCGGCATCTCTTTTTCTTGCCACTGTTGGTTTTGGCGAGTGAACTCCCCCACCAAAGTCACGAATCGTCGACTTTGGGGAAACTCCCTTTCCAACAATCTTGTCAACTTTCTCCTTGTAAGGACAGTCTTTTTGAAGATGGTTGGTGGCTCGACAAAGGTAACAAGTTTTGGGCTTCTTCACCTTCTTGCCACGAACCGATGATTTAGGTGGGCGGACACCTTTCCCACCAATCTTCTCGACATCATCCTTTGCATTGAGCTTTAGGCCATCGAGCCTCATTGCTCCAGCTCGCGCACCATCGTCATCGCTCTCGTCGGAACTACTTGCCAAATTTTCGAACTTCTTTTTCATTGGGCAATCTTTCCGAAGATGATCGGTCGCGCTACAAATATGGCACGCCTTCGGCTTCTTTGCTTTCTTGACTTTGACTTTTGACTTAGGTGAGCGATCTTCCTCACCACTTACGTTGCCACTTTCCCGAGTATTTATCTCGCCCTCGATCGGCTGCCAGTCGATCAACCGCTCTGCCACTGCGATAGCGTCCGACACGGATTCCACCCTCGCTCGTTGTAGCTCTTACTTAGCCCACGGCCGCAAACCATCCACAAATGCGAACAAGGATTCCGATCCTGTAAGATTTGGCAACTCAAACGCTATCTCCTGGAATTCCCTCACATAGTCTCGAATCGAATTCGTGTGAGTCAACTTCTTTAGTCTCATCCGAGCCTCGTACTCGATGTTCTCCGGATAGAACTGCTGCTTGAACTCGACTTTAAAATCGCCCCAAGTCACCATCCGACAGGTGCCCCACTCGATCTCAGTCTCCCGTCTTCTCCACCACAACAATGCAACGTCGGTTAAGAAAAACGGTGCCACTCGTATTTTGCTGGCATCATCCTCAATGTTTACCGCCCCAAAATACCGCTCCAAGTTCCACAGGAAGTCATCAACTTCCCTCGCGTTCCTTGATCCCTTGAACTGGCTTGGCCTGGGAATGTCTAACTGCAG
>OY770104.1:17076509-17081509 GCA_963669365.1 Verbascum thapsus
AAGGACAATGAGGCCAAAAACATCTTAGAGTTTGCGCAAGAAGGCAAGACTCGCAGATTTTGGGTCCAGGAGGGCTTACTTCTCACCAAAGGAGACCGAGTGTTCGTTCCAAAATGGGATAATTTGAGACGGGATATTTTAAAGGAGTGTCATGACTCGAAGTGGGCTGGACATCCGGGAATGCATCGCACATTGGCGTTAGTCGAGGCAGGGTACTATTGGCCAAGGATGCAGGATGATGTGGAGGCATACGTGCGAACATGTCTTGTGTGCCAACAAGACAAAATCGAGCAGAAGCAGCCGGGTGGGTTACTTCAACCTTTGCCTATTCCAGAACAACCATTCGAGAGTGTGTCCATGGACTTCATAACCGCATTGCCAAAGTCAGAAGGATTTGGGTCGATCATCGTAGTGGTGGATCGATTTTCAAAATATGGGACGTTCATTCCAGCACCATCAGATGTGACAGCATTGGACACGGCCAAGCTTTTCATGAAGCATGTCGTGAAAAATTGGGGAGTGCCGAAGACCATTGTGAGTGATCGGGATCCCCGCTTCACGGGAAAGTTTTGGTCCGAGTTGTTCAAATTGTTGGGGTCCGACTTGGCGTTTTCCACCAGTTTCCACCCACAAACTGATGGACAGACGGAGCGGATCAATGCGTTGCTAGAGTTGTACCTTCGACATTATGTGGGTGCCAACCAAAAGGATTGGGCAAGACTTTTGGACACGGCACAGTTTTCGTACAACTTGCAGACAAGTGAATCAACGGGGCGCAGTCCATTCGAGTTAGCCATTGGACGACAGCCGCTTACCCCACACAATGTAGCCACTGGGTACTCAGGGCACTGCCCAGCCGCATATACATTTGCTAAATCTTTGCAGGAAGAAGCGGATCTAGCACGAGCATCGCTTGGAAAGGCGGCAAAGAGAATGAAGAAGTGGGCCGACATCAAAAGACGAGCGGTCGAGTTCAAAGAGGGCGACCAAGTTATGGTGAAACTGCTCCCACAACAGTTCAAATCCCTTCGAGGCATGCATAAGGGATTGGTTAGGAGATACGAAGGACCATTTAACATAGGGCGGCGTGTCAGAAATGTTTCGTACCGTGTGGACTTGCCGCCCAAGCTGAAAATTCACCCAGTCTTCCATGTAAGTCAACTGAAGCCGTACCATAAGGACCCGGAAGACCCGAGCCGAGGACAGTCATCTAGAGCTCCGACGGCTGTTGTGACATCCTTCGATAAACAAGTTGATGAAATCATTTCTCACAGACTGATTCGAAGAAGGGGCGTTCCGGCTTACACTGAGTATTTTGTGCGCTGGAAGGGGTTGCCTAATGCCGAGAATAGTTGGGAAAGTGAGGAACATTTGTGGCAGTTCAAGGATGAGATCGCAAAGTACAAAGGAAAAGCCAAACTTGCTTCAGCCGTTGCCGAGGGCGACAACGATTCAGGTGGGGGAGTTTGTCACGACCCGCAGTTTTAGCCAAGTTTCAAGATGCCGGGACGTGACGAGGTTCCGTGGAATCGGCCAATTCACCTTTTATCCAAATTATTCTAAGTCTTTTCAATCTTTACTATTTTTAGTAATTTCTATTAATGTCTGTAATCCCGAGTGATATTGCCTAAAGTAGTAGGGTCACTCGGGGAGTCTTTTGTGTCCAAGTTCAATGTATCTTCTAGAAGAGTCTAGTTTATTCCTAGGGCATAGGAAAGGTCAAGGGTCACAAGTAGTTCAAAAGTCATCAGATCTCAACCATTAGATCAAATCGATCTCAACCGTTAGATCTGGGCCTGATGGGCTTCTTGGCCTGCTAAGGGCCTGTTTTAGTCCTATAAATAGGTGTCTCTACTTCATTTGTAATCATTCAGAAATCATTTGAAATATAAGTTCTAGTTTTATAATAGCGTTCTCCAAAGTTCTTAGCTTTCCACTTTTCTAACCCAACTTAGCAAATCCAGGTACCAGGCTGACTAGCGAGGATCGAGGCGATCTCGACTAGTGCCGCACGGTGGTGTGAAATCTCGGCGACCGAAGTTTCAGTCCGTGACAGTAGGCTTGCTTTGAGCACTCTAATTTCTTCAAAGTAACAGCGCCGGAGGCACGACCCGACCAGTTAAGACCAGGAGCGCATCGCCGGCAGTAGGGACGAGACGACCGGTGCACACCAGAGGCGGACCGGCCGGCCCAACCCAAAGTCCAACTACGAGCTTTTTAACTGCAACAACTTAAATATACGCTATTGGAGCTGGAATTACCGCGGCTGCTGGCACCAGACTTGCCCTCCAATGGATCCTCGTTAAGGGATTTAGATTGTACTCATTCCAATTACCAGACTCGTAGAGCCCGGTATTGTTATTTATTGTCACTACCTATGAGTTAGTTCATACTTACACATGCATGGCTTAATCTTTGAGACAAGCATATGACTACTGGCAGGATCAACCAGGTAGCATTCCTTATCGACGCCGCTCCCGCATGAGCGAAGCCACGAGGACTCCTTCAAAACGAGAACGGCAGTCGTTTGCACGAAGCGTCGAACGCTTGTTTTGGGGCAAAATAGAGGCCGAGGCCTCGTACCCGCTTCATATTCCGAATCCGAGATATCGAGCACGTCGTCATGGGCCAACATCCCAAGCATGTGCATCGGCACTTGCAAGGAGAGTGGTACACGACGGGTGCTTTGAGGTCCACCCCGCGCCACGGCCCCGAGAGAGGCGCAGCACAAGGCGGAAGTGGGACATTTTAACCAACCGGATGCCCTCGCATATTAGGTATTCAACACAGGAAACCGACGTTGGCCAAGGCAATGGAGCGCTTGAGCCAAAAAATGAAGAGGCTTGCATGAGATGTCGTCGCTGCCCAAGCAGGGAACCGACATGCCAATACACGCCAAACACCACTCACGCACCCACACGTACACAATGCTCTAGAGCACTAGCCATCCCTCGCGGCCCATGATGCATCTAAGCATCACGAGAAGCAAACGACGCCAAGCACCCCCAAGCATGCCCCGCTAGGCACGAAGTCAACACCGAACCGTCTTGCAAGGCTCGCGCCCGCATTAGCATCCGACCGTATAAGCTCGCCTAATGCACGCCCGAGTCTTTCCCTTATTCATATAGTTCCGTATTTCAAAAAAAATCAAAATATTCTAAGCACAATAATTGGCCCAAGCGCTATTTTTACCCAGGGCTTTGCTACTTCAGGTCTTTTAACTGAAATACATGAATCCACAATATTAGTACCCGCCCTTCAATCCGAGTGGTTAATAATCTCTTGAATTCTCAAAACTTCTGTCGCTCCACCCCCGCATTTCTCCCAGCTCAACCCTTATATCTATCGCACGGGCGCGAGAAGAAGCCTCGGTAACCATGTTGGCAAAGTTTTGCACCCGCATACAAGCTAGCCGTGCCGAAGGATCACCCTTGCAATGCGATGGTACTGCCGCGAAGGCATCGAGCCGTATCAAACGGGACGACACGTCGGGGCACATCGGTGCTCACTCGGGATTTCCCTCAGAATGGGTCATCGCTCATTTCTTGTCAAAACTAGGCCAACACAAGCTCGCATCCGAAACCGACCGCCGTGCCCCGATCATGGGCAAGCGCCCACAAGCGAGACGTCGGGTTGGAAAGGTTTTGCACCGGACAAAACTAGCCGTGGCCGAAGGATTTCCCTTACAATGCGATGATACTGCCGCGACCGCATCAAGCCGTATCAAACGGGACGCATATCGGGGCACATCGTTGCTCATCGGGATTTCCGCCGGAACCGGCCGGTGATTTCCAATCAAAACTAGGCCAAGCCGAAGAATGCTTGTGCAAGCCTTGCCCACATGTCCGACGCTGTTCGAGTGCTGGGGGGGGAGCTAGCAGCACTCGACGCCCGACCATCCGACCATCCTTCTCCAACACATGCTCCCCCCTTATAATAGGCTTAAAAAAAAAAGGCTTGTGACAGTACTAGACATTGAAAAGCTGAGGAGGCACCTTTTTTTCATATTCTAAGTATTTGAGCTTTTTTTGATCTAATTTTTTGTATTTAAGCTTACAAATGAAATATAAAATTATTTTTATGTTTAAAAAAATATATTTTTCATGAAAATATTTATTTAATATATTTATTCCATAATAATAGGAAAAATAGAGGAAAAATAGTAAAAAAATATGGAAAAATGTTAAAATGAGTTGGAAAAATAAGCATATTGCACAATAATAATATTTTTGGAAAATACAATATTTAAAATATTTAATTAATTCATAATAATATTTAAAAATCGAAGAAAAATCGGGAAAAATAGGAAAAAATGGTAAAATAATTTGGAAAAATATGGAAACACAATAAAACCCGATTTTTTAATAAACCAACAATTTGACAATTCAAATTGTTGTAAAAGCAATAGATTAAGCGTACAAATCGAATATGGAACATAGTTTAGATGGACCGAAAGTTATTATGCATAATATCGAGAGTAAACATTTCCATCGCTCACAATTGTCAAATGTTTTCCGAGCAAACGTCCCAAAATCATTCCAAAATTCATTGTATCCATCAATTAGACAAATGGCACGGGCCGAAATTCAATTTACTCGCGATCGGGTCACCGAGGGCAAGCTGCCGGGCACTGCATGGCCGAGCGCCCCAGGCCGGGCGCACGCTGCTGGCCGAGCAGCACTCGGCCGGGCGCGCGCAGCACTCGGCCGAGTGCGCAGGGGCAGCTGCGCGCCCGCTCGGCCGACTGTCCGCGCGCTCGGCCGACTGTCCGCGCGTTCGGCCGAGCAGCTGCGCGCGCACTCGGCCGAGTGCCTGCGCGCTTGGCCGAGCGGCTGCGCGCGCGCACGGCCGAGTGCCTGGTCGCTCGGCTGCGTGCGCGCGCCCTCGGCGCTGCGTGCGGGCGCACTCGGCCACGCCTCTCGGCAGTACTCGGCCACGCATACGGCGGTACTCAGCACGCCTCTCGGCTGCACTCGGCCACGCCTCTCGGCCACGCATCG
>OY770104.1:17101509-17104009 GCA_963669365.1 Verbascum thapsus
GCGAGAGGAAACACCAAGTCCGGAAACACCACGTCCGGACTCTTCGGGGTCGGATGTACAGGGGGAGCCGGATGTGGTATCTATGCCACTCGCTAATGCGGATAATCTACCTCAGGAAAATGTTGATAGGGAAGCGAATCCTATGAGATATAATGTAGTATTCTCCCCTGCACAGCCCGAGTCTTCACCGGAATCAGTACAAGGGGCAGAAAAGGATACGCCGGTCAACTTTGTGGAAGCTGCCAAACGTGGAAATAGTCGTAATATCGAAGATGGGCTAAGACTACACAAGGTGGAAGTAACTGGGGACGAATTTGTCTTAGATCCTAGTGAAATCAGTGAGAATCCTAAGGCGTGGGAGCACTGTTTCGTTGGGTTTTTCGCCTCGCAATTTCTAGGAATCCAGGTCCTTAATACTATTCGATCGAATTGGGGTGTGCCGTCAAAATACTATAAACATCCTAGTGGCTGGTTGGTTTTTAAATTCATGTGCGAAGATGATAAAAACAAAGTCCTAAGGGATGGTCCGTATTATGCTTCTGGAAGGCCTTTGATAACTAAAGAAATGCCAAAGTGTTTTGAATTCGATGCAGCTAATGAGTTGCAACAAGTCCCGGTGTGGGTTCAACTACCGGGATTACCTCTACATTTGTGGAATGAAACAGTGCTAAGCAAAATTGTCTCAAGGATTGGACATCCAATCGCTACCGACTCCTTTACTAAATCGCAAGAACGGTTTACGTATGCAAGGGTCTTAGTTGAAGTGGATGCTTCTAAGGACCTCGTGCACACGATTCCATTACGTTTGTTACATAATAAAGTACGATTGCAAAAAGTAGAATACGAATTTATACCTCGTTTTTGCTCTAAATGCAGGTGTCTGGGGCACATGGTGGATGGTTGTGAAGCATATACAGCAGCTAATCAGGCACGCATTGCTGCGCTAAAAGCTAGACCCAGACCTAGACCGAATCCTCCTCGAGGAAGATCAGCTCCAAAGCCTGTTGTGAAACAAGGACCCGTGAACCGTGAGGTATTGGTTAATAAGGAAACTGGGGACTCTGGCCAAGGGGCATCAGCACTAGATGAGGAAATCAAGGATACACCAGTGGTACCATTAGTTGATAAGGGCAAACGTAAAGTTGACCCTAATGCACAGCGGGAGGATGATCATGAATCGCCTCGGCAAGGGGATGCCGAAGGATTCATGAAAGATGCGAGGCGTACTCATTCGGTGGTAAACATAGAGGGTGATCGGACAAAAATGAAACCGGTAATAAAAGATGTTGATGATGATATAGGACCATCTGGGTTATCGGCATCGGATAAAGAGCGTGTACAAACGGATGGGAATGTTGATGATATGTCGGATGATGAGATGAACTTAACGCAAGAAAGAACGGCAGATGGTGGATATTATTTGCTTGATAAAACGGAGGATGAAGGGGATTTCATTCCGATTAAGCGTAAGAAAAAGAAAAATAAGCAGGGAAAAAGAAATGCGGAAGATAAAGATCGGGCCTCGGCTCGGCCTTCATCGCCATGATTATCACATCCTGGAATATTGGGGCCTAAATGCGCCCCTAAAGCAAGATGAGGTAATACGCCTCATCAGAGACCGGAATATAGATGTTATTGGGTTGTTAGAAACCAAGTTCACGGCTAGTACTTTGGAGAAATTTATGGCAAGGAAACTTCGGGGATGGGACCATTGTCATAATCTACAAGTGAGTGCTGGGGGTCGCATAGTGGTCGCTTGGAATCCAATGAAAGTGACTATAAGGAGTATTGCCATCGATACACAGGTACTGCATACTATAGTTACGTGTTTAATAACCAAGGTCGATATTTGCGTCAGTTTTGTGTATGGGAAAAACTCGAAAACTACCCGGAAATTGTTATGGGCAAACCTCATTGGGCACCAACCTAATGTCCAGTATCCGTGGCTTATATTGGGGGATTTCAACAATGTTTTACGGGCGGATGAACGGATCCGGGGAGCAAAGGTAACAACCAATGAGACATGTGATTTTGAGGAATGTTCTACAACACTTGGACTTACAGACCTACCAGCGTGCGGCTGTTTCTTCACATGGACTAACACGCACGTATGGACAAGGATTGACCGAGCTATGGTAGATAGCAACTGGATGTGCTCGAACTTAAATACACGAGTAGAATTTCCACCATCGGGTCCATCGGACCATTCCCCGTGTATAGTAGAGATAATTGACCAGTATAAGGGTGGTAACCGAAATTGGAAGTTTCAGAATATGCTCACGATTCACTATGAATTCCCGATGGTGGTGGATGAAGCCCTACAAGCTAGGTACAACACAGGAACCGCTCAATATACACTATGTAGCTTCCTTAGAGTGTTGAAGGGATACCTAAAGCGATTGAATGAGAGGCATTTTTCACACATTTCGACTAGAGCTCAGAATATGCGCCAATTATTAAAAGAAAAACAACAAGAGTTGCATGATAGGCCGGAATCGAT